>OZ038378.1:20413940-20868940 GCA_964036045.1 Eutreptiella sp. 'Long Island Sound 2002' | reverse complement strand
GCGGTAAACCATTGTGCAACAACCACCCGGTGGTCAAACGGCGAAACAGTGCTGGTCGTCGCGAAAAAGGAGGAGGGGTGCCTCAGGTTAAAATTTTCTGGTCCTCAAAAGGCAACACTAGCGCTATGCGTTTGCCCCGGGGGGGGGCGACTCCGCGGGTCCTAGGACGCCAACTACCCCTGCCCCCCCCCCCCCCCCCCCCCCCCTAGGGGCCTTCGGCCAACAGTTAGTTGCCAAAGTTGTCGCCCCCAGGCGTCCATGGGCGCCTAAGGCGCCCGATGCTCCAGGAACACCAAAGGTGCCCTAAGGAAAATTTTGTCCAATTTGCACCCCAACACTATCCTTAAACCCAACCTTGACTCTAACACCCACCCCCAATCCTCAGCCTACTCCTATCCCTACACCTAACCCTAACCCTAACCCTAACCCTAGCCCTAGCCCTGTATCTCACCCTAGGCTAGGGTCAGAGTGAGTGTTGGGGTCCAAAATGGAGAGCAATGATGTGGCAAACAAAAGCAGCCATGAACGAAAATGGGGGGATCTTGTTCAGCCCAATCAACATGGCTGGCATGGCCAAACCAGGTTGCTGCAAAGGTTAGGGTTAGGTTTATGGTGATGGTATGGTTAGAGGGAGGGCAAGGGGAAGTAAGCGGAGCCTTTGCCCCCCCCCCCCCCCCCCACAACACCCCAAATCGCCCCACCTGGACCCCCCCCCCCCCCCCCCAACCGACCCTCCCGGACCCCCCCCCCCCCCCCCAATCCGCCCCCCCCCCCCCCCCCCCCCCCCCCCCGGGGGCCTCCGGCCAATAGTTAGTTGGGGGGTAGATGGCGTCCAGAACCGAGGGGTTGCCCCCCTCGGGGCGTTTGCGGGACAATTTGCTGCCGGTGTCCTGAACCGGGCGCCATTTCGAGGTCTGATGCACTGACCTGTGGCCTTACCAAATCCAACGCCATGAGCCAGGGAAGGAACGCGGCCCAGCAACAAGCAACGCAAGCCATCCCTTTGAGTGTTGCAGCCAGGTCCCCTGCTCTGTCCAGTTTGGGATACCGTTGGGCTGAACTTGGTCAGTGTTGACCAAAACTGAGCCAGACCCTCCTGACGAGCCGCAAGTGGCGGGCCGTCACCCGCTTCGCTTGCTCGGAGACGGGGCAATTGTGGGATGGGCGCAAATCTGAAGCGGTACCTTCGATGGTTGTGTGGTAATCGGGCCATTCATGGGGGTGCGGGAGGGAGTAAAGGGGCTGCGTGGGTGGGGCGAAGACATTTGTCTGTCATTTCAACTAAAATCGACCTTCTGTTCGAGGGTCATGAGGCAATGGCCGTGCGATGACCCTAACTCTGCCACAGAGAGGTGGGTGGAGGGCTGTATGGGATGTGGGGCTTGCACGGCATCGCCCCTCCCTCTGAAGACCTGTTCCCCGCGATCTCCTCTCCTGCCTAGTGCAAGCTCCACGATGCGACAGGGTTCCGCTTCCCAGTGCACTGCCCCGCAGCGCAGTGTTGTTCCACACATTCACTCACTGGCATTGTGTTGCAGAGCGCGTGGAGGCGTGCCTCCCGGCCAGCAAGTCGGACGTGCAGGACCCAGCATTCCGAAACATGACCTGTGTCTTTACTAACAGCGTCTTGCAGCACCGGCGCTTAGCCATCGACGTTATCTGTGCACGGCTGCAGGTCCTTGCTTGGTCCCTTGGAGGCCCTCCATGATCCTGCACATCTGCATGCGGCTGTGGAGCTTGACACACCAAGTAGGCCACCCTTGTGCAACCAGATTTGGTAGGTCCACATCTTGCCGCAGTCTATTGAGCTAAAGGGCTTTAACGTTTGGGTAGGATTGTGGTCACCGAGCTGGTGGTGGCAAGCAAGGTTTTGCAGCCCCTGCACGGGTCCGACCCCCCCTGTTTGGCAGCATCAAGTTGCAACCAGCACAGTTGTGCTTTTGTGTTTCATGTTAATGTTATGTCATGTCATGTTATATTAATATTATGTTATGTTATGCTACGCTACGTTATGGTATGGTATGGTATGGTATGGTATGGTATGGTATGGTATGGTATGGTATGGTATGGTATGGTATGGTATGGTATGGTATGGTATGGTATGGTATGGTATGGTATGGTATGGTATGGTATGGTATGGTGTGGTGTGGTGTGGTGTGGTGTGGTGTGGTGTGGTGTGGTGTGGTGTGGTGTGGTGTGGTGTGGTGTGGTGTGGTGTGGTGTGGTATGCTATGCTATGCTATGCTATGCTATGCTATGCTATGCTATGCTATGCTATGCTATGCTATGCTATGCTATGCTATGCTATGCTATGCTATGCTATGCTATGCTATGCTACGCTATGGTACGCTATGGTATGGTATATTACATTGTATTATGTTATGTTTTGCCATTTCATGTTATGCTATGCTATGTCGTCTCGTGTCATGTTATGTTGGTGTGGTTGTGGTGTGATGTGGTGTTATGTAGTGTGCCGAAGGCGCTAATACCAAAAGGCAATGGCTGGGATGTCTTGCACACAGGAAAATGCAAAACAGGAGGGCTGTGTGTCTCAACGTGTGCTGTGTGTGGTGTGTTGCGCACCTGTGGCGGCGAGGTTTCCTTGTCCCTTTGACAGTGGTCGCCTTATTTCAGAGCCGATCTTCTACACATCATTATGTCTGTTGAAATGAAATCTGGACACGTCTGTTTCTGTTTGATTCAGTCAGTTGTTCTTGGCCTGAAGGCCTAGAGAGAAACGAACGCGTGGTGCGTGCGATGCACAGGTTTTTGCACGCGCTATTTCATGAATGCACTATTTTTTTATTTTGTCACTGCGGGTTGTAGAAAAACCACTCTCCCTCAAGCATAGGTAGAGCTTGTGGCAAGGCAGCGGGATCGAAGATTGGCAATCACCAACCTCCTTCAGTAAGGGGAGGCATACCAAGGGACCATCGCCCCTGACAACGATGGGTGTGGAGTTGTGAGCCCAGCAACGCGGAACCCAATGTGCTGAATGCTTTTTTTCAAATTGGTTACCTTCATTTATTTGCTCCTTTGCACTACAGGTCACATCTGTTTTCTTGCTATTCTTGTGCAATGCCTCAACATTGTGTACTGTGCTTCCGCCCCCCTCTTGCTCTCCGTC
The DNA here is from genome assembly GCA_964036045.1 of Eutreptiella sp. 'Long Island Sound 2002'. Lineage (NCBI taxonomy): Eukaryota > Euglenozoa > Euglenophyceae > Eutreptiales > Eutreptiaceae > Eutreptiella > Eutreptiella sp. 'Long Island Sound 2002'. The sequence goes on along the minus strand of OZ038378.1, from coordinate 20,865,813 downwards.
TGCCCCATCATCCCCCCTTCCCCCACCGCACCAGGCAACCTCCACATGGTTGGAGTGGGTGACAAGCGAGGGAAAGGCCCATTGGGAGGCAATAGACCCATGTATGTGCGCGCGCAGGAGGCTTCCGCATCCCTACGCTAGGGCCACCATCGGAGTGTGCGGACATGGACCTATGAGCTCAAGCCGACAAGCAGACGTACTGGCACCCTCTCCTACTGTGCCCCGGAGGGGGGGGGGGGGTGCTGCCAGCCACGGGTGGGACCATCCCCGGTCACTGGCAGTTGGGCTGGGTCTAGACACTGCCTGGGGGTGAAATGCTGTTTGGAAGTCCCTGGGCGCGCAAAGCACTTCCCTGCCCAGTGGGGCAACCGCACTGACGCGGGAAAGACCCATAGATCCAAAAAAAATTTCCGCTCAAAATGGGAAAATTTACAAAAAAGAATTTGTGTTCTTGAGGTAAAAAACTGGGGGCGTCCAAACCCCCCACTGTCCAGAAGTACCAAGTGGCATACTTACTCATCTTTTATGGCAACGCCCCCCACCCACCCACTTTGGAAACCACCTCAATTTCGAAGGTGCTGGTTATGAGAAAAAAAAAAGGTCCTCCGCTAAAAGACCAGTGGCATGTCCGAACCAATATCTCTCTGGGACATCCGTTAGGTGCCAACACGGAGCAAATTCGCAATTTTTCAGGGTTTTCTCATGTTTTGGTTCAATGCACTAAAATTTCGTTCCATAGGGGGGGGGGTATGTGTATGCTTTTTGAAATCTGTGAGAAAAGGCCGTTTCAGAAATGTATGGGTTGGGGGGGCGCACATGGTCACAATTTTGGGCACAGAGCTGTAAATGGGACGAAGCACAGGGCACAGGCAATGGTCCTAGGATCACTCATCATTCCGAATCGGATTCGTTCTCATTGTTGCCCCTTTCCACAAGGGCTGGGACTCCATTGGGGCACACATCCCCCTGCTTGTGACTGGGAACATACTTCTTCGATTTTTCCCAATCCTGCAGCCCGCGTGCCTTCGCTGGCACCCACCCTGTGTTCAGGGGCATGGCCCATAGGCCGTCAGTAGTGAGGTCCACATTTCGCTGTTTGGTGAGCTGGACCTTGCGCCATGGAATGGCCTCATTGTACCCTGATTTCACCCAGACAAAACCGGGATGGGCCTCAAGGTTTTCAGGGTCAGGTGTCTGCGTGCGCTTTTGCGAATCAAAGGTTTTTGCGGTGCATCTGGGGATGCAACAGCATCCCGTGAATTTGTAAGCGGACATGGTGGCTGCCTATTAAAAAAAGAGGCAGCAAGCAACACAGGCGCCGTCCAAAAGGACAGAAATCTCAAACATACCGTCAGTACAGCATGCAAACCTAGGGTGTTCCGAATAGCCCTTTTCAAGGGGTTTCTGAATATACCCACACACACACACACCTTACGGGACACGCAGTGGGCGCAAATGAGGCAACAATGACGGCGATCCCTGAAAACGCTCCGTGTTGGCACCTTCCTGTCCGTCCCAGAGAGATATACAATGGGATGCCTACGCAGTGGGCAGTACTCTGAAACGTTGGCACTTGAGGATACCCTGGGCATTTTCGGATTCTTAAGGTATTCATTTGGCAAGCAGGGCACACGTGCGCACGCGACAGTTTGTGTATTCATGTGTGTGTGTGTGTTTATGTGTGTATGTGCTTTTATCTTACTGTATTGTATGTTCGCACAGGATCTCTGCCATGACCCCAATTCGTCCACAAAAGATCCTTCCGGGTCTTTGCAGTACCCGCCTGCATCCTTCGACGACCTGTTGAGTCTTTGGGGGGCACAGGGTACAGCAGAGCATGCGGAGCTCGCAATACACCACCTCTTCAGTGTGTATTTGCTGTTCGACATATTACACATGCGGCGGTGCAGTGAACCTGGATGCGGGAGCAAATATGGTGTGCCCGCAGCGCTTCGTGCATGCGTGCGTGCGTGCGTGTGTGTGTGTGTGTGCGTATGTATGCGTGCATGCACGCGCACGTGTGTGTGTGTGTGTGTGTGTGTGTGTGTGTTACGATGGCGCTGTTACCAGAAGGCAATGGCTTCGTGACCACGGGAAAAGCCAGGCGGGTGGGCCCTGATACCGAACTCTAAATTAAGTCTGTAACGCTGATGTCCGTGCCACACTGCCACCCTGCAGGGGGCAGTGGGGATTTCGAGGGTGTGTGTGTGTGTGTGTGTGTGTGTGTGTGTGTGTGTGTGTGTGTGTGTGTGTGTGTGTGTGTGTGTGTGTGTGTGTGTGTGTGTCCCGAGTCTTTTTCTGCCGCTCTCCTGTGTGAGTGTCAGTGTGAGTGTGAGTGTGAGTGTGAGTGTGAGTTTCAGTGCTACATCACCATTGTTCTTTCAGTCTCCTGCTTCTCTCAGTGCCAACATTGTGGCTCCTCTGATGATGATGCAGGACGCTAGTACTAGTGCCTATTCATGCCACCCGCTGCATTTGTGTCCGCACTGGGTATCTGTTGGTCCTTGTTCCAAGCACTAAGTGTGTGTCTGTGGGGGGGGGGGGGGGTGCGTGTGCGTGTGTGTGTGCGTGTGCGTGTGTGTGTGTGTGTGTGTGTGTGTGTGTGTGTGTGTGTGTGTGTGTGTGTGTGTGTGTGTGTGTGTGTGTGTGTGTGTGTGTTGCCTGTTTGTACGTAATCATGTGTGCGTGTGTCAGGCATGGTCTGGACGTCAGGCCCATGGGAAGGTAGACAGGGCTTGGGCCCCATCCCTGGACCGAAAAGTCCCCCCCGCCAGCGTCTGCGCTTCGGGCTGCCTTTTTGCCGCCAGGCCCTGTGCTGACGCGCTGTTGTTTGTGGTGTCAAGAGAAGGCCGGGGGCACGGGGAGCGCTCGTTAGTGCTTATGTGGCCCTAGGCAAAAGCACGAGTTCATAGTGCTACAACCAGCAATCGAACTGGTATTGAGCCAGCGTGGTGAAGCTTGGGGGATTATGAAGGGGGATTGGAACAAGGGCATTGGGTCTCATGATGCATCACAAGCGTCCGTCGCTAAGTTGGGGGCTAAGATGTGTGTCACACGCCACAGCCATATCCCTTCATGAAAGCCTTCGCGATGGTACATGTGCAAAGGTGCTGTCACTGACTTTTGTCGGCCGATTTCCAGGCATTCCTCAGGGCCGTGGCTAAAAGTTTCAGCGGACAATGGCGGGTGGTAGGCCACAAGCGGTTGGCAGCCACTGGTTTGCATCAAGCTCCAGAATGTCGCTGTTTCTTTGGCCGTAAGGGGTGGGCGACGTTGAGCGACGCGCCGGGCGCTGGTACCCTCGCATGTTTGCGCGCTACCTCGCTCCGCCCTGGGAAACCATCTTCTGGGTGGTGATCGCCCTCGGAACCGGAGCCTCTGACCCGACGACAAGCTTTAGTAGCCCAAGGCCCAACGCAACTGGGCCCAACAGTACGTGCACCTGCCGCTGAAGGTTTCTGGTGGTCATTGCCAGGGTCACCGTGGGATTCTGGGGCCGTAGTGGGGCACAGGCCATGGTGGGCCTCTGCCCCATTATGGTTGGGGCTGTGATGGAGGACGGGGCCGGGATTCGCGGATGATCCGACGCATGACTGGTCCGTTTGCCTGCAGACCCCAAGAACGGGTGCAAAGCAAAGTGCCTCCCGCTTGTCTCGACGTACCTCCAGCTCTTCAATGTGTCGGATGCATCATTTGACTTGGGGTGGCAGCTCTGGTTGTTGGATACAGATCCCCGAAGAGGTATTGCCCAATGTGTGTGGCTTGACATGTGTGGATGACGGGTCTCTTCAACAGAAATATTGAAGCCCCCCCACAACCCCATGAACGTCGACAAAGGGTGCACGCAAGGCGGAGTCATGTAGGGTCGCGTTACGGAGGTCGGTGGTGGGGATTAGTGAGTGGTAAAAGTTGTGGCCATACGGTTAGGAGGGTGATGAAAGGTCGGAGATAATGGCCTCGGACGGTAAGCAAGGGCCCTTGGGCTTTGTTGAAGGGAACGATGTTCAGGTTGTTGGTGAATATTCGGAGCTGTTGATGTTGTTGAGGTGCTGAGGGTGTGGTGCTGCTATCAAGGGCTGTTGTACTGAAGGGTGGCGCTGTGGATTGTGAAGGTGGTGTAAAAGGTTGATGGTGTGGAGTGATGCCCGAAGGCAGGGGGAGTGGTGGTGTGACCAGTGGCGTCATGGGCAATTTCGCCACGGGACCCCCCCATTCCCACCAGCACCTGCTGGCGGTGGGGCGTCACCCGCCGTGAGTTTAACGTCCATCGCCATGACAGTCGACCGCCATCGGCGTTCGTGGACAACGCGGGGGGGGGGGGGGGGTTGGGCTCCGGGCGGATCTTCTCTGTCCGAGGATGGCGTCATTGCCCTCGTCCGGAACGCTAGGCTGAGGTGCGATGTATTTCAGTGCGGGCACACCGGGGCCGGCCACACGCAATTGGACGGCCTCACGCTGAGAAAGGGCCATGCGGCGTGCCCCGGAGGGGGGCGGGGTGCAGCCGGGCCCATTCCTTGTATGCGACCCCCCCCTTCCCCTGGGTTTCGAAAATAGCGGTTCCTGCAGTGTGACGGGCAAGACCATGGTTGGTCTGACTAGGGCCGCAAAGCGGCCCAGAAGATTTCTTTCCACCCCAAACAGTGAGGGTGTTGTGTAGGGTTGTGGACGTTGTCGTTTCGTTGCTTCTCTCTGTGTTCTCTTTGTGCAGCCTAGTGACACATCATGAGTCTCCTTTTGGTTAGGAGCGGTGCGTGAGTCCGGCGACCTGGGCCGCCCCCCGGGGGCGGCGTGCCACGAGTGCGATGTGCGCGCCTTTTTTGTGCCCCGAAACAGGGGGACCGGTCAAGCGGTTGGGTGTTGGGTTGTGGGGGTGGAGCAGTGGCCCGGTCACTTTGAGGGTTTAGATTTGAGCCCCGAGGCTACCGGATTCGAAGGTGCTGCTGTGCTATCGGGTGCATGTGACGGGCACTGCCTCTGTCACTGGGAGAAGGTGCTGTGCCACGGAGGACCAGACTCTGCTTGCCATTGTGTATTGTCTTTGCGTCGGCTCTTCGCCTGCGCGGAGTTGCGAATGTGTGCATGGCCTCGGGCACAATGTCTGCAGTCACGCATGCGCTGATCTGCTCCACATCGCCGCATGTCATGTGGGACGCCCTGCGCCACAACATCGTACTGCAGCTGTACAGCGTCGAGAAGGTGTGTGGACGTGGAGGGTGTTGGGGGGTGAGGGTAACGAGGGGTGGGTGGTCCGTGAGCACGGCGTACACGGTTCGCCACCCCCCCCCCCCCCGCCCAACAGACCAGGGCGGTCCGTACGGACGCATAAAGTTCCTCTTTGATTCTGCTCCGGCTCATCTTAGGGACTGGCCAATCAGAGGGGGCCAGGGATGGCCTGTAGTTGAAAGGGGGGGGGGGGAGCCCCGCTACCGTCCGGTCCCAACGGCAATTCCAACCGTCAGTAACCGCTTCTGCAATAGCTCTTCAGGCCTCCCAGTCTCGCTGTTGTTTACTCCCTGGCCGCTGTTGGACGCCACAGCGGTCAGATAGTCGTCCGCGACCTTCCAACGGGCCAGTCGTGGTAGGTGTTGTCTTTTTGATTTGGTGACCGCCTGCGGTGCGATGAGGGGCAGGACGTAAAATATCTAGGCCACAAACGCAACATTACACACCCACAGTACGTGTTCTCTGTTGCAGTGAAAGTGTCATGAGCGCCTTGTCATTGATGAAGCTCTACTGATCGTTTTTGTTGCTGCATCCACCTGGCGCTCCAGGGCTGGGCACATATAGAGGCACATGAAGTACAGCAAGGCAGTAGACAGTGCACAACTACCGGACACAGGACACAAACAGGGGCAGTGACACCGAGATGCACACAAAGGAGGCGGGCTGGGGGGAGGAGAATCACTTCCACCACCAGGGGACTGTTATCCCTGTTATTCCTGAACCATATTTTGGGTCAAGCTGGAGTGTGTTTGTGGATGTGGCTGTGCGTGTGCGTGTGGCAGTGTTTGTGGGTGTGTTTGTAGGTGTGTTTATGGGTGTGTTTATGGGTGTGTTTATGGATGTGGGTGGGTGGATGAGCCTCTGGGACCCCCGCCCCTAATCCCCCCAACCTGAAGCTGTCCATTCTTGACCTGGTTGAGCCCCCCTTCTCAAACGCTTGAAGCTCCAAACGCCGAGGCTTTCGTCTGCGTCGCTTTGCAGACGTCCCAGAAGGAACCAGATCCAGTCGGAGACAAAGAAGAGGTGTGGACACGTCCGCGCTGGGCGAGTGTGGGTCTGTTTGCGTGCGCGGTTTGGCTACCAGTCGCCGTGTGTGCAGTGGGCGGTAGGGTTGGGTTCTGGGAAAGACACAAGCTGCTGAGGCCCCTCCTACGGGGCTCTAAACTGCGCAGGGGCCTGGGCAAAGGGGGGGGGGGGGGGCAGGCAGGTGGGACAGGAGTGGGTGCGCAAAAGGGGCACCCACAGGGGGGGGCGGCCGAGCCCGGTCCTTGTATGCGACACCCCCCCCGCGCGGGTTTTGAGAGATAGTGGTGTCGGGGCCATGGCGCCAACGGCGCTGAAGTTTTTTTGTGCATGCTTCCCTTTCATCAAACCATCCATGTTTTGAGCGCCACATTAGCAAGGTGAGGCGCTAGACAAATGTTGTTTGTTGCAAAGTGAAGATCACCACAACCACTGTGGACACACCTGCCCATCTGTGGACACACCTGCCCATCTGCAGCCCCTGCTTCACAACAGCCACCAGCAGCTTCCCCAAACCCGCCCCAGACACACATCCCCCCTGGAGGTATGCATGTGGTAGTAGTGGGTCGCACGTAGCCCCCCCACCTTGGAAACCCCCGCCCCCCCCACGGCCGAACCCCCCCCACACACACACACCCTCCAGCCGACCCCCCCCACCAACCAACTGCCCCCCACCTTGGGAGCCCCCCCCCCCCCCCCCCCCCCCCCCCCCCGAGTTTTGACAGATAGCTGGCGGCCGTGTTGCATCAGGACCGGTTTTACCAGTGGGGGCACCCAGGAGCGCCAACAGACAGGGGGAGGAGCAACACAGACACACAGGACGCGGGAGCCACACCAGGAGGGACAAGGGCAAGCACAGCAGACAAGGAGGGTGAATGGAGGGGATGGGGGAGCGTGCGCATGGGAGGCAGCGACAACAAAGGGGATGGCCTGGCCAGCCAACCCCGTCGCTACCGGGTGCCAGGGCAACCCCTGCTCAACCGGCATCAGGTGGGGGGTGTCTCCCGCAGCCCAGATGGGCTGTTTGCGCAACAGGAGCGGGAGCCCATCAGGGGCAGACCAGCCGTGAGGGGGAAAGGGACATATGGTGGATGGTCGGGACAACGCGTGGAGGAGCAGGGCACCTGGGCCTCACGCACACGGAATCACAGCGAGGCAGGTGGTGGACGGCCTGTGGACAGAGGCGCGTGGACAGCCAAAACAGTCAAACGACCCCCACAACAACCAGCACATCCTCAATACGCCAAATACTGGGTGCCACTGACGCGCAAAAGGCACACCATGCCACACAGCACAGCCCCGGCACACCAACGACTGGGCTCCGTGAACGCGGAAACGACACCAGTGGGAGCACCGGCCGCAGCGGCCGACAGAAAGCAGCGACCCGACACAACATGCGAAGGGAAGAACGGGTGACTGTCCAGGGCCCCGTAAAGAAACAACAACCGGACGGCGCCAATGTTGAGCACGAGTTTGGGGGTTCGATGCGTCACAAGTCATTTTGGCAAAGGCGCGGCCACGGCACGTGGGGCGAAGGCGCACTATCAGACGGGGGGCGTGCTCGCAACGGAGGGGCGTGGCCGGCGAAGGGGCCAATAGCCGCAGGGGCATCCACCTCCGCGATGGTCCCGCAGAGCCCGCGGAAGGACCCGTGGGGACGCCCTGGGCCAAGGCAGGGGCGCAGTGTCATGCGGGGCTGAGCTGCTCCACCCGCCGCCCCCTGTCCCTCAAGTGCCGTGCCCCTCCTCTGCGCAGTTGTCGGTCCTGCAGTCGTTCTGCCTCTGCGCCAACAACCGCCAGGCCCTCTGGGAGTTCAACCCGTTCCTCTTCGGGGACATTGCGTGCAGGTCTGCCGAGGCCCTCATTCCTTCGTCTTGGGCTCTGTCTCTACTGCCATCCGCCAATGTGGGGTCGTGCCGCCACCACGCGGCAGGCCCGCACCCAGTCCGATGCGATTTCGAGGGACGCTCGCGTGAACGCGTGGGACGGGGGGGGGGGGGGGTCATCCTTGGGGCATTGAGCACGATGAGACGCTTGGTGGGGGGCATGGCCGTCCAGCACGGGTCCTGCAGCCCACTTCCTTCACTTCCTGGCGGTTGCGGTTCAGGCCACTCCGAAGGCGTTTTGTGTGCCGCACGCCGGGCAATGTGCGGAAGGGGGAAGTGTCATCAGATGCATCCCGGCAGGACAAGATCTTGTGCGCGTTGGTCTATGGACCCCATCGCTGTGGATCCCATCGCTCTCTACGAAGGAGAGGCCCCGGCCCGGGCTCGACATGCAAAGCGTTGGTGATGAGGTAGGAGGTCCCAAGGTCCGTATTGGGGCCCCAAGTGCGGTCCCTCTTCTGGCCACCGTCATGGGGTTCCAGGGGATCACAAGGGGGTGCAAGCAACGACCCCCGGATTGGTTCGTTCGTGTTGTGTTGCGTGCAAGAGGGCCCGAGGGCGGGGGGCAGTAATCTACAAAGAGCGCATTATGGGCCATCAGAGTGTGTGCAGGGGGGAGGGGGGAATCGAGGTCCGCAATTTTCGCAGTTCCCTGCAATTTATCGCAATTTTTTCGCAATCGCTCCTGGCTGGTCCATCTTGTGTGCTTGTTGGTGCCCTTTGCTGTCACCGTTCCTGGCAGGAACAAGGATTATTTGGTCTGTAGCAGTTGTGCAAAACATGTGTCTCATCAACACAAGACGTTTGTACAATCGCATAGTGAGGGTCGGCCCCTGCTGTTGTGATGCGAGTGGGCCATGTTGTGCGATGCAAAGAAACACCGTCGGCCACCTGTCCAGAAGTGGTGTCCTGTGACGCTTGAGGAGGGTTGCGGACGACATCGCAACTTTTTTCCGCAATTTTGCCGCAACTGTCCCGCAATTTCTCCGCAATTTATCGCAATTGGAATAGACGTCCCATGACCGCAATTCCCGCCCCTGGTTTGTACCGATGCCTTTGTGCAGGACCCATTCGCCCTGCGGTAGCAGCCTTGCTGGAGCGGGGGGGTTGATGGTCCGCAAGCAACAGTGCCAAGCAAAGCGATGTTGCACGCATTTGCATCGTGCATTGCTGTGATAAGAGGGCTTTCGGTGGGGGTCCTGAACCTCCGCCCATGTCCATCAGGTGCGGTGCCATGCAGGAGGCCTATCAAATTGTACGGTACCTGCGCCAAAGGGACGACCCCATGCAGCAAACGCAGGTACCAGTCCCCTGACAGCACATCCCGCACTCTCTGACCCCAACACGCCACCCCAAGCAGGAGCTCTTGAGAGTTGTTGAGGGTGCCACACCCCACACCACCCCACAATCACCCTCAACGACAGCGACACAACCCTCGACGACCCTCCACCACCGGCAACAAACGTCTGCCACCCTCACACCAATCATGCAATCTTGAACAATCCTTAGCAACCCTAAATAATCCGCATTACTCCTCAACGATTCCACCTCAACAACAACCCTCAGTGCTCAACAACGGTGAACGTCTCGTGACAGTTTTTAACAATCCTTGACCGAGCTTCGGCCAGTGCCTGTTTATCATGTTGATTGTGTATGTGCATGTGCATGTGCATGTGCATGTGCATGCGGGATTTCCAGTTCCCAGCGCCGGTTGACCCCGAGTCTTATCGTGTCGGGGATAGGGGCGGCCCGAGGAGGGGTTCCTGGTGGCCTTGCCACGAGCCCACAGCCCATTTCGGATGCGGAGTTCCGGGCTCCTGAGGGGCGGCTGCACCGCAGGAGCCACACGCCCCATCCCCCGCCAGCCACAGCGGAGAAGCCAATGGGGCAGGACAGGCACCACCGGGTGGTGGCAGTTCGGGGGGTTGTGGGGCATCCTGCTGCCCATGGCCGGGGGTTCTCTCCCATTCGGTGTGCCTTCCTGGGGCTGTGAAGGTGAGGGCACAGTGCCTGCTCCAGGGGCCCTGTGTCTGGCCCAGGGGAGGGGGCCCATGGACCGGCCCCGGCTGCCATCCCAATAAGCGGCTATTAGGCTGCCCCCCAGTCTGGGGAGGGGGACACCCCTTGTCGAACACTGCATTCCGGGCAGGGCCCCTAGAGCATTAGAGCATGGGTATTGGTATGGCAGCCGGGGTTTTGTTCATGGTGGTGTGGGGTGGTGTGGGGTGCCCCCTGCCCCGCCTGAGGGGCATCCGTGGGCACGGTGCTGGGTTCCAGGGGCCTGTGCCCATTTTCTGTGAGCGCCATGCCCGGGAGAATGCTCCAGGGGCCTGCGCACGGCCCCATGGGCGCCATGCGCAGAATATAGGGTTCAACGAGGGGGGGGGGGGGGGGGCTCCCCAGACGGGGGGGGCGCCCCGACAGCCGCATGTTGGTGTGGCGGCCGGGGTTTGGTCCATGATGGTGTGGGGCAGCCCCCTCCCCAGACTGGTGGACGCTGTGCCTAGCTTCGTGGGCCCGGTGCCTGGTTTCCAAACGGGTGGCCAGGGAGTAGGGATCACCAGTACCAGCAAGTAGGGGAAGGGCCCACCCAACCATCACCCACGATGTGACCCCTGTCGGGGTAGCCCCCTGTCAGAGGAGGGGTCCGCCCCCCTCGTCGCACCCTGTATTCCGGGCATGGCACCCATGGATGGACCCAGTTTGGCATTCAGATCGGTGGTGCGATCTTGCCCAAGACCGCCAGTTTGATGTCAACCGATTTGACATTTAGAGGCCACCATCACAATTTTATCTTAACATCTGACGTGCGACCTTACGCAAGAACACCAGTTTGATCTTAAGACGCCAAGAATGCCAGTGCACTCTTTGCCAAGATCACCAGTTTGATCTTAACAGCATTGGTGCAATCTTGGCCAGGATCACCAGTTTAACATTAACATCAGTTGTGCGCTCTTGTCCAGGATTACCAGTTTGAGATCTTGGCCAAGACCATGTGTATCAGGCAACATGCGTATTCGGTACAACGTGTGTCTGGTAAAATGCCATGGCGTGCGCATCAGCATGGCCCACCCCCTTTTTTTCTTTCTTAATGCACTGCCTTTTGCAGGGTTTCGCTCAAGCGGTGCTCAATTTGATTGTCCAGTACTGCCTCGAGTCCAACCTTCAGTCCCGGACTCAGGTCCCCTCCCTCCCGCCTTCCCCGTGCCCCTGTCGACGGGGGACGGGGGGCACTGCAACGTTTTGGACCCAGGCCTGCGGTGCTGCAAAGGTGCACAACACCTCCTTCCTGACCGTGTGCCTCTGGAGGACCTCTGGAGGGCGTAATCCGGTCCATGAGCCCCACGCCGCTATCATGCGGTGCAGCATCGGACACAAGGCATTTTTTGTACCCCAGGGCATGTTGCTGTGTTGCTGTGTTGACGGAAGGGACTGACAATCTGCTGCTTTTTACTTCACAGTTGGTGTGCCCTGTATTGCAGACCTCTCATGTTTTGTCCAAACACGGCTCGGGGCTATGGATATTTGGGCTCTTGGGCCGCATCGTTGAATTGAAGCCTCACCATGTTTTGCCAGTGCATGTGCAGTTCATGTGGGGGTAGTTTATTGGCTTAAAAGCCCCGTGCAAGTCGCAAAGAATGCCTCTGAGCCACAGGGGAGGGCATTGACATGTAGGGCCAGACCCCAACAATGCCCTCACTCCCCCCCCCCTCCCCAGACCTTGCAGTCTATGCCATTGGGGTGGAGCATTTTTTCCAATGATGACTCTGATCCAGATGACCAGCGTCAGTGATTCATTTACTGATCGGATTATATTGCAACCGGGAATAGGATTTGACCCCCAGTTTCAACATGTGTATTCCAAGTGATCGGAATGAACTGGGGAATTCAAAAACGCCCCAAAACACAAAAAGAATTTGACCCCCCCCTCCCCCTAAGGACCCCTGGCTCACACCCAGAACTGGGCTGAAACCCTATGGTCTGAGCCCGCTGACAAACTGTAGGATGGCTCGACCGTTGATGCAGTCTGCAGGCACTATTTGCTTCCAGTGGACACGGTCGGCTGGTTGGACACACTGTCTGCATGTTGTAGACGCGAAGAGACAATATTCAGCGAGGGTGCCAAGGGCAGAGAGCTGTCAGATTGTAGTTTGTAAGATTGGAGTTTAAGATGTGTAATAATAATAATACACCGCCCGACGCATGATAGCTTTATTACGCGTAATATTACTACGCCTAAACCGACACATAATAAAATATCCCACGCGTAGTAAAACCCCCGACACGCAATAAAATCCCTGACACATAATAAATCCCCAATGCGCAATAAATCCCCGATGTGTAATAAAATCCCCAGCACGTACTAAAATACCCAACGCATGATATTATCACGCCCTGACCCGTAAGACGGCGTTTGTTCGACACTATATATGACGACACCCTTTTCCCCATAAAGCTGGCTCGCAACAAGCAAGCAAGCAAGCAACAAGCAACAACTGCCGTTTTAGCCATTACTCTTTCCCGGCATTTCGGGCTCTACTCTAGTCTAGCCATCCGACAGGCTAGGTGGTGGCCTTGCCAAATCCAAATTTTGAGCCAAAACCTCACCAGTGGAGGCGTCAAGCCGGAAGGTGCCCTCCCAAATGCTTGCCATTTTGGGCCAAAAACAGCCCATTTTTGCCCAAAACAGCACTAGACCCCTGTCAAACCAGCCAAACGAAGGAAAGGGGTTGATACACTACACGTGCGGCTTGATTCCTTCGGTTCAAAGAGCCCTTTGGTGCCCTATATCTCCAAGGCATGTCCCAGAAACACCCCAAAAAGCACCCAAAAGCCCTAGAATCTGCGCAGTTTGGCCCCCCTAAAAAAAAGTTGCGTTTACCCAGGTATCGTCTATAGACATTGTGCATACACATAGACACTGTGCACAGTTTGTAGAAGTGGTGCAGAGTTTGTAGGCACCATGCATAGATGATGCATTTACCCGAGAATAGTTTGTACACTGTGCATAGGTGGTGTAGAATTTGCACATGTTGTAGACACTGTGCACATGTTGCAGACGTGAAGAGGCAATATTCAGGAGGCAGTGCGAAGTGCCCCGGTCAAAAACAGATGCACACGTCAGAAACGGATGCACACGTCCTTTTACCTGTGTATCGTCTGTAGACATAATAGTGTCTCTTCGCGTCTACAACATGCACACAGTGCCTACAACATGTGCACGTTGTAGGCCACCTATGCAAGGTGTCTTCAGACTATTCTTGGGTGACCGCATCTGTGCCCGGTGTCTACAAACTGTGCACGGTGTCTACACATGTGCACAACGTCTACGCACGTGTTCAGGAGGGGATGCGCAGCGCCATTGTCAAAAACGGTCGCACACATCCGAGTACTCGGGTGCAGTCTGTAGACAGTGTGCACACATGTAGATGCTCAGCGCAGTTTGTGGACACCGTGCACAGATGCGCAGTTGTTCATGTGGCACACCTGGTCCGTTTAATGAGACAAGCAATTAGTCAAATAAACAGATTATAATGTGGCGGGGCTTTTATTACGTGTCGGGGATTTTATTACGCGTCAAAGAATTTATTCCACACCGGGTATTTCAAAATCAAAATTTTGTGCAAATGGAAAATCCCCCCCCCCATGCCATGGCACCCCCCCCCCCCCCCCGCGCCGTAAGGTTGCCTAGCATGGGAGCCCCCCCTCCCCCGTAAATGCGAAGTTGTGATGCCCCCACCCAACACCCCAAAATGGTTCGCTTTTGTGATGAGCGGTGACGAGAGCAATCTGGTCTACAAGCCTAACAGCATTGGGGGGGCGGAGGGTCTCTGCCGTGGTTTGAGGCTCTTGGGGGCTCTATTGGAGGTCGTTGGGGCGCCGTACAGTGCATCTACACGACGGGCTGTAAACCCCTCTTTCGGGTGAGTCCAAGGGAGTGCCGCATTGACCATGGGGGTCCTTATGCGACCAGATTTTTTTTTGTGAAGGACCCAACCAACAACCGCCGCCAACCACCACCAACCGCCACCAACCGCCCCAACCGCCAGTCACCAACCGCCAACCGCCAACCACCAACCGCCCACCGCCAACACATGGTGTGCCCGCAGGCTTTTTCGGGAAAACTGTATGAATGAACACTTTTTTTTTCCATTAAGGACCGCCCTGGCATGGACTCTGAACCTGGGCTTGTCACCCACGGCGTCACCCCACACCCTGACGTCAAGAGACCCAGGCCAGTGGAATGGTTTTGGCGCCAGACTCCTACAGCCACGGTCCATCATTGGGGTGACTTCGTGGATTTCTGACTCTGATGACCCTGGTGCTTTTCTGTGCAGCAATTCCTACTGCTGTCTTTGAATGAAGTGGAATGCAATTGGGTGATTATCTTTTTGTTCAACGCCCTTTCTGCGTCCGAGTTCAGTCAGGATAAAGTATGGCTCCTGTGCACTCTCAACTCTGATCCCAATTGCGATGCGTGCGTGAGGTCTGGGGTGCGATTTGTTTGCAGCAGTCCCCGACACTTGAATGTTGCTTGCCGTCTGCACGTGAGGTCAGCAGCAGCAACTGCTGCTAGAGCAGATGTAGACATCTGTTAGTGCAAGCTATTTGCACAAGGGGCAAGATGTTCTTTGTGGGGTCGCATGCCAGGGATGCATTGGAAGGGGGGGAGGTAACCCCCCCCGCTCCCGCTCCTGGGTGCCCAGCCTATGCCCAGCCACTGTGTCCCTAACGGCAAGTGCCAGGCTAAATGGCATTTGTAACCGACAGTAACCGCCCCCAACCGCTTTGGCAACCTCCTCCAACCGCCTGTCTAACCGCTTCTAGGGCCGCCTCTGAGGTCCCTTTCTCGTCTCATGCATCCCTGCGCATGGGGTCCAAGCTATTGCTTAGTGCTGCGGACACCCTACCCCCCCTCCCCGAGGGTCAGAGGGGTGGGTAGGTGGATCAAAGGGTGATTTCGGGAAGAACGGACCTGCCCCACCCCGGGGTGGGGGTTTTTCCTGGCTGCTGGCGTTGCGAATGGCTCAGTGGACATGTTCACCCATTCTCATCGTGCCCCGTTGACATTCGACACGAAGTCGGTTGTCAATGTTGTGAACATGAGCGAGCACGTATCAGTCTGAGCAGGCTGAAACTCCTTCGGCGCTGTAGCTACACCTTAGTTCACATTCTAATGCAGCAGTGGGATTCTGTAGGGGTTAGTTTGCCCTGCAGGAATATGACAGAGACCAACCAAAATGTAAAGTGGTGGCGATGCCCCCCAAAAAAACCAACCCTCAGTGGTCAGAACCACGACCAGACTGACTCTGGAACTTAACCTTCTGTCTCCACAGGTGCAGGCCCTGCTTTACCAGTGCCTGGTGTCATGGCGGCGCTTGTCCGCTGCGTACCACGAGGCTGTCGGCATGGACGGGAAGGACTTCCCCACAGGCAACTTCGTACAACTGCTCAGAGAGTCCCTCCCTGAAGCTGCGCTCCACGTGCCATGACAGCGGGTTAGCTTCAGGGTAGTGCAAAGACGGAAGCCACAGCCACGTCGATTGGGCATTAGTACAATGTTGGGGATGCACGATAACCACGAAGCAGGGGATAGAGCATACTCACATGGGTGCCTTCGCAGAGGCTCAGTTGTAGTGTCTGGGGTGCTTTCAACGGGTTGTAGATACTTCAGGCCCAGCGGTAACGTCACATTGGCAAACCATGATCGGGATCTTGTGACAAGACATCGCATAGGACCTCTGTACGGACACCCATTTCTTCTCCATTTACAATCCTTTGACAGGGGTCCAACCCAAGATGGGGCATGCAGGGTTCAATTTTAACCCATGTTGTACCACGTTTTTGCACATGCAGCCGACACAAACCTGCACCATCTCTGACCAGGCCCTACCCTGCATCAATTGAACACTGATTTCTGGCTCCCAAGGTGTGGCTGCTGAGCCTTGTGCATTACGGTTTTGGAATCCTGCTGTCGGCATCTCGAGTCTGCCTAGTGGCGAACTGAGGGCTTGCAAACCTGCCGCTTGGCTACACAGCCACATCAGAGTGCCAATCACTTTTGCAATCTGAGCACCAAACTTTTGTCTCTTGTTTTACCTATTCACACAAATTATATCAAGTGACAATCACCTCCCTCTTTTGCCTTGTGTTGTCCAAGGTGGGTGGAACAAAGTGGGACAGTTGTAGATCTTTCCTTATCCATGAGAACAAGTTGAACAGCACAGATTAAGCCAGCATTGTGAGGAGGCGGAGAGGCGCAGAGGGTGAGCTGAGGGAATGGGAGTGGGGATGGGAGTGTGAGTAAAAGTGGGTCCACTCCCAAGAGTTCTGCATTGAGAACAAGGCCAGGTCTGCTGTAGAGCGAGAGAGAGAGAGAGAGAGAGAGAGAGAGAGAGAGAGAGAGAGAGAGAGAGAGAGAGACAGACAGACAGAGAGAGAGAGAGAGAGAGAGAGAGAGAGAGAGAGAGAGAGAGTTCCGTCACTACAATTTGTTCAAAGGGGCTGCTTCCCCCTCAAAAGATGATATGTACATGTGAGAAACTGATTGCAGGTATGTATATGAACATAAATGATAGTGAGGATGTGATACTGAGGAGACTGTAGGGGCATGAGGGAGGGTGGAGGGAAGTGGCACAGGCGAATAGGTGACTCAAGACGGCACTCAGCAGGGGGTAGCGGGGGATTGGGCAAAATTGCACAGTATCTGCGGCATATTGATTGGCTGTTTTGTGCTGGGATTTTCAATGGCATTGAGGGTCAGCATCTGAGGCCAGGGGGGATGCAGACAAGGTGTAGAGCCAGGAGGACCTCCAAGTGCACACGTTGGCCCAGGCAGAAGCTGTGTGTTGATGCCCCATGAGCTTTTCAGTGACCCAGACACATGTGGGCATCATTTTTGTGTGTCTCAGAAACAAAGTTAGTCGGCACCATTTTTTCGATCCTAAAGTCAATGTGTGGGAATCATAGGCGATTTAGCATTGTGCAGAACAAAAACATACCTCCAGCTTGGCAAGCGTACTCAGAAGCCTTCATATGGTGCCCGAATTTCAGTTTTGACTGACAGACGTGTAGATCTCACCAAAAGTGGCAGTGTCTTTTGTCTCAGCATTCAAATTTTTGATGTTTTAAGACATATCAACATTGCTGCAGGTCATAGTGGGGTCAATCTGGTACATGCTTAACATACAGGAGGTATATGTGGTTGCATGTGGTCATTTGTGGAGCTTTGCAGCCGCATGATCCTTCCCGCAGCTATTCCACACCAGGGCCATTTCGCATCTTTGAGGCTCACAGGTTTACATATGCATTGCTTTTTTTTTTTGTGGTAGTGTTACACATGTTCATAAAATCCTGCGATTGAAAAATGTGTTTAGTTGCAATTTGAGCCTGCAGTATCCAAATAGCATTGTAAAAATTCAGCTTTGCAGCTGGACGCATTTTAACAAGTTTGTTCAGGAAATGAAGAAAGTGCATTTTATGCATTTGCTGCTCCCAAGTGCTTTTGCACAGCTTCATCCATTTATCATGTTTTAAGGTTTCGATCATGAGGTTTGGTTTTTGGAGAATTCGCATCCGTGCCGTTAAAAAGTGGAAGAAAGGTAGAAAAGAATTGCAACAAAAGTACAATAAACGAAAGGTTACGCAAATAGAAAGGTATCTGTAAAAAAGGTTCGCTAACCTAAAGGTACAAAATCCACAGAATATGTGTTGCAGCTTTTGTGGCAGAAAATGAGCATTTGCGGGAAGATGACAATAAAAATAATTGAAAGAAAATCCGGTAAATGACCACGGCTATGTCGGTACCAAGTGGTTGCACGTTTTCCAAATCTTTCGGTATTTATTTCGATTTCCTAAAAATTCCACCGAGTGACAACACAAAATGGCAGAATGGCAATTCATTCTCGGTCCATTTCCATCCTAGGTCGGTGAAATATGTAAACCATGAAGATGTCACTTGCTATGAGTGGGATTAGTAGCAAAGTGGGATGAGATTGATATTGATGAAGATTATTGACTTGGCAATGGAGGTAGCTTGCATGATGTCTCTTCATATGTTACGAAATGTGATGAACATGTTTGAGAAGTTGAATCAAGACACAATACACCATATCATGTCCATGGAAAATAAGAAAGTTTCCATTTATCCGTTGCGCTTTGCCCAGCACCATGAATGGAAAAGCTTTGGTATATTGAAACAAACATGCGAAAAAAATTCAACATGATCAAGATCAATGGAAAAGTTTGCTCCAAACCTTTGTACACCGTCCACTTTAACAACCGATAGGTAGGCAAATGGGGGAAAATGGCCTACATAGTGTCAAAAAAGTAGAAACACAGAAACTCATAATCTCGCCGTAGTGTGCCGCATTATGATGACCTAAAGCTAAACATAATTCGCTTAGCCCTTTAAGCATTATGCATTTAGTCATTTGCACTCAAAAATGCAGTGTTTATCGCCTATATTCAATAATCTTACTCTACCAATTTTGGGATTTCGTGGGCAGAAAACATTTTTTGGCCCAGGTACAAAAGAGGAGAATACTGCATTGAACAAAAAAAAACCAGAAATGGTTGTATTGAAACTGTATTTCGTATCAAAACTTAGATAACCACATATTTTTTGGGCATCTAAATTCAGAATGGTGCTAACAAATGTCATATCTTTTCGAACATGGTTTAGAACATTCTCTGATTGGAAAACAATCCATTTATTGATAACAAGCTATACTATTTACTACGTCAGCGTGTTTTAGATCTACACTGTATTCAATAGCCCTTTTGCAACGTGGGCTGTTATGTAGTTAATACATTTTGTTTTGCTAGCTTGCAAATTTTGGTTCTGCTTTAGTGCTACTCAATTTCCATGCAATTTTTTTCTGGCTAGCTTTTGCGGACAAAATTTACTTTAATTTCGCCACTGTACTATTCGCAGGCACATTTTTGGGATTCAATTTCTATAATCTGCGACATTAAAAAAAAACAGTACTGACAAAGAAACATTCCAACCCCTGCCTCAATTGCATAAAGACAAATTAAATGCTAATTTGTTGTGAAAATAAATGTTTCATAGAAACCTTAATGTACTCAGAATTCAAATTGCAAGGTTGAGTTCCGCCCTTTTCTACATCGCGTACCATAGCAAATAAGAATGTATCATTGCCAGCTGTAGATATAACAAGCGGAGGGGGGCTCCACGAGATGGGGAAGGGCAATGTGCGGGCTGTGATGCCTCTGAAGGGTATGTGTCGGACGTGGAAGTCAGATTGCACGATATGCACGTGCATGATCAAGTATCTATAACAAAGAACGATGAGCATTTTGAGGAAATTTCAATGAAGCAATGATACATGATACGTTGTGGAGGATGTGGAAAAGTAGGATTAAATGAATCCTTCGTGTTTCGTCCTTGGTCTGGCTTTTCCTTTGCTGGTGCGAAGCACCATCAAAAGAAAAGCCTTATTACATTTCTAGCCATTTTCGGGTCGCCTTTCCATGTCGGAAATGGAGCCGGGCGGTGACAAACAAAGGCAAAAACACTCCTTTGCCTTATGTTTAAGCTAGCAGCGCAAGGACAGGGAGGGTGCATTGGGCAAGATTAGCGACACAGGGTGCAAATAGCATACAATTGACATATTCTTAACTCGGGCCCATTGTATCGGATTTTGACAAAATTACAGGCAATTTTGGTCAACTCGGGAGTGTTGTTTTCATTTTTGAGCCCAAAAAGGCGTCTGCGTGCGCTGAGAACCGTGAAATCGAAAAGCGCTGCTAAAACAAAATGACGGCGGTTTTCCAATTAAACAGCAAGATGCGGCTTCTAGAATCATTTATAAGATTGGTCTTAGATCGATATTTCCTGCACAGTAGCCCGATTTCACTTTGGACAGTCAAAATGAAAGATCGCAAATGCCGGCGACTGCGAAATGCACGCGTGCACAGCAAATAAATAATATAGCAAATAGATTTCTTGTGTTTTTTTTTCCCTTTGAATGGCGCGCGCTCGCGATTTTTTCGCCCTTGGCACAGGTGATAAGACGCCAGTTGCTCACAATAATTTCCAATGGCAAGCGGAATTACCCAATCCTTTCAAAGTATGCAAAAAAAGAATTTGCGGATGACCCGAGGGGTCCAGCCCGTCTTCAGGAGCTATCGGCCGCTTGACGCGGCGTATCCGTCTTTCTGCTGCAGCTGAGGATACCGCCGATTACCGAAAGCCAGCCCAACTATGTTACACAAACACCGCTTCAACTGGGTGCACTCCCGTTGATTTTGAGAAAGATCAAGTGCCGGCATGGAGATCAATCAAGATCCGCATTGCCTGCGTGCCAAAAGACTCCGAAAGACTCAAAAAGAGCTTCCGTTCTCCGTTTTAATGTTTTCAGAAGCCTGTCTGTCTCAACAGCCGCCGGATTTGGATACAACGAGTTCCCTGATAAGTTGACTCGCAATGCCTGCCCGCCAGCGCCGTGTGACTCAAGATGAGCTTCCGTTCACCGTCTTTCCAATGTTCGAAGCTTGTTGCCTCAACCGCCGCCGAATTTTGATAAAACAAGTTCCCTGGTAAACAAATGACTGGCAAGGACTGCCCGCCAGCGCCGTGTGACTCAAGATGAGCTTCCGTTCACCGTCTTCCGATGTTCGAAGCCTGTCTGCCTCAACCGCCGCCGGATTTTGATAAAACAAGTTCCCTGATAAACAAATGAGCCGGAAGGACTGCCCGCCAGCGCCGTGTGACTCAATATGAGCTTCCGTTCATCGTCTTCCGATGCTCGAAGCCTGTCTGCCTCAACCGGCGCCGGATTACGATAAAGCAAGCTCCCTGACAAACAAATGACTCGCAAGGCCTGCATGCCAGCGCCGTGTGACTGAATATGAGCTTCCGTTCAACGCCTTTCCAATATTCGAAGCCTGTCTGCCACGACCGCCGCCGGTTAGTGACGAGACGAGCTCCCTGATGAACAATTGACTCGTTCCCCGAAGCGCGTGCTACAGCACACCACTGCGGCCAGTAGCAACAGCCTCTACTAACATGAAAACAACAACGCAGCCCGTTCCTATGCGTCGCTCTGTCCCAAGTGCTTATTGATGATCAACAACTCCATCCGCCAGCGGCCATGATGACAGCCACCGAGTTTGACAGCGCTGCAGTACACCATTGCAGCCAGGCATGAATGTGGACTGCCTCCAAAGCCCACATCGACCATCCTTCCGAGCTCTCCACTTACGCTGCACCATGTCCAGTCCTTCTCTCTGAAGAACTGATGACCAAGCAACTTAAGAAGTGTTTAAACTACCGCCGACTGTCCACTGCATCTACTTCTGATCTAAAACTCAATCTGAATTTTGACTTAACACCAGAGCCCTGCCCTTTGGCTGGCAGCCCTTTAAATACGTCCTGGAGCCCACAAGAATATTCAGGTTTGCCCTCTTTTTGATTGCTATGACACCATGAATACGTTTTCAGCCTCTATATAACTTATGACAACTCAGACACATGAGTTTCTCTCCTGACACGAACTCAGGTCCCCTGACGCCACACCTTGCAGGTGTTTTTGAGTAACAATGCATTCTAATTTTCCACTATCTTTTCGCTGCTGTGGAGTATGGCCGACCCAGGGGCAGGAAACCCGGCTAACCACCGGGGCAGTACACCCCACAATAGGCCCAGAAACACAAAAGCAAACCACAAGTTTTCCACCGCCCCTCCAGCAGTTGACTGCATGGAAACAAACATGGAAAAACACACAGAAAGAAAAACACAGCCTACACTCCCCAGTGCACCTGCATTTTTCTGTGCGAGCTGAACCCAGCCCCCTGCTTACAACAAGCCTCAGTGCAACCAATTCATCACCAAAACCTACCAATCAGTCTACACCAAGAAACCATCAGAGACATCTTTTTCGCTTTCCTAGGCGAACCGCCTCCGTGATATATTCTGTACTCCAAGTAGTGTACATATTCTCACGAGGTCTTCCATTGGGGGACGTCAGCCCCAGAACAAGTTGATGCGGTTAAGAACATTCAAAAAAGATTTCTTGCGTTTTGGGGCCTGTGGCTTCTTGATAGTGTTGTTCGGCACCTCAACTTTGCTAGTGCACCTTTAAATCGCATCCCTAGCTTATATGGAATTAGTGGATGCTGGTAAAGAAGTTAAAACCTGGTAAAGGTCCTAACTTTGTAAAACAGCCATGAGTCATCAAAACAAATATGACGGCGCCAATCAGCTCTCCGAGGCGGTCATTTGGAGGGGCTTCATCGTACACTTTTGAGGTATGTTTCGTTTCGGCGCGCGGATTGTATATAATGGCATAACGACTGCTTTTAGAGGGGGGCGGGGCCCCATTCCCCGGCCCCCCAATTAAAAGCCCCCCATGGGGGGGGGGAGGTGAACTAGAGGGCTAACCAGGGTGCAGATCTCTCCATCATACATCAATGTAATAGGACAAAGAACTCGGACATATGCTTTATATTGACGATGATGAACATGGTGTGTACCTCTCATCACAGCGAAGACATGGGGCATTATACTGCTTTAACTCAGTGGTTATACCTTGTCTATCAGACAAGGGTATGGATCATGCACAAAGGCATGACGAACATAAGTAAAGATAGATTCCAACATGACACAAACTGCTACTTTCCAAATCTTGAGATTACGGCCAAGACCATGGGCCAAAGACGTAAACGATTGGGTTTCCGCACCTTGCTAAGACCGAAGCAAGAGGTAGTGGCCAAGGAGGGCACTGTTGTTGGCACATGGGCAGACATAATGCAACCACGCCAACAACACCAAAACGGCAGAAAGTAACCAAAAAACACTTCGAAAAAAAGGTGAATTGCTGTTCCTACTTCGGTACGGCCACCAAGCGGTTGATTGCCTACGGCATCCGCATTGGTAGGCGGCCTTGATGCCGCGTTAGGATGAACAGAGGCCGTAGGTCCGCCCAAACTTTTAATCCACTTAAGAGTATGATGAATTGTACAAAGGAAAGTGACTCACTTTTTCAAGCCACAAACACATAGATGTGTTCTCTAGGCAAGCACGACATAGAACAAGTAAACAAAGATGTATGGCAATTCTATATTCCCAAGACGACAAGCACCTAACTCCGCGCCAACAACTTAGGGACTGAGTTTACTTAACAAAGGCATGCGTGCCACGCACAAGCCCTATTGTGGACAAAAAACGTATATGAACCGGCTTTCAAGGTAGATGCATTGCCCGTGGCTTGTCTAAAAGGTACTTAAAAGCATGTGTTCCAGTTGAAAGATGTTTGAACTTAAAGACCACACAAGATACTAAAGAGGATAAAGATGACATCAAGTGCCACTAGTGCTGCCAAACACTGTGGAAGTTGGTTGAGCGTGTTGCCGACGCCCTCATTGGAACCATGTAGTTCCAATGCGGTTTGATGGTGTATTCTTCAAGTCCGAACGAAAAACAAGCACAATGAGCAAGATGAACGCATTGCAAATGCTTATAAGCAATGCCGCACCCTGTCCATGACATTCACGGGCTCATAGAGGATGCTCAATGCGCCCGAAGGTATCGACAATGTTGGATGTCTCAAATTTGGAATGGGGAGCACGAGCAGCAATTGAACTATAAGATCTGAAGCATCACCAAAAATAAAACGCCAAAGAGAACTACCAGCGATGCCGTAAAATGCTTATAGCCACCAACGACCCGCTGTGGCGCATCAGTCTCAAAAAGCAGAATACACAGCTGAAGCGGCTCAAGATTGTCACCAATGAATATTACGATGGAAAAAGATATTAAGAAATGCAACATGTAAAAAGTAGGATAGGTGACATGCAAAAAAGGAAGCAAAATATGCACATCGCAAAGTATGAAGATACCCAAAGAAAGCTTTTCATCCGTTCATATGCCGTGAAAAAAAAACCAATCATGGCCGGTCTATAAGGACAACACGTATTGTTTGGGGCTTGGAGCCTTAGGTTGCCAAGCCATTGAAGCAATGGGTTACTCATTGCGATAAATTAGCCAGAACTTTGAAAATCAAAACCAGGCATATCGTATGCTGTTTACATAGGTCAATCTGCTGTTGCTGAAGAGGGCCTGTGCGTGACTTTTTCACCTCCGGGCTCACAAATGCTACCCCAAAGTACCGTGGTGTATTCTTCAATGCAACACAGTCTGCGACGATGATGTGGATGGATGCATTGTTTGGTGTATGATAAGTTTGAGAATGATTGAATGTGTTTTGCTTTGTGTCTCTTGTCATTGACGGTCTTTTCATTGCATGGAAGGGTTTCACACCAGGTTCAAAGGCAGGCGTTTCTGTGTGTCTTGGGAGACTCGAACACTCTCCAGCATTCTGCGAACACAACATATCCAGCTTTTCGTTCCACGGCCACGAGCTCTGCGTTGGAAAAACATTAGCTGCAATCGAGCCGATGACGGAGGCTGGTCAAATTTCGGCCCGTTTTGAAAGATGTCGCGGTCACCTTCGGAATCACGAACCCGTCGAAAGGGAGCGAAAAAATCAATTCGGCGTGATGCGATAATTCTGGGGTTCAATGAATTTTTTATGATCTATAGATACATATCAGAATCACCTGCTCCGTCTGCCTATTTCAATAATCCGGATTTTCGAAGGTCAACCGCTATCTCGCGCTACTTTCTATCCAGCATTTTCTTGCCGCTTTCTGCAGTTGAAAGGGGAGTTTTCAGGTAATAGATGCCTGTAGACAAAATTAAAGAGAAATCACCTCAAATACGGCCCTCCAAACCCCCCTTGCCCCGGCCAAATTTTGGCACCGCTTGCCAATTGTTTGCTGAATTTTTACCACTGCCTACATTGCTGAGGTTAAAGCTTCCAAGCTTGCATGCATAGCGAACTCGATGTATTAGTGCTAAATTCATTGCTATTACACTCGGTAGCTAATGGATTTGCTCTCTTCCACTTGGTGAGTTGCTGACGGGATTTGGGAACGCGCTTGCCACATCCACGAAAAGAGAGAAAATTTTGAGGCCGGTTTTGATTACTGGATGGTAGATGTAGCGTGGGGAGCACCAAAGAAAGTGGTACATGACCCCAATGGATCCCCAACAAAGCCGGCTTTTTTCGCTTATCCTTTGAATAAGAATGCTACCAATTTGGTAAAGGGTGTTGCAAAGGAGTTGGGCATTGGAAGGAGTCCTCTTCAAAGGCATGGTGATTGGCATCAGTTTTCAACCGCCTTTGTGTTTGTGCAATTTTGCATGTGGGACCATAGATGGGAATGGCGGAGAATGATGGTTGTTGTGACAATCTGTGCTAAAGGTGGTGCTTGACTACTTTGTCTGTGCTACTGCAACCCCTCACCCCTTGTCGTGTAGATTACATGGTGGTTCGTGTTGGGAGTTGGGCGGTCCTTTGAATCCAATATGTGCCTTGCCTTTGATGTATTTCTTCACTTGGAGCTCAATGTGGAGGTTAATGTGGCCAAAGAACCCACCCTTTTGAGCGGTTTCCGCAAAAATTGTACCTAGCAAATAGTGGAGCTTGTGTTTTAATCCGGGAACTTTTTGAGACCCATTTTCGAACTGCGTGAGACAATATGCACCCAACGAGCCGACCTTTTTTTATTTTGATTTGCGTTGAAGGGGCACACAAGGAAACAAAGGTGACCTTGACCACCCAAAGCCCAAGCCCTGTGTGACGGACAACTGCAACCGGATACTCGATAGTGTTGTCTCACACGCTTCCGAGACATGAACCGGAGAGAACCACATCGATGCTTGAGCCCAAAAGTTTTCATCATTCAATGTTTCAATGATGCATGTTGTTAAATGATGCCGCCATCACCCACAAAAAGGGGTTTCCAATAGGTTTTCCACTCTTAAAGTGCACGTTTCCAAGTGGGTCTCTTGTTATGACTTGGGTCCGGCTCCAAAAATGGGGGTGGGTCTCATAAAGTGCCTTTGGTTGGTGGGTCCACTAATGAGCGGGTACATGTACGACAACCGCTCTGCCCAAAATGTTTTGCACCGAGCCTTCCAAACACCACGGCGAGTCGAAGCCCGAGCTCAGAGAAGTAAGGCTTGCTGGCGGCTAATGGCCTCTATACAAGCTTGAGGCTATCGGACAACAGACCGTCCATGTAAGGTGTGATAGTGGGGAAACACCTTGGCTGTTGACGGTCAAAGAAGTGGCCCTTGCCTTGGTGGATGCATGCACTAGGAAGTTCAAGCAAGTGCACCTGTACCGATGAAACAAAATGCGTAGCCGGCTGCACATGGGCATCGATGAGGTTCGCTTGTGTGGCTTGGGGTAAGGGTAAGGGCAGGGTCAAGGGCTACTCACACACGAAAAAGTGAAGCAAACTCACTCCTCTCCCATGTCATTGCACATCGTTGGCCGCCATTGAGGATCTCTTCATGCTGCTCTTCATTCTGCTTGCGCGGATTTATGAGCATGGTGTGTTCAAGTAATGGGAGACTGCATGATAATATGTAAGTGCTTGGTGCCATTGACCGTGCTAACAAAGTATGGAGTTGCAAGGAACCCGATAACATAGCTTGGCCTCAAAATCGACACACATGCACGTGTGCACCATCCCGTCACTGCGACATCAATCCGCAAATTGTGGTCCTTTGCATGACATTTTAACTGGGACAAACGACGGCGTTGTCGGTGGTCATAGATAGTCCTCCTGGCGTGCAAAATTCAACACAAATGGCAAAATTTTGACACTTAGGATCCCGTCAACAAAGTTGCGACACTACAAGAACACGAAAAGGCAAGAGAGCGGGGATAAGAAGTTGTTTTGGAAGAATAGGCTTCAACATGGAGTAGAATATTGGATCGCCTTTTTGGCTGCCCGGTGCTTCTTATCTCTCCACCAGATCATTCCGTGATCATGCCAGGTCTCGGCTACTCAAAGAGGAGAATGTGCATCAACTAATGTACTTACACTTGCAAGCCGAGGTGGTTGTCTCCAAAAAGCAAAATGTCGACTCAATGCCTTAGGGCGACATGAAAACAACAGTGAGCCTCCTCTTTGGACGGAAGGCGCCTATGTTTTGATCGAGGAGGGACAAGCATGAGGTAGGAGGGAGATGCACGTGCACCAAAATCCAAAGCCATCGGGCACAAACACTCCGCCACAAAGAACCACAGTAGTGGTACCTTTCTCATAGACCGGTGTTAGATCCACTGTTGGGGGATCGTGTGCCCACAACCGATGAACACTTTGCTATGCGCAGCAAAAATTTCCAACTTGCTCAATTCATTCGTTTCTTTGTTTCCCGGATAACGGCTGTGTGAATGTACAAGAAAAGACGGCAGGCGCCTCTTGTCAAAATAGGAGGTGCCCTTTGCACCCCTTGTCAAAACAAGATAATTGATCAAGTTAGGACAAAGTTGCTCACAAATGCATTTGAGCAACATTCAAAAGGAAATGTAATTAATGGACGAATTCTGGTGTACCTGTTTTTCTTCAGAGCCTCAATTGTTTGTGGGGCCATGAGGTACTACAATTAACGGTGTTTTTGCACCGTGATGGAGAGGTTGTCTTTCAACCTCTTCCAAAGAGATGCATCAATCAACGGGTACCAACGTGGAGGGTCAAGCATGTTCGTCGAACGCACAACCGGACAAGAATTGGATGCATTCAATGTCGAGTTTGCTTGGAAACATGGCTTGAAGACAATTTCGGTATGCGTGCAAAGGTTCCGGTTCGAGTTCCCGTGTATGGCGACATGGGTTGTTGGGACGCACCCGAGTGGTGAGCCAGGTTCTCATTCCATGAGGGTTTTGTGGGGAAAGTTGGTGAGAGTTGGCGAGGCTCCATAAAGAAAAATCACCACCGTCTCTACAGCGCTGTGACTTGTGAGCAGATTTGCATCAAATTTGCAGCCTTTTGTCACAATCCAAAATGGTTGCGGCTCCCCTCCAACTCCAAATAGGTAACATTTGGATTAGTAGCACACGATTGGTCTAAGTTTAGTGTGGTCTAACTTTCTGAGTGTCTATTTTTTTTCCGTCTCATGTGCATCTGACGACGCCATGTTTTGTGTGCACGTTGCTTGTAGCATTGCACGCCTCCGGGATACTCTGAGCTACTAGCTTCGTGTCTTCTGACAACATCCTGCGGATGTGTGGCATTATCTTGAAAGAGAATGCTGCTACTTTACGAATCAGACACGTTCATTCGTTAGCCAATGCTCACAACACATTATGCCAAGCCCTAATTGCAGTGTTAGTACCCATTTGCGACGGCAAAAAAAACTCCGGAAGCAATTAAGCCCTTCAGCGAAATGCTCTCTTGACAATATGCAGCCCGTAGGTAGTGGCCGCGCCCCGAAAAACCACAGAACACGAGCAGAATAGGAGAAGTGGGCAGCAATGAACCCCATAAGATGGTGGCGTCCACCAGCCCCTCCCTCCACAACCCACCACAACCCTTGCTCTCCACTTTGGAAGCGGAACCCACCAAAACCCTCCGCATCCCTCAACGCAACATGATCTCCGGCGGGTCCTCATACGATCCAGGGCTGTATGGATCGCTGCAATCTCAACTTCCTCGCACAGCATGCACAGTGAACCCTGCTTGCCCATGCCACGCCAGGCTGTCCAGGGCACGGAGGAACAGCAGTACAGCATCAGACAGCGGTAGCAGCGATAGTTGAAGCAACGCCCGAGGCAGGACGAGCGGCAGTTGAGACATCATGGTGGCCAGCCTTCCCAGTATTTTCCGGGCGAATTCTGCAAGAGTCCAGGCAAGCCCGGGCAGGGAGGAGGGGTGCATCCGGGGAGACCTGGGCAGTGCGGTGGGGATGACGGTCTTGCACTACGTGCACTGTACCTGCAGCCTGTGAACCCATGCATACTTATGATGAGATGCAGTGTCAAATGGCACTGTTCTCTGTAGGACTGCAACACCGCCCTGCCGAGCTGACATTTTCGTTTGGCAATGGATAAATTTGTGCAGAGGAATAAGCCTCCACGACAGGCTGCAGTATCCCACTGCCCCTGCGGCAGGATGGATGGATAAGAGGCATTCGTTTTTGATTCATGCAACCTACAGACATGCAGCAATGTGGAGTGAAGGTTGGTGCCGTTTTGGTTGCCACACGGAAGGAGTTGTGATTGCATTTGCGGCGGAACACGTGTTGCCATGGATTGCTAGGCTTGGGAACGATTGCGATAGGTTGGGGCAGGCCTATGTAGGGCCCGGGCAGCATGGGCAGCAAAGGGGCGCCCGGGTCTTGATGGGACGGCTGATGGTGGCTACAGGGGTCACAAGTCTATGGAAAGGTGCGGAATGGCAGCAGGACGTAGCATGTGACAGCAGCACCGACAATGCCAGGTTGCATGCAGAGACAGACCCCAGCAGCTCAAACCCCAGCTCAAACCTCCACAACATGGCTCATTGCTCTGCAGATGGGGAAGAATCCAGACACAGAGATGGATATCATCCGCAATTTTTTAAAGAAATTGATCTCTCCACTGGGTTACGGTGTGTGGCATTGTCCATCTCTGTTACCCACAGTGCATGCGGTTGCTCCATTGAAATGAAACTAGAGTGCGAGTACAATGTGGAATGTGATCATGTGATTCGGGTCGCCCGCTTTGCACTGTACCATGTGCTGTGTTTGCGGTGCCTTCAGGCATAAGAGCCGTTGTCAATGCCAGACGTATCCGACACTGCCTCCTCAAAATGATGACTACCCTGATGCAGGTGTGCCACGTGCTACGCTGTAGCGCCGTTGCTGGCGCTACAGTCGTACGCTGCAGCTCCGCCGGCAACAGCGCTACAGTGGGCGCAGCCAGAGTTGTGGATTGCGCCCAAAACATCTCACACTAACCGGAAAGGCTCCTCCTTTGGTAGGGCAGGGACACCCACCAATCCCCAGAGAGGAAGCGCTGTGGGTGTTTAGATTCAGGACCAAGCACCCACCCCCACCCCTACGGGGGTGTGGGGTATGGGACCTGGTGTGGTTTGTAGATGCCGTCTGCTGCAAGCAGACGTGGTCTGCTATGAAGCCCCCCCCAACCACCCAACACACACACGCACACTGGGGCACGGGCACCCCCTACCCCCACCACGCCGCGCGGGTGGGGTGGGTAAAGACCCAGCCACCAGGCCCTGGAGGGGAAGTCCCACCCCACAGGGATATTCAGGCATACACTCAAAAAAGGCCTTGTCGACAACATGCCGGTGGTGAATACAATCAATAAACCGCGTCCACTTGTAGCAAGGGATGCGCCACAGTGTGGTGTGCGTGTTCTACAGACCGCCATCCCCATGTGCCTGGGTAAACTTTGTTATCGGACCCTTTTTGTGAAGGAGGCCTATGGCCGTGGTGGGGGGCAACTTCGTGCCGACTAACGGGTGTTGGTGGTGGCAAAGGGCAAAGGTTGTGGGGCAGTGCTGGCATTGGAGGGCCTCCGCATGAAGGAATAAAACTGCTGTTTCCTGGGAGACGATCCTGGCCACATTGCAGACATCTGCAACCGACAAATTGGGAACAGAGAGTGATGCCCTGGCGACGCCCCAGGCCCTTCCGAGCCATTTGCAGCTAGTCCATGCTGCCACTTGACAGGCACAGTCAAGGATGGGAGTTCGCACCTGCCACAAGGTTTCTGGACATCTGCCGACACCTGCACGATGGTGATGCAAGAGTGTAGAGCGCGTGTCACAGTGGGCATCCAATTCACTCAATAGGTGACCCAGTTCATATCTCAGGTTGCAAAGCAAATGGTGCAGAGTCTCCGACAAAAGAAACAGCAAAGAAATGATGACATATGGCTGTGAATGTCACGATGTCCATCACCTGCCGTCTCAGATGTTTGAAATGTTTCAGCGGGTGTCACAAGTTTCTAGCAGGTTTCTGGCACCCGGTGCAACAACACGCAACCTCAAGAGGTCACCTTTGGAGAATTGAGCCATGGTATACATCCCCTAAAGACAGTTCAGGAGAAAGCAGCCCCAAGTTCATGATACTGAGGATTGATCGCCAACGTTGACTGCTTTTTTACAGGAACAGCAACACACCTTCGTCAGTCACCCTGGCCCTGAAGAACAGGCTCGCGATTACCTGCTGACTGAGCGCCGTCGCTTAATCACCAACTGCCGTTGATTCTCCTTGCATCACCCTCCCTTTCCACTTCCCACTCCTGCGCATTTGCTGAACTGCTCCTGACAGCCTTGGCTATTCCTGCTGCCTCGATTCGAGGCGCTCTGGTTGCGGCGAGGCTGGAGGGGGGTAGGGGTTGCACAGAGCAATGCGGGTCCTTGCCGTGCAGGGGTTGGGTGAGATGGGTATAAAGTAACCTGTGCCTCATTGTACGTCAGAAACACCAGCGTCGCCTCACCCAAGTCAAAGCCGTTGTCGACTGGTGGGAACAGGATGAAGCCGTCAAACGCAATGCTGTCACCAAGGTCCTCTTGTTGTGTCGCAGTTTTCAGATGGTCTAGGTTGCGTTTAGGCTGTGTGTGGTGGAAACCCAACCCTTGGAGCGGGGGGGGGAGGGGGGGGGGAGCGGGGGGGGAGCGGGGGGGGAGGGGGGGGGGGGGAGCGGGGGGGGGGGAGGGGGGGCAGGGCGTTGCTTTAATTTTCATTTCGGACCCCCCTGGACCCCCTCCCCCCCCTCCCCTAGACCCCCTCCCCAGCTCCCCCCTCCACTCTAATTCACCTGAGATTCAGGGTTCTGGGAACCTTTTTTCGCTTTGGGCCAATTTTTTCCTCCCGCGCCTTTGGCGTACCTACAGCAAGGTTCTTTGATCACTCCATTCGTATCATTTCTTCCCTCTGTTGCAGGCACCCTGTCCCCGCGTCCCATAAGTACGTTCTTCGGCACCCGGGTCCAACTGTGTCCCCGCGCAAAACGCGGCGACATTATAAACGCGATCCTCTATTTTTGCTTCCAAGATAGATGGACTAGGAAGAAAAGGCAAGAGGCATACAATGTTGCACAGAAAGCATGTTCCACACAAATGAGTGTCCGCCCCAAGTAGTGACTCGTCATCCTGCTCAGATTCTTGTGGTTCCTCTTGCAGTTCAGAAGAGGAACACATTGGTGAGTCCAGCTCAGGTGAGTCGAACTCTGATTGATCTTCGACAAACAATTTGGCATTCCTCCGTGTTTCCTGTTTGTGTTGCCTGAGGGCACAATGTATGGACCCAAAAAGATGAGTTGATTACCTGTCTTCAGATACTATGACAAATGTTTTTGCTGAATGGGTCGGTGTGGTGCATTTTTGCAATTTCTGGTGGATATGGGTCATTTCGGCAAGGGGGGGGGGCTCCCACCTGGACCCCCTCCCCCCCTCCCCCCTCCGCTCAAGCAACGCCCGGCGGGGGGGGGGGGCTTGGGGGGGGGTCAGATATGTCGTTTTCTGTTGCAGATTTGTGGGGCTGGTTACGAAGGACAGCAGAGTGGAGGTTGGGTTTCTATGCGTTGTGGCATGTACCACACGAAGGACCATGTACAGAATGGTGCGGCGATTGGGCAGCGGATGGCGACACTTTGTGTGCTCTGGCTAATTCGGCAGAGGGTCCAGCGTCAGTGGGCTGGGGAGTCCACCGGGGGAGGGGGTGCACTGATGTTGGTCTGGTGTAGTTCGAACTTTGTGTCCGGCATTTCAGTAGGAATAGCTTTGTGCGTGTTACCTGAATGAGCCCCCTTATGCACTGTACCTCGGGGTATTTCCTGTTTCACAGCGAAGGGCGCCTATGGCAATGTCACTGAAGAGCTTTTTGTTCTGACTTTGTTGTATTGCACTCGCCTGCTTGCTTTAGCAGTGTAGCATTCAACTCTCGTATCCCGCAGCGGGGGGTCAAGGCAAAGGCCCATAACCCCTCCAAGATGATTGGGGTTATGTAGCCCCTTTGCCCACACGTGGTCCCCCAAGGAGGCAGGCGTTGTGTAGCCATTTTGATTTGTTCCCCGCGCTGGGCGCTGGTGACCTCCAACGGGGCAAAGGATGTCTGATCACTTTGCCCACATGTGGGCCCCTGAATTGGCAGGGGTTATGTAGCCACTTCAATTTCTTCTCGCTCGGGGGACCCCAAAGGTGGTAGCGGTTATGGACCCTTTTTTGCCCACGCGTGTGTCCCCAAGACAGCAGGGGTTGTGTAGCTATTTTGATTTCCTCCCTAGGCTGGGCACTGGGGACCCCGAAGACGGAATGGGTTTTGCAGCCACTTTGCCTACATGTGTGCCTATGAGACGGCATGGGTAAGGTAGCCAAGGTAGGTAATTCATCAAGAAAATAATGGTGGGCGCCTAACGGTGCGCTGCTTCAGGTGTGCAGTCGTGTTGTGTTGTGTTGTGTGTATGTTGTAATTCGTTTTATTTTTTTGCGGTAAATGTGCGTAACACAAGAATCGTACCGTTGTGTATTTTTTTGCGGCCATTGTGAGTAAACTACAAGAAAAAATTGCATGAGGTGACCATTTTTTTGTACTCACGTTTACCGCAAAAAACATATTACACGACAGGACAAGTTTTTTGTACTCTTGTTTACCGCAGAAAAAAGATTACATAACGGGACAATTTTTTTTTGTACTCGTGTTTACCGCAAAAAAAAATCACACAATTTTACTGCAAAGAAATTTTACCCCCCGGAAAAAAATTACATGCTTGGATTATGTAGCTCATCTGCCTACATGTGGGCCACTTCTGATTTTGTCCCCCGCTCTGAAGTATAGGGGACCCCCTAAACGGCAGGGGTTATGTGGCCAATCTGCCCATTTGTGGGCCACTTCTGATTTTCTCCCCTGCTCTCAAGCGGTGGGGACCCCAGACGGCAGGGGTTATGTAGCCAATTGGCCCATTTGTGGGCCACTTCTGATTTTCTTCCCCACTCTGAAGCGTTGGGGATCCCCCAAACGGTGGGGGTTATGGAGTTGACCTGCCCATTTGTGGGCCATTTCTGATTTTCTCCCCCGCTCTCAAGCGTTGGGGACCCCTGAACCCCAGGGGTTATGGAGCCAATCTACAGATTTGTGGGCCACTTCTGATTTTCTCCCCCACTGTGAAGCGTTGCCCCCCCCCCCCCCCCCCCGCCGCCCCCCCCCCCACCCAGATGGCACGGGTTATGTAGCCCATCGGCCCGCTTGGGCCCATGCTGATTTCCTCCCCCACCCTAAAACATTGGGCATCCCCGGACAGCAAGGGTTATACAGCCAATTTGCCCATTTGTGGGCCACTTCTAATTTTCTCCCCAACTCTGAAGCGTTGGGGACCCCCAAGATGGCGGGGGATATGTTGTCAACCTGCCCATTGGTGGGCCACTTTTGATTTTATCCCCGCTCTGAAGCATTGGGGACCTCCTAGACGGTGGGCTTATGTAGCCAATCTACCCGCTTGTCGGCCACTGGTGTTATTGTCCCCCTCTTTGAAGCATTGGGGACCCCCATACAGCAAGGGCTATGTAGCCAATCTCCCACGATGGCCGCCCTCCGGTTGGGGATATGGGCGGGCTCTTTCCGTTGGGGATATGGGCTGGCCCCTTTTTGGTTGGGGATATGGACCGGCCCTTTTCTAGCCGGGGATATGAGGCAGCCCCTTTCCGGTTGGGGATAACGAGCGGCCCCTTTCCATTTGGGGATATGGACTAGCCCCTTTCCAGTTGCAGATATGGAGCGGCCCCTTTTTGGTTGGGGATGTGGACTAGCCCCTTTCCGGTTGGGGATATGGAGTGGCCCCTTTCCGGTTGGGGATATGACCGGCCCCTCGAGTTGGGGTGATGGACTCCCATGTTTGGCATGGCCCCTCGAGTCGGGGTGATGGACTCCCACGCTTCGTTGTGGCCGGAAATAACTCCCGCCGGTCCCTGCGGGGAAATAATTACAGGGCACAGGTAAGGCCTAGGGGGTGGCTCCCTAGGCACTCAATCATGAATGTTAGGCCCCCCCGAGCACCCAAGTTCAAAGGTGCACTTTTGGAGATTGAGGATAGTGTTCAGGCCACACCCACCCCGCTCATAGGTGAGGATGTTGAGATCTAGGAGAGTGTTTAGGCCAGCCCCACCCCGCTCAAAGGCAAGGATGCCTCCTGTTAGCAAAGCGTGGAGGGCCCGGAGCCTAGGGTGCAACCTTCCATGGCCACTCTTGCCACAGAGGAGGACACCCGTCCAAAGGTCCTCATCCGTGGAGTGGTGCAAGGAGTGGTGCAAGGTGCCGGATAGCTACCCCAAAGACGCATCTGGCTAGCCAGAGTGACCATTAGTTCATCAATGAGCTGACCAAGCAGCCGGTAGATGAGTTGCGCGTGGGTTGTCGGCGGAACAACAGTTGTGGTGCAAAGCCCAAGTCCTCGGATACGAAGACTAACCTCATATGCAAACATGCAATTTGCAACTACTTGTAGTAGGTGCATGTTTTGTCGGCTTTTCGCGTTGCTAGATTTTCCTCCGCCTATTTGGTGTACCAAACGTGGAGTGTATAAACATGCCATTATATTGGCTGCATCCCAATGCCTTGGTGGCCACAAAAAGTATTTCCATTTGCGCCACTGCCTTCGCACTGCATGCAGGAGCCTCTGGGCCTTGAGCGCATCGGAGTGGATATCTTTTCTGCCTCTTTCCATATCCCTTTCTAGAGCCTGATTTTGTTTCTAGTGCCAAGTGATACTATGTTATATTGGCGTGGAGATTTAGCGGTCTGGCCTGACCAAGCAGCTGCGGCTTCTGCCCTGGTGGCCCCTTGTCTAGGGGTTTTGAGCCTGGTCCGTGATACTCTTGAGGTGAACTACTGCACCAAGTTGTTCCATCAAACCGTCCATGCTTGTCGTTTGTTGCTCTTTGAAGATCCCGCCCTTGAAGCTCGGCCCCGGTGTGTGGTACCCAAGAGTTATCTCTCCTTAGGGGGCATTTTGGGAGGTGTGTCAAAGCCAGCCCCTTACCGGCAAACACGTTGGAAAAGTAGCCGCGGTGCGCGTGCGGCGCAGATACTCCCCCAAGGTAGCTATGGGGTGCCGTACGGAACAGACAATTGAACATGTTGCGC
This sequence comes from Eutreptiella sp. 'Long Island Sound 2002', assembly GCA_964036045.1. Lineage (NCBI taxonomy): Eukaryota > Euglenozoa > Euglenophyceae > Eutreptiales > Eutreptiaceae > Eutreptiella > Eutreptiella sp. 'Long Island Sound 2002'. Next base: position 20,829,711 of record OZ038378.1, on the reverse strand, counting down.
ACAAATTGCAAAAGTTGCATTTTGTTTTTACAATTGTCCAAATTTTTTTGATAATTACACGACTTAGCGCGAAACAAAATTACACGCACCAACGAGTTTTTTTCACTGGTTTGATGGTTTTTTATCATTACACAATTTACTGCCAAAAACAAATTACACGTATTGACAATTTTTTTTGTACACGAGTTACATTTTCCACTCGTGTTATGCTATGTTGTGTGGTGATGTATTGTGTGGTAAATGATGCTATTTGCATTTTGTGTCACATGTGTTGCGGCTTAGCCGCTGTTGCACCGCAAATGGCCACGACCTCCGCAATGCTCTCTTAGAACGCAATCACGATGTCTTCCAAGAGGCAAAAGATGAGTCAAATGTTGATACGTCAATTGGCCCAGGGCATGTTCCCCAGACATCTCAAAGAGGACATCATCAAAAAGATGTATTTTGCCCGGAAGAAACAGTGTGCTTCCCCTTTGCACTTGTCTTTGCGAGAAGAAAAAGGGTCAGTCAGGACAGTGGATGAATCGTGGCCAAGGGGTCGTTAATTAATACACAAAGTCTTTTCTATTTTGGACTGTTGTGAAGGGTCGGCTGTTGGTTCCCGGTTCACAACAGTGCTGGCAATCAATGGGCAGTTTTTGATAGTTAATTGCACATTTTTTTTTTCATTCAATCAGCCACTGTTGCTGCGGATGATCAGCCAACGCTGCATTCTGCGGAGTGGGGCTGGTCTCCTGCGCTCTTGACACCCTGGTGTTATGTCTCTCCTTAATGTTGACTGAAGGTTCTAGAAGAGGCCCCCGCGCCAAACCCCCCCAATTGCGCAACCCCCTGCCCCCCGCCCCTGTGCGCCTTCATTGCTCGCTTTGCTCACTCGAGACCCACCCCTATGCGCCTTCCTCACTCGCTTCGCTTGCTCGAGAGATGTGCGCATGTGCACAGGTAAACAACGTTTTCGGATCGTTTTTGGGGAATGGGGCCTTCAGCTCCCTTCCCAAAGAAAGTCATTTCACGTCTACAACATGCCAACAGTGTTTACAATTAGCAGACTGCGTCTACTTAGAGCAGACCACATCTACAGACTACAGACCGCCATGCCTGTTTGCCAACCCCCCCTCCCCGGCGCGCTTCGTTGGCACCCCCCCCCCCCCCCCTATGCACCTCGTGAAACAAGGTGCGCAGATCCGATAGAACTATGTGGTGGTGGTGGTGGTGGTGATGATGATGACAATGAGGATGATCTTGGCTTTTTTTTTTAAACTACTCACGGCCACAGTTTAGGGGAGGAGTCCCAGTCCAGGCCAGGAGCCAAGGTCCAGGGACCAACGAACAAGGTTTGGGAGATCTCTGTGAGGAGATCGGGGGTCAGGCGGAATTGGCAAGGTTTGCTGCAACTCTAACAGAGGGGCAAGTGGCAGGTGGGAAGAGGGACGAGGAGAGGGAGAGGGTGAGGGTGAGAAACAGGGAGAGAGAGAGAGAGAGAGAGAGAGAGAGAGAGAGAGAGAGAGAGAGAAGGAGGGAGGAAGAGTTTCTGTTTGTCCACAGGTTTGACGCGCTGTTCATGGAGTGGCTCACAGGCCAGAGGGAACTCCGGAGCAAAGTAATGCAAGCCAACACAGTCTGCCACAGGTTAAGGATGCAGGGACATGCAAAAGCCTGGTCCAGCGAGCTGGAGGAGGCTACCACTACGTACCTGGTTGCAATGTCACAGTTGATGATGTGCAAAGAGAAAAGACCCGTGTTTAATTTCACTGGTGCCAGCCTGACTCTCGATGAGATCCTGGATTTTGCCGAGGACACATGCAGCGCAGTGCCGGGATCATCGTCACGATTGAGTATCTCAGTATCAGCGCCGCATCAAGAGCCAGGTTCAACGGAAAGTCCGAACGCCACTGCCAGGCAACGACAGCAGTCTCTGATTCCCACTGGGAGCTCAAGCTCCGCAGGGCCCACCGCCCAGCAGGCAACGACAAGCTCGGGCGGGGTGGAGAAGCAACGACTGCATTCAATTGATCCGAATGGCCCTTTCACCCCAAGTGCGGGGCAAAGGCAACGAAAACTGTCTGTCAACCTGAGTGGCAACGTCCGCGTAAGCCCAAGGGAAAGCACAAGCAGCGGCGTCAGGCGACGACAGCCGTCGTTAGACCCGACTGGGAATGCCAGGATGCGACCCCCATCTTCGACAGATCCGAATGGCCAAAGTTCGCCCAGCGGCCTCAAGCGTCGGTCGGCGTCGGTGAATCCATTTGGGGTTTTGAGTCCAGTTCCATCTGCAAGAACCATCTGCCATTCTAAGCAGCCCCCCCAACAGCCCTCTCCAGCTCCCAATTGCGACCGCAAACCAAGTACGATGAGCGGCCTGAAGCATCGGCCACTTGCTGCGGATCCGTTCAGGAACCGCACCCCATCGTCAAGACACAGTTCCAGACAGACTCACAATGGGGACGCAACACCTGGAGGCCCCAATGCACGGCAATTTTCTGTTGACCCAATAGGCGTTCCACCGCTCAGCCTGAGCGCCAATCCAAAGTGGCAGAAGCGTCGCAGTGTATCCGTGCCGATTGGAGATATGGGGTATCTGCAGCATCCGGGTCAACTTTCTGTTCCCCCGGATGAAGATGTGAGCTCTCGACAATGTTCTTCAAACGCAGCGCTGAATCCGCTGGGTCCGACCCCGGAGGAGTGCTCTGAGGCCTCAGATCCAAGTCTCAGCCCCAAAAACTCTGGCAGCTCCAAGACGTCGGCTTCTCCCGGCGGTTTGGGTGCGAAACGTCGGTTGGGCCCTGGTGCGAACCTGTACTTTGATCCTGCCCAGCAGATTGAGGGCCCTTGGGTGACACTGGGCCCCCCACAAGAAGTATGCCCAGCCAGGCCTGACAGTCTGTGTTGTGATTTCTCTGTCTGTAGGTCAGCAGTTTGCTCGTGAATCTCAGCGTTGTGAATCCCAGCCTCGCTCCAATCTCTCTGTCATGCTGCAATCGTCGGCTGTTCGGCACCGCAAACCCACACATTCGAAGGAAGCTGTATATGAGAAAATCCAATGAGAGTTCGTTTCACCCGTTTTGCAATGAATGTAGCATGAGCTGTGCCTCCCTCGCCAGGCATCGAACCCAGGTTTCACGGTCGGAAGCCAGGTGCTCCAACGCCGAAACAATGGTTGTTCCGTGGGAACAATGCTTCTGGGATATGAGGCGTGCCAGTTGATTTGTCGATTGTTACAGTGGGGTGGCTGTGTTTCGTGGACATTTGCGTTTCCCAGCCTTCGAATTCTCGACAGGGGGTATAGTTTGGCCAAAGTAGCCCCTTTTTTCGATGGTGCTGAAAAATTTTGTCAAGAACCTTTTTGCACATTTCGCAAGTGTTGTGTAGCCCTTTTGATCAAGAAGGCAGTGGTTATGTAGCCACTTTGCTTCCTCCCCAGACTGTGGACCCGAGACCGCAGGGGTTATGTAGCCACTTTGATTTCTCCCCGAGATGGTAAGGGTTATGCAACCCTCCCTGACAAAGGAGGGGTTATGCAGCGATGTTACTTTTCCCTGCAACAGCAGGATTTATGCAGCCATTTCACTTTTTGCCGAGACAGCCGGAGTCATTTTGATTTCCCCAAGATGGTCAGTTTTCCCTGGGACAGGGTGACACAGCCACTTTGATTTCATCCCCGAGATGGCACAGGCGATGTAGCCATTTCATTTCTCCCCAAGACAGCAAGGGTTACGCAGCCATTTCCAAGAGCCATTTTGATTTCAGCCCCCTTTGGTCTATTGATTGTTGGGCAGTGTGACACTTTGAAGCTTGGCCAGAACCCCTGGAGTGCTGGTCGCATCCCATGATGGTGTTTATTGGTGGATATTGGAGGGTGGGCTATTTTTTTTGAAAATGGCCACTGCAAGTCTGTATCCCCTCCCCTGCAAGCTTGGGAGGCAAGGCCGGGCAGTTTGGGCATTTGCGCATAGTACCTGTGGAGTGTCGTCATGTTGTATTCATCTGTCTGAGGTGGTAGACACACCCTCTTTTTGCCTAGTTCCCCCCACTTTTCGTCAATGGGAAAACTACCCCCCTTTTCAGCGGCCAGGTATGAAATGTGCAAAAAGCACCCAAACTACCCCAACATCCTGAAAAGTTTTCTTAAGACCCCTATGTACAGAATTCGAACATCGCCCACCCCCCCTGACATTTCCTCCGGCAATTAGCATGGCTCCTCGCTTGGCATACTGGTACCAGGGGCTGCGGCAGATTGAGGAAACGAGACTCTGTTGGCATGGAGGAAGGTTTCATGAGGACTTAGTAGCTTGGTCACCGGACCTAATGACGTTCTCTGGCAGCAGGCTGCCTGCCCTGTGCAGTCAATGATGACACGCCTCGCAAGTCCCTACACACGGCACCGCACATGGCGATGAAGCCCAACGTTCGCTGATGTCAGCTTTGCTGGAAAGTGCATTGTGATTCCAATGCATAAACGGATCTCCAGCACATGAACTAAGGAAACAAAGGAATCAATACGCCTGGAAAGAATGTGTGATTTAAACAGCTTGATATGGTATCCCGTTGATCACGAAGGCGCACATTCTCGTACCGTATTCCCCTACAATTGCTGGCATCCGATGATCAAACAATTCACTGTCGAGCAGCAGGGAAGAGCAGACGGAAATTGGCTTATGACTTTTGCTAAGGACAAACAAATTTATCCCTTGGTTAAGCTGAAATGACTCAATATGGCCAGGTCTGAACATTATGCACGGCAGGTCTCCATGTGTTGCATCTTTCGCGCTGAGGAATGATGACACGCACCATGTGCAACTCTAAAGGGGCCTTTTGCAGCAGGTTATGTGCTGAGTGTTCAGGGTGGGCATGTCCATTGCAAGTACCTGTGCATGTGCCTGCGCTGGTATGCGACCATACCAGTAGTGCGTTTAGGGTTGTGGCTCAGCATCCAGCCTGATCTGTATGTCTGTTCGCAGGAGCAGCGGGCAGTCTCGGACACTGAGTTCCCGCCATCCTCAAGCACGTCCGGCGCACTACCCCCTCGCGGCACCAGTGGCACGCTGGAAACCCTCCCCGTCCGTAAAGTTGCGACTGCTATGGACCTCAAGGAGCTCCACCGCACCACCCACTCGATTGCAATGTCTTCGGACATTGACGCGCTGGGATCGTCATGGCCCCCCCGCCATCGCAAGACCACCGTGGGCGCCCCCCCGAAGCGAAGGGAAACGGTGGTGCGCATCGGTCGCAGTGTCACCACTGATTTCACGCCACGGGTGTCCCCCGGCAGTATCGTGGGTCTGGCGCCCTTAGCGCACAGCGCCCTGGATGTCGCGACCCCCCGGACCCCTGTCGAAAGCGCCCTCGACCTTGTGAATCCCGCCACAGACCCCTTGTCAAAGACCCAGGGCCCCGTGTGCTCCACAGGCGATGTTGGTCCCAAGACGGCCATGGGCAGTGGCCAAGAACCCCCGTCGCAGGGCCCCGACCCGCCCCAGAGGCCGTCCAATGCCAAGGGTGCGTCCCGGGCTTCATGCCCTGACCTTGAGCACAGGGGCTCTGACATGGATTTGCTTCCCCACACCCGCACTACGGTCCTGCAAGAGCCCCTCCCATGCCTGCGACAGCATTCGCAAGAGGCTCATGACGAGAACGCAGCTAATAAAGGTGCGCTGCTGGACCCACGCGCCCCCGCCAAAAGGGGTCACACTGGGTGAAGCCACCCGGTCACGCATTTGACGAACACGCTGTCATTGGTAGAGCGTCCGGAAGATGTCAGGGCGGCGTTGTTGTGTTATGGCCGCATGTCTGTGACCGTAAATGGCTGAGGGGCAAAGTTGAGTGCGTTGCACACCACCCCATGCCCCCCCCAAAGGGCTGCCCTCTCTCAAGGGCTGCTCTTCTCAAAGACTGCGGCGTGGGGCAGCGGGACCGCCAAAGGCATAGATACTCAGGCAACTTACCGCACAATCATGCGTATGGCTTTCAACCAACAGAAATGAGGGTTCATCACAAAAATGCTGCAGTCAAATGGAAATGGACTGGTGAATTCTGCAATGGTGTGCCATTGCAGTTCGGGAAGTGTTGCCAGAGGGTCCAAATATGGTTTCGTTTGGTCAAGGTGTCTTTGAACTTGACAACAACAACATCTCAGATCCGATGCAAAAAATGGTGTGTTCGTCAAACGTTATTTTCACATGCACATCCGTTTTCTTGATGTCCCAGGCGAGTGGAACCCTGTTCATTATTCCTCTGCTTCATTCAGCTCAAATTTTGGTCTCCTGGACATCCACATGTCTTTGATTCGGCAGGACAAGGAAGGCAAGCAAGTGGTGCATAACCGTGTTTTGTACGGCGTAGTGTGCTACATAGGCTCGCGGTAGATGTGGAAGGTAGCTTGTTGTTCCACATGCACGCCCGTCTTTGTGATGTCAGGCTTGTGCGGCCAAACGCCGCCTTAGCCATTGGATACCCCGCTTTCAAATGAAATCACGCTGCTGTTCAAATGCTCTGCGTGGATGTGAAGCGTACAGCATGCACATTTGTTTTCTTACTGTTCTTGGCAAACATGAACTGCATCTCAACATCAAAGAAGACGGGTATTTGACGGACGCAGTTGTGAGGATAGTATGGCACGCAGGCCAGGGGCAGCAATACACCACACCACCCTGTCGTCAACTTTCTAAGAAACCCGATGCATGCCTCAGTAGGGCGTCGACCACAGTGCTTGGATGGTTTCTTTTCATATTGTTGGTAGCAAATGCAAAATACAATCTTTGATTTCCCTCAAGGTGCCATTCCTTTGGTCACTCCTTGAAACCTCTCTGCCCTCAACATGGGGAGCTGCAGAAGATGACACCCATCTTCATAAGGGCCAGGGAATGTACCAGCAGGGAGTAGGTTTACGTTGCAAACCAGCAAACCAGCAAAACTTCTTTTGCTGTTTTGTAGTATACTCTCCTGAACTGTTCAAGGTGTCTTGCCAAAGGCAATAGAATGATTCATGGAGCCATGGGTCCTTGATTGGGACTGGAGGCCATGGGGCCATGGGCATTGGGCTGTCAGCATTGCCGCCGTAGGCATTGGATGGCTGAGGTCTTTGGTGGGGTTATGAGGTTTGTTAGGGCCTGCAGGGCCCGTATGGCTTCGGTGGGGCTGTGGGCATATGCTTTTGGTGCCGTAGGTAGGCTCCAATGCCCACATCCGTCAAGCAGAGGAATACACCAAATGGCGGAGTGGCAAGGGTTTTTCATCATTTGCCGAAGTTTTGGCAAGTTGTAGTGAGGTTTGCCCTGTTCTTGCAAGAGACATGGGTGTGACATTTCGGGTTGTGTTCTGCAGGTGGAAAGCCCCCCGCTGCATTCCCGAAAGTGGAAAGGCTGAGGTTCAGAAAAAGGTGCGCATCCCTGTCCAACACCTAAACCCTCCACTAACGGCCCTGAATTTCCTTTTGCATTACTGTGGCGTGGATCCTGTCGCTCTGCATGTCCTGCACCTGTCTCTTGTTGTGACTCGGTGCCGCCAAACACCACCCACTGTTTCCCCAATATCACCCCCGTCTCCGTGTCTACCTCCACATTTCCCTCTCCCCAAGGCACGGAGACCACCCAACCACTTTGTCACGGCCTGACGAGTACCCTGTGCGCTTGTGTGAGCCTGTGTGGGCCTATGCCAGCGGATGTGTGCCTGTGCACTTGTGTGAAGCTATGTGTGCTTGTGTGTACCTGTGTGTGCCTGTGTGCCTGTACACCTGTGTTTGCCGATGTGTACCTGTGTGTGCTTGTGTGTGCCTATGCGTGCCTGCTCCAAAAATGATCTGCTAACGTTGTGTACCCCTGCACTCAGGCACGGCGGTCTGTAGCCTGTAGACTCGGTCTGCTACTTGCACACTGTCATTGTAACTGTACAATGCCGGCATGTTGTGCAAAGTGCTAATATTTGGAAAGGGCTGAAGGCCCCCATTTCCCCAAAAACAGTCCGCTAATGTTGTTTACCCGTGCACATGGGCACATGTGCACGGGTGCATCTCTCCTTTCCCTCCCAACCTGCATTTCACCAATGGGGGCCTGCTTCCTCTGCCGAGGGAGCAGAACCCCATTGGGGACGGCTACAAAGTGGCCGATCACCTCACCCCTTGAGCACCCTGACCCACCCGGCACGTCTAGGTCATGGGTGCTAGCCAGTGTGGGAGAGGGAGGCTGAGGGGGTGTAGTGCCCCACCCGCTGCTGTTGCGGATGGCACCCCCCGGGCAGCAGCAGCCCTCGGTGAGGAACGCATTAGGGGATTTGACAAGAGCCTCTCGTACTACCATGCGTTGCCGTTGTCAAACCCAAACAAAAGTAGCCTCATAGTGCCAAAGTAGACCGTGCTCGATAGGACGAGCTGACATTCCTTGTTGGTGGGCGAACAATGCAACTGAGCTACTCGGCGGCAAGTGAGAAGCTAGGAGGAGCTGACACTCATCAAAAAGCACCATTGCTTCAAACATTTGGCTGCCACAAGCCAACTATCCTTGTTTTTGGGGCACTTGCCTCTTTGTTATCCCTACCCTCCTCCCTATTCCTATCTCCACTACAAAGCACGTTGGTGGCCGGCAGCTGGATTCCTCCCACCAACTGTTCCGGGGAGGATACTCCCTAGTGTTGTTGCATGCAAAGAAACGGGTAGAGAATAGCCTCACCTTTATTATCCGTGAAGCACTAGGAGGGACTGGTGGTGGGGCGCATGTGTTTGTCGAGGGATGGGGAGGTTGGGGCAGCTAGCGGTGCTAGCTGTTGCTAACTTGTTCCCGGCGGGGGGTGGGTGGGGGGGGTGGTATTTGGTGTCGCGTGCCCCGGCTTGCCGGCTGTGGCTCAAGGTCGCTAGTTTTTCCCGAGGCCCAAGAGGTGTCGGTTCTAGGCGCCGCGTGGTCCTTTGGCTATTGCTAGGGGCCGCTAGCCCTTCCCAAGGGCCGGCGGGCGGGGGGGGGGGGGGGGGCTTGGCACTAGGTGTCCCTAGGCCCGGCGGGGGTGGGGTGGGGGGGGCTAGGCACTAGGTGCCGCGTGGTCCCTGGGTGGGGGTTTGGACTCGGGGTCGCTAGCCGTTCCCAAGGCCCTTGGAGGCTGCATGGCCCCTGAACGCACGCTGTCTCCAGGGGTTGCTAGCCTTTCCCAAGGCCCAGGGGGCCGGTACTTGGCGCTACGGGGTCCCTTTCGTCCATTGATAGAGGGAGGGGCCATGAGCTGTTCCCTTGGCCTTGGGGGACGGTACTTGGCTGCTCTAAGTACCCCCTGCTTTCATAGCGGGGCTGGATGATAAGGTGGGCTCCTGCCCTGTTCTGAATCTACCTTGTCCCCACCCTAAACCTACACCTTGCAGCTGGGCGCTCAGCCCTCGTGTTTGGGCCCGTCCTGGGTCCTAGCCTGCTGGTTGGTGTTGCCCCCGATCTTCTCCCGCTTGCAGGCCTGAGGAGAGAGGAAGAGGGAATGGGGGCGGTGTTGGACCCGTTCCGGGACCTGTGGTGCAAAGGGTGTAGGGATCGGGGGGTTGGGGTGGGGTTTATGCACCTGGCCCATTGGTCACCTCCCTGGGGTTGGGTGGCAGGGAAAGGGCCCCCTCAGCGTGACCAGCTTTTGGCCGCCTGTGCACAGGGTTCGGTTGTGTGTGCCTGTGTGTGCCTGTGTGTGCCTGTGGATCATGGACTGGATGGAGGATGGGGATGCCCGGGCGCCAAATGCGTTGTGCCCCAGGTGCAGTACTGCACCTTGTCAACAAGGGACCTAGGATCCCGTTCAGCAAGATGAGACTCCCAGTGCAGCAGGGCCCTTCAATCTAGTGATAGAACTTGACTGTCTTATGGCTTGGTGTGGGGGCACCTCTTGCACTACACCCTGGCTACACACAGCGTGAAGGAGCACGCTTTGCCAAAGGGCACAACCCCAAGGCGCCGATGTGGTCTGTGCCAGTCCGTAGGATTTCATTTCCCTCTGTGAACAGGCATTGCATTTTGAAACCGGATGTTCTGGCTCCGTTTGTTCCTGCCCTGTGATGCCTCACGTGCGTGCAGGGGATGCAGTCCCAACCGCTGTCGGCCTCTGCACTAGCCTCGTCCATTGCTCCTCTGCTTCCACAGTCCAAAGGATCGTGCCCACTCAGTACCCGAAGCCCCAGGCCGCGCCTGAGGCAGTGCCTCAGGTATTGCAGGTGTTTTTTGGGGAGGGGGCACGAAGGGCCACCTGCCTTTGGAGCCCCTTTTGTAACCCCCCCTTGTGATCAAGCTATAATATATCCGTCGCAGTGCAGAGGGCGGGGAATGATTAGAATGACCGTACACCATAGGAGGAGGGGGGTTAACCCCCTTGGACCCCCCCTGCCTCTGTGCCGCAGAGAGCAGTTTCTGCCTCACAATGCCCTCACACGATCGGGCGACCCAGATCAACGACCCAGTCGCAGTGAAGACCAGGCCGACCACGGGGCACGTGTACCAGCGCCGGGTGCGCTGCCACCCTGTGACCCCACATGCCGAAGGACAACGGCGGGACTCATGGGCATGGGATGTGGGGTGTGGGGTGTGGGATGTGGGGCATGGGGCTCTGTATCGTCTTTTCTCTGCCCCCCCCCCCCCACTTCCACACGGCCCCGGCAACAGCGGGGCCCATCCATTCGTCCCAGTCGTGTTGGGGATGTACCGTTTACCAACGACTGTACTTACGTCTTTACCGAAAGACACGTGACAACAGGGGGGCGTGTTGTCTCAACCCGATGTCCAGCACACTCCCGGCTAGTGTTTGGTGCTCCAATCCAATTGGCCCCATTGTTGTCGTGTTGGAACCTCTTAGCCCAGGGGGGCACCATAAAGGTTTATTGAGGGAGGCATGGGGACAGTTATTCTGAATGTGGTGCAGGGGCACCCATACCCACCCATGCACCCAGCCACCGACGGACCCTGACCCTCAGGGACTGTGATATGCACTGCAAGTTTGCACTTGCATCTGTGACATCCATTTGGAAGGATTGTCAGTAGGTTGGCCCAGTCCTGCCCCACGCCTTATAACGTTTGCTTGGCCTGTACGACCTGTCCTGCAAGTAGGGCCATGCAGTGTTTGGATCCCAGAACTAGACTCTCCCAGCTTACCGTCCCTCTGATGCCAGTCATGCTGCCTTGTGAAGCATGCAGGATCCGCTGTGCCACGTCCCCTTCTTGCTGTGAATATTTTGTTTTATCTTGTGTTGTTGCGCTTGGCTACTGCATGTCGCCCTCCTGTGCGGACGGCGGTCGGGAATAGGCAATAGGGAATAGGTAAATGGGTGTAGGGAGCAGGTAACGGGTAACAGTGACTAATTGTAAGGCACCCGCTCTGCAACAGCTCATTAGGCTGGGCGGCCCGTGTGGCGGAAGGAGTGCCCATGATATAAACCAATAATTGACTCATACTGATCTCACTTCCCGGGCAAGCCCTGTCCCCTTGGGTCCCTGCAGTGCGTGCGCACAGAGTGTCTTAGGTCCGGGGAAGGCGGCGTTTCCCCCCAAACCTTCGCATTGCCTACCCATCATGCTGCTCGGGACAAGGTGCAGGTGCATGGTGCCACCCATGTTCCATTGTTGCAAGGGCATTGACAATGGCCGTCCAATCCATTGTGTATAGCCCATCAGGCAAGGTAACCGATTGTGGGCAACGCCAGCTGCCACAAAGCTTCTCCCGTGACACAGCCACAAGCAACCCAAATGCTTGCTTCAGAGCCGAGTGCATGCGTCCGGTGTTTCCTGTTTTGAACCCGGTGTACATGCATACGCATGCAAACGCAGGCGTGTGCCAGGGAACTCTAGGGTATAGGCTGGCCCCATACACGCCACGGCCAAACCACCGCATCTACCACAATTGACGTTTGAGGGTGAAAGTGAAGAGCCTCCAGCTCTAAAGTGCAGGTAGGGTCACCCAACTCCTGCTTGGACGACCGAGGGCCTCAGCAACGCTGCATCCAATGAACTATGCTCTATTATGCACCCTTTCCTGAGGATTGTTGATTTTTTTAAAAAAAATTGGAGTGGTGTCCGGAATCAGATATGCTGAGTCGTGGGTGGGTGCTGTTTCGTCCCACGAGTGTCGAGGTCTCTTGGTTGGGTTCCAAGAAGCCCAAGAATGCCTGTTTGACCCTAAGAGGGGCTTGCCAACAACTAGTGGGCTCAAGGACCCCTTTCCAAGGTCAAAAGTTGGGGGAATCAGCATGAAAGTGACTGCCATGTATAGCTCGGGGCACCCTTGTAGTGATATCAATGCTGATGATAGATGTGTGCATGCTTTGCACATGGTGCACATTCATTCAAGCCCGCGTTGTGACGAAAAAACAGGTATGATTTTCTTTGTGGCCCTAAAGATGGTCTTCTTGACACCGGATGTGAAACGGTGTTCCGGACTCCCGGTGGCACCATCTTCAATCCCGCTCAATAACCTCATTTTTTAGCTTCATTTCACCCTTCATGCGCCCTCACCGAGCCCTGATGAAGCCTCACGTTACATGCTGTGAGGGGCCCTACCTTCGAGTGGCTTCTGCAGCATTTTCGTGGGCGCTTGGCTGAAAATTGTGCACGCGGAATCACTTTCAATCTGGTTCTTTGCGGACGCCACATTGATGATCCTCACCAACTGTGGTCAATGGTACTCTGTGTCATGGCACTCAGGAGGGCCACCTTGCACCACCCGTTCCATTCATGGCTTGAATAGCTTGAACGGCTTGAATGGAACATTTTTCTGCTGGCCCCGTCGACACGTTTCACCGCGCCTTGGGCGTAGGACTGCCGTGCCCCAGATATCCACCTTGTGACTCCCGGATCGGGCCGGAGCCATGGCCCAACAACATGAAGCATGTTGACGCACACACCGCCACTTGGATGGTGGTGGTCGTGTCTGCAGTAGTTGGTTACTTTCGAGTGACTCAGCGCTTGACTTCGGCAGCTTCTGATGAGAGCGCGCCGTTCCTCATAACTTCCCTGGATCTACTGCTGACCTCAGCATGCTGTGAGGCGGTTGTGCACCACAATGTGCAAAGTTGTAGTAAATTGCGACAGTCATGCCAGCTCTTCACATCATTACATCATTGCGACTTGTTGTCTATGTTGTCTTACGATATCCTCGTGTCCGGGGGACCGTTAGCTCGCTGGGAGCGTGCCAGGACAATTTTCAGGCCTAAAGCCCACTGACCTATAACCAGCAGCATTTGCTCGAAAGTAGCGCGCGCCCGACAAACCCCCCCCCCTTCCCCTAATTTTGATGAAAGACGAGTCCAGGGTATGTCTGCATCAGTTGATCTTCCAGGGTATCTTTTCAGCTGTTGGGGGCCACCAGCATAGGTTGGCCCTGTGCACTTTCGGAATGCTTTCTCCCCGTCAGGTTGCCAATCCTCCTGCAGCATTGGGCCATAGGATTGGAGATGCAGTCGGACAACACAACAGAAGAACACAACACAACACAACACAACACAACACAACACAACACAACACAACACAACACAACACAACACAACACAACACAACACAACACAACACAACACAACACAACACAACACAACACAACACAACACAACACAACACAACACAACACAAAACAACACAACACAACACAACACAACACAACACAACACAACACAACGCAACACAACACAATACAACACACCGCAGTGCGACACAACAACTGACACGCCACGGCACAACACAGCACACGCGCTACAGTGCAACACGACACACCTCTACCCCACACGACACCACACAACACGACTCAACACAATGACACTCAACACAGCCGACACGACACAGCACAACACAGGACAGCAAAAGGTAACACGACACAGCTGTATTGCTCACGGGTACGCGGCCTTTTTGCACCAACCCGTCTCCAAATTTTGTGCGTTTGTTCCTCATTCACGCGGGCCGGGCGATTTGCTGCACTGCATTGGGCACTGAATGTTGCTGGGCACTGATGGTTGGCGAGCTCTTTTTCCATGTTTCCATGTTTTTTTTTGATGACCTGTTTCCCCTCCAACACGGCGTTTACGAAACGCACCTGGTCACAATCCCATCATTTCCAGCAAATAATCACCTGCATCAATGACATGAATACGTAACCTCTCCAATCTTCCCATTGAATCTGCTGTCGCCGTGAAGCTATGCATTTTCGAAGTGCACGACACGCCACGCCACGCCACGCCACGCCACGACATGACACGACAGATGCAGTACAAAAACGTAACACGGCACGACGCTGCACGACACAACATTACACGACACAACAGAAAAACAGCCACACCGGAACACGAAAATGCAGTTGGGTTCAGGCCAACTGTCGACTCTTTTGCATATCGCCTTCCTGGAGGGCCCTGGCGCAGTCCCTGTCAAATAATTCTTTAGTCAGGCCCCATGACCACTGCATACTTTGAATTCGAAGAAGCAGTGCAGTTCCATAGAGGCATGGTTTTTCTAGCACTGTTTTGGGCATGTACTGGTTTACTTCGAGATGCAAAGGTTTTATGGTACATGTTGTCAATCACTTTCTTGCACCAATGTTTTGAAAGTGAAATTAAGATGTGATAGTCATGCCAGCTTTTTGCATCCTTTCTGTTCATCGCTCACGTTGTCATAACCATGATATTCTCCTGACCAGTTTCGATGAAGAATAGTTTGGGGCATGTCTGCATTACTTGAATTTGTTTGTACTGTGTTGTACCCGTGGGGAAATCAGCCCTGCCCGCCGACACTGTGTCCATGGGAATCAGCATTCAGGCTGTGCTGCAAACTGCCTGAATGATTATGCATTGACTTGCTGATGGCGACGACTATCATACCCTATGGCCAGTGGTGAATAAAGAGCACATTTGGGTATCAGTGTAAATACTTTGTGCCGGCAAATTATACCAACACGTGTCACCCTTGCCCTGGGGTCAGCATGCGGTTGCCCGTCTGCATACCGGTTTGGGCTGAGAGCGTGTGTGTAGCGAACGGCAGCAGCAAGTCACCCAAAATGTGGAACCATGTACGGCTCGGAACGCGAGTTTGGGTTGCGGCCCAAATTTGGAGGAAGATATGGTGATAGGTTGGGAACCATCGGTGCTGGACCGAGTCGCCAATTTTGCCGAGTTCACACTGTGCAGGTATTCATGCTGGCGGTCAATGGTCAACCGCCGGTTAATCAGCACCTGCTGGTGATAAATGGCCAAATTTTGTCGCTGAGCCACCAAATGACGTGAGCGCGGGGCCAGCCACTGTCTAGGTGCCAGGAGATGCTGCATTTTTGCTGAAGCTCAGGTTGTGGCGATTGAGTCATGTTGAATTTCTGAGGTCTCCGGCTGATGGACACCTGGTTGATCTTGAATGACCAATTTACCCCCCCCCCCCCCTTGCGAAAGCACCACCTTGTCTAAGCACCGGGACCCGGTCTGACCGTCACTTTTACCGAATTTTCTGACCACGGTTTTTTTTGTCAGAAACTAGGCAGAGCGTGATTGTGTGCCGATTGTAGAGGGAAAGAGGGGCTGTGTCATGCTTGTGATGAGTCCTCCTGCTCATAACAACATTCTGCTTGGTACTGCACCCCAGTGCTCTTTGTGTTCTAGTTCTAGTGTTTGATCAGCTGCGGGGAGGCATGCCGGAAGATGGAGCGAAGCGGAGGAAACTGGCGTTTGAGTGAGATGCGGATAACGCGCCGTCCCCACACTTTGAGGGATGGGACCGATGAGTGTGGGGCAGCCGCAGCGGGCATGCATACGGAACTCGTGGGGCCCGGCCTGTCGCAGGCTGGTGTCGATAGGGCCACGGATTGGGCAGCGCCAGAAAAGCCCCAGCACGAGTGCCTCCTCTTGATGGCCCTTTATGAACGCTTTGCGGGCGCTTTCCTGGACGTCGAGAAAGCTGAGTGGCAGGCCCCCCTGCCCAAAGCCGCACCCCCGGCGCGTACGGAGAGCACGGTGCCGACAGCAGAGCAGGTGAGTGCGTGGGGACAGGCGAGTGCACAGGGTGCCCCTGACGCGGTCAGTAAGCAAATTGAAGAGCTGGAGGCGCAACTGTCGCAGCTGAGAGCGCCGAAAATACCAGTGCACGCCGGAACAAATCAGGCTGATGGCGGATAGGGCCCCGCAACAAGGGCTGGCCAGAGGCACCCTTTCGGCGCTTGCACAGTACGAGGCGGCAAACGTATCCACGCCGGAGTCGGCGGCAGGAGTGGCACTACGGGACGCAACGTGGGGTGCAACGTACGTGGCCGTGATGTCACAGCCCAGGGACCGCCAGCCCCAGCGGCCCAATTCAGTGCAACGCCATAGGCCCCCATGCCTGCCCAGCAACAACGCGCCCCCGGAGGACCACCTGGACCATGCTTCAGGTGTGGCATGTACGGGCATTGGGCCAAAGAGTGTGCAGCGGTTCCACGGCAGCAGCAGCCGTGGCAACAGCAGCTCCGGGCGGCGCCGCTGAAGGCGGCAACACTGCAGACAATGCCCCGTGTGGTAGTACAGCAAGGACCACAATCGGTAGCATCAGCCCCATACGGGGGGGGTCTGCAATATTGGCGTCCCAGACAACGCACACGGCCTTCTCCACGGGCCGCACATACGATGCGTCTGGCCCCCGCCGTACCCTTGCAGCCCATGCTCGCAAATGCATTAGAGCTGGCAACCCTATCCTCCCCGGGTGCATGGGTAGCCCCAGCAACCACAACCTCAACCACAACCCCAGCCCCCAGTCCAGCCCCAGCCCCAGCCCGTTCCCCAACCCCAGCCCCAGCCTGCAGCCCAGCAGGGCCTGTGAGCGGGAGGGGGGGCGGGACGGCCATCACCTGTGGTACCTGGCGACAACCGTCACAAACCTCTGGCATGGCCCCTACACCTTACAGCCCGCAGCCCTAGCAGTCCATTGGTGGGCGGAGGGGACTGTCTCCCACTGGACACGTGAATTGCGGGCACTGGGGCGCACAACTGTGCTACACCACGAAGCCACCATAGCACAGGCACTGGCTGAACACATCACCACGATGGCTGCCCACGGTCCTTGGTTTGGGTCTTGGTGCGTGACCCAAGAGTAAGCTTGACCATTTAAAAAAATCAGCAAACCAAGGTGTCGACCCGCAGCCCCCCTAGAGGGACGACATGGGGGGAGGGGGGGGCGGGGGGCATAAGCAGGTCACAAAGAGCTCCATACATGCATATCCTGGCATGCATATGCATGGTATGCATATGCAGCAATGTCTGGCAGCTCCACTGAGACCATCGCTGTGATACACATGTGCTACCATACAATTGCTTTCGACCTTTATTGGCCTGTATTTTGTCAACACTTGAGTGTTTTCATCGTGCAGCACAGGTTGGACGCCCGTGGGCTCTTGTCCTTGGCCAAGTGAGGAGGGTCAGACCATCACCGTGGGGGAAGGTTTAGGAATGGTTTTGTATCCCATGTGAAAAGGGACGTCATGTATATTGCTAATCAGATTCTGTGACTGGTGTGTGGCAACCAGAGGAGGTGGAGAGGCGCTCACCAATACAGCCATGTCGTCATCGACGACTCAACAGCCTAGCACGGAAGCCAGCTCTCATTTTTGTGTGTCAAGGGCAACCAGCCCTAAATTGACCCAGATTTCCTCTGGATCGTCTGCTATCAGATTCATGCAGACTCACTGCGGAGGCTGTATCTTCTGAGCTTGCTTCAGTTGACTCAGGCAGATTAAGAGCTGGTAGTCTCGCATTCTCAGAGAAAGGAAGGCATTTGGGGGAGACTAGTTCTATTTCTAGGTGATGTGAGTCACAGTCAACGGACCTGCAAAGTGCTGGAGTGTCACAGGAGGGCGTGATAATGTCGCCTATCTCCAGGGAACGGGGAACCGCCGGAGCACGCCGTGGCGTAGGGGTAGAGGGGAGCTCTAAATTAATGACAGGCCTATCAGGCAAGGACAAAACATGATAAAGTGGTGAGCTGACCCTTCCCTCTTCTGCCATGACATCAGCTCATTCCCTGGAATATTTGTATGGCTTGGCACACGCAGCCAACGGACAGTGTGTGATACACTGTCGACAAGAGTGATCCAAAGATCCATGTTGCAAACTGGTCCAGAATGACCAACCCAGCCAGCTGCTCGCCATCGAAAGGCTGCCCCTTTAAGGCCGTCATAAACGTACTGGGAGTCCATGACTACTACCAAATTGATATGCAAAGATTTGAAGTGTTCTAAGACTGTGATGACTGCTTGTAGCTCGGCTCGATTGTTAGTCTGGGCTGTGCAGGGGTGGAGAAAGCCCTTGGTTTCCCAGTGTCCCATCACCACACACCCATAACCCGCAACTCACCCAATCTTGGGGTGTTGTTTGGCACAGCCATCAGTGAAAGCCAAGGTCCAGCCCTCTTCCTCGAGCCGGGCAATGATTTGCTGGCTTCTTGAACCAGCTTTTGTTTGCGCTCTTGTGCCCTTTGCCTTTTCCTCTCTCTGGTTGTGGACTCCGCGGAGTTAGCCTTTGCTGGTATCCTGTTCTCCAAGTTGCTTATACTTTTTGGATGATGTCACCTTATGGCTCATGCTTTGCGTGCACATCTGCCTCATGTCCCCAGTCACTAACTTGCTTCCATGGACTCTTCGAGTGTTTGAGTGTTTCATCACCAGAAAGAACAAGAACTCTGGCTGCTGTTTGTTGCAAATGATGTCAAACATGGTACTCGTGAGAGGGCTCAATCAATAATTCTTGCACACATTTCAACATGTGCTAAGTTTGCATAAAGGTTCGCCCAATGCCCCCTCCCACATCCTTGAGCAGGGTGGGATACCCCAATGTTCGCATCTCTCAGTCGCTGTTGCCACTTGCCCCTCCATTCCATGAATTCTGACACTCTTCAGCTCTCTGCTTTCCTCTGGCGCTGCCCTGCCCTGGCCTTACTGCCAGAGCCTTTGCAGCAAAATGTCTGTTTTCGCCCTGATTTTGACAAAGCTGGGGACTGTGATCATGGCGGTCTGCAGCACCACGAAGTTTCAGGTTGACTGAAATCCCCCTTTGTATCATGTCCCCAAAGAGCACAACATGTGTTGCGGTACAAGTGATACTCTGACACCCAGATTGTATGTAGCAGTGGCACTTACATCGTACCATGCGTGTGTACGGGTAACACTCACAATACGTGTAGGGTGAGTAGGGTGACACTCGCAAGGTGAGTGCGGTGACACTGGGGTGCCACTTACAGCGTGTGTAGGGGTGACACTCACTATGTATATACTGGTCACTACGGGTGTGGTGGTGACGCTGATGATGTGTGTTGCGGTGACCCTCACAATGTGTATAGGGCAGGGCGTTTTTCCGTGGACAGAATTTTTTCCTTTTCAAAAAAAGTCCAGTCCAACCACTTCGGTTGGCCTGCAACTGCCGTCGTAGGAATCAGAAACGCCCTCTGTAGCCTCCGATTAATGCCAAATATTCTCTCTTTTTACCTGAATATGGGGCTGATGACCAGATGGCCCCAATTTTTTTTGTTGGTACAAAATTTCTGGTGTAGTGAGCAGCACCGAATGTGCTTGCCGCCTCATTGCGGCACACTGGTCCCCGTTGTTCACAGACAAACCCACACACGCACACACGCACACGCACGCACAAAGACGGCATGCACGAGTTGCACCATGACTACCGGTAAGTTTTCCGCCTCCCCATGGCGCCCAACAGAGCCCATGGGAAGCTTTGCTTAACTGCACCACTGCTCTGCTACACCCTCTTTGCTCCTGCCGCAGCTCGAGTACAATGCTGATCTTGAACGGCTTGGCCGGACCATCTCAGGGCTCCTCAACGTTGGTGACAAAGTCGTAACCTCCGTCCGAACGTCTTTCTTACACATTGGACAGTTGAATATAAGTATGGCGCGCTTGTTCGTCTGGCCCAATGTCACGGCGGTCTTTCACGACACGCTTCTTGTACCAACATCATATCTGCCCATCACACAGGGTCTGTGGCTGAAACCGTCAACGCATAGCATCCCTGTATGCAGTATCCAGGGCTTCATGTTGGGTGAGCGCTCGCGTTCCCCGACACAGCAGACAAACCGTACGGGTGGGTAGCCAAAGGTGGTTTGGCATTGCGGCAGATGTCCACGGTCCTGCCCCGGTAAGAGACAGTCGTGGCTGCTGTTGTTCGGAATGTTGCGAATGTTGCGCATGTTTTGTATGTGTCACTCTGCCCGAGTTCGGGTTCCAGCACAGCATGAGTTGCAAATTCACTGGCACACAGAGCTTGTCCAGGGTTGCGTGAGACGCCAGCCACAGGCAGGTCAGGGAGGAGGGGTGGATAGGAGCGTCCATTGTATGGGAGGGAAGCTGGACGAGTCCAGTCTTGAGGCAGTGTTGTCCGATTTCGTCTTTTTTCATTGCTAGACTGGGGACCTCGCCCCATCCATGCGCACGGCAACAGCCCCGCATCCAGTTCTTCTTTGGGACCCCACCACATGCATTGCACATGTCTGTAGCACTCTCAATGCTGCTGCTTCCTTCCCACTGCCTAACGCACGCACGGAGGGGAATGGATGGGTCACAGCCCGATATCAGGAAAGTGGTCGTGGTCGGTCTGCTTTCACACCCTTCTGGAAGTGTGCCCTGGACTTTGAAGTAGGAGATCAGGTCAGTCCCAAGTCATGATCATTCCACACCCCATTACAGCGGCGGTGCACAACGACTTGTCCTCCGTTTGTGTCTGTGGAATGGACGCTGTCAACTCATCCATAATGGAGCTGAAGCTGCATCAGGCGCTACACAGTTTTACGCGCCTCTGTGAGGAGCAGCTGCGGTACGAACTGGAACGCGAGGAGAGGTACGTTTTGGCGAGTTGGGAGGCGGTTATTTTGGGACCAAAATTAGTTGAAATGTTGCAGTCTCTGGCGCGCACATTCTGCTCTCAATCACCTTCATGGCTTGCATGCCATGACAAAATGCGACAGTGCCCTCGTGATACTCATGCGCAAGTTCGTGTCTGTGATACGGAGACCACCTTGGGGCGTGGATGAGCACTCGCCAGAAGGCACGCATTCCCCGGGCATGTACACGCCATTCAACAGGCAGTGAACAGGGGAACGGACCGGCAGAGAGCTGCGGTCCTTTGTGGGCAGCGAGGTTGGCATTAGGGGTTGTCATAAGGAACATGATTTGACGCCAAATGCGGGCGGTTGACCACCAGCAAGACGTCAGTTGACCTTTACCCACTGGCAGTTAATCGCCACGCGCCACACTGCGTGTCTGGGCTGTCTTTAGCAGCCCCGCCCCTGTGAAAAAAAGCTAGAAAATTTCATGAGACGAAGTCCTTCCTTTTTTTGTCAAGTTAGGGGAAGTCCTGGTTGGCTTCCCCCAATGACCCCTTCACTCCGCATCCTCACCACCAAAACCTCGTTGCAAGGACCACCAGCCAACAACCAACAGAGCTCCACTCAGGCACAGAGACTCAGGGACACTGGGCCAGAGATTGAAGCAACAAGAGGACAACAACAGCCTGAATCTCCATCCAAACACAGCCACAGTGGCGGCAGAAGTCGCGGGCAGCAGACAGCCCCGCAAGATCCCTGGTGGGCGCGGTGAACCAAAACAACAAAACGGAGGAAAGCAGGAGCGACGCGAGCGAAAGGATTTACTCGCACGAAGAGGCGTAGTGGGATGCCTGTTCAGGGTTCCGAAATCATGACATGCCGCACGGGTGGAGAGATGTGAGGACCGGTACTCTTGGGTTGCTTTGGTCAGCTTTGGTCCCCTTCTATTTGATTTAGGGCTGCTCAGGCCAGCTCATCCCCATGTGCATAGACACACTGCTACTGCCGGGCCCAATAGCTCACAAAATATGAATTTCATTGAGGGACAACGAGGTATTGACCAGGCGAATGACCAGAGGCAGCAGGTGAACTTGCCTGGGGGGCGTTTTGCACCACCTTGCCTGAATGGTACAGGGGTAGGGTGGGGTGGGGGGATAATTTCGGGCGGGATAAATTCGTGGGAAATTTTCGTCTTCAAGGAAGGTGGCGAAATTTTCCCCTGGCGAAATCTGGGGTTTTGGCAGTTCAGTGTGTGCTTGAGGCAGTGTAAGCTTTGGGATATGCAAGGGTGGCGAAATTCCCCCATCCGAAATTTTCTCGAGCAAAATAATCCCCCTCGCCCCTCTCAACGCATGGTTACAGCTCCACCCCGTTGCAGCTGCCAGTTGCAGCGCTCCCCGGCCCCATGTCCACGCTACGCCTCTTCCGCAAGTCATGGAGACGGTGAATTTTTTGGCACTGAATGTATTTCAATTTCAATGTCAGTATCATGGACCCCTTGTTGGTGGATCCTTTCTTCTCTTTGTTTGCCCTTGGTCCACCCTTTCCAAGGCACACCCTGACAATGATCAAGCATGAGACTAGCAAAGACGTGCCATTCAAGAGATGTGGAGATTTTGATGCTTCTGTAGGCCACCCTCTGTCTTAGCTACAGCCTTTTTGGGGGGCCCTGGGCGTAGCTTTGAGCAGGCGGGCTGGGGGCTGGGCGGTGGGGTGCTGGGCATCGTCAGATCTATTGGTGGGTTCGGGAACATCGCCGTCAGCCGATAGTATTTCAATGTCTTGTGACCCCTGTTGGCCTGTGGCCTATGGCAGCCACCGGTGCGCCGGTGGTCCGCTAGGGCGCAGACATGTTAGAGGTGGGCAGTGGTTCGACTTCTTGTGAGGGCAGTCCTGGTCACAGGCCGTTCGAGGCCCCGCATGCGGGCTTGAACCGCCCGGACATGTCCTGTGCTGATGTCTGCACAGCAGCGAGGGGAGGGGGCACAGGATGTGGTATTCGTTCATCCAAAGTCGTCGACGTGTCGACGTGGGAAATGAGGCACGCAGCCGTTGATTCGGAGTGGGCCATGATCGATGATGGCCTCCGTGCATGACGACACAGTACTCATCGGCTCTGCTGCTGTTCTGCGTAGACACGTCAACGGCTACGACGTTTACGATGTCAACGGACAGGCGGATGCCTTCACCTTCGAGGCCGCATCGCAAACTGCCTTCATCAACTTCGAGCCGTACATGCGCCGTGTCATCACCACGAACTCCGGGGCTTTGGAGAACTTGTTGGCGAACATTACGGGCCTGCCGGGCGTGTTGCAATGTTGGCTGATTGCCTGTGAAGCAGAGGAGGTCGTGGCGCAGGAACGTGTTTTGCTGACATGGGGGGAAGGGCAGTCGTGGTCTCAGCTCCTGAACTCTGATCCTGCGTGCGTCGTCCAATTGTTGTGAAATGGGATTTCCCGGCCCCTCAGTACGTCCGCGTTGGCCACCAACGCACATGCGCGCGCCCCCGGCCAGCCCTCTGTTGCATGGGACCCACCAAGGTATCCCTTACTGAAGGTCCAAATACGTATCCCCAAACCCGTTGCGCCTGGTGGATGCGACTGGTCGTGCACGCGCGTGCGCCAAAAGGGGGTTCCTGATTACACTGAATCCCAAAGATGGAGGGGTTCAAGTGGCAAGTTCGTTTGTTGGGGACGGCAGGCACACGGGCTCTACTCCCCTTCGAACATGCCCAAGGTGCCTTTGGTTGAGCCAGAAATTTCTCTGGAGAGCGCAGGTCAAATGAGGTGGTTTGTTCCGGCGCTGGTCGGAATTTCAAGACCCGTGGAGGGAGGGCTCCTGACACCTGAGGGGCCAAGTGTAGCGCCGGGACCGATGATCCCCCCCCCCCCGCCCGCCCGCCAAAGCAGTAGAGCCACCGACGAACAGGAGTGACAAAGCCATGGCCGAGATGCCGCCGTGTCTTGACCCATGGGTCCGGCCAGCGATAGCCTGGCAGCCCGACGTTGTGCGCAGGGACCCGTCGACTACATGGGGGAGGACCAGGGAGGGCAGGGAAGGCACAGCGCTAGTTCCCACGGACCGGGGGTGTGACAACGGTTGGCCTTGGAGAGCCGTGCTCCTGTGCCTTGGGGCGACCGGCAGGCAGCTGCAGCCCAGAGGGACAGTCCGCTCATGGCCGGCGCCGGAACATGAGAGTTCCCAACGGCATTGACCGATGGGTGAATCAAGCTCTGCTCCCGGGCCCCACAGACCTGCGAAGGGCCGGGCCCACCCCCCCCTCCCCACCTCAAAGGGGAGGGGTCGGGTGGAGGACGGGAAGGGCTTCGGTGGGATGGGGCGGACAAAGGGCGGAAACGGGTGATGGTGGAGGGGCAGACGACGGATGGGCCGTGAAGGGCTGAGAGCACAGCGGCAACCCCCCCCCCCGTTCCGGTCACCGGAATTGCCGGAACATGCCGGAACGTTTTGCCGGAACGTTGTGATTCTGGGAGGCTCAATGTTATTCAGTGAAAACGCTTGCTGCTACTGTCAACCGTTGTCGTCCACTTTGCCAGTAACACTTTTGTTCGTCCATCCACTGGCAGAGATGTTGAAATGTTGTTTTTGTGGCTCCGAGGGGGCATCCATGACTGATTTCCATGATCTGCAACTGAAGGAGCAGCTGTTATTGCAACAGAAATGGGAAGATGATGTTGACGTTGATGAGGGAAATGTCTGTGATTTCTGTGTCCGTTCTGTCAAACACTTGTCTGAGATGTGAAGTGCAGTTTGATGCAACTCTACACTTGTGTGCATTTGTCGGCCTGTTGCCACCTTGCTTTCAGACTTGTTTCTGCATGAAAAAAAAAAGGACAGCTTTGGATGCAGATCAGAGCAAAGTGACAAAAAGTGCAAAAAAACTTCGGTGGGTGGCAGAGCCAAGTGACGAAAAGTGGAAAAATCTTCGGTGGGTCGTTGGAGGGGTTTGAACCCACGCTCACAGATCTGCATCTAATGCATATACCACTGGACCAGTGGCAGGTCCGGACATACTATTGACCAGGAACCATGTAGTGACCAAGAGATGAAAAATTTTTTTGACAATTTGAGGGATGCTTTGGGTTTCCACATTACTCCAACTACAGAACAACCAAAAGGAAGGTGTGTTTGCGCCCTGGGACTGAGATCCTGGGCCCCGGGAACCTCTTTTGCTGAAAAAACGGCTCGCCGGAACGTTGCGCCGGAACATTGGGTTTTTCTCGCCGGAACGGGGGGGGGGTTGCAGCGGGGGGACGGGGGCTGCACAACGCAAAGGGGAGTCGTATCAGAGCGGACACAAAATGGCGTATGAAGTGGACTGCACAGTGCAGGTACCCCCTTCCTCCTGCCCTCCAGCCCTGCGCACCCGTGTACTTCTGGTTGTGCTTCCGGACCGGCCACTCACGGTGGGGGACGGAATCGACCCTCGCGCCATCACCTTCCCCGTCGGGCCATGGATCTGAAGAGACTCCCGTTTCCCCTTACGGAGATGGCCCACACACCAATGGCCGCCCCG
Source organism: Eutreptiella sp. 'Long Island Sound 2002' (assembly GCA_964036045.1). Lineage (NCBI taxonomy): Eukaryota > Euglenozoa > Euglenophyceae > Eutreptiales > Eutreptiaceae > Eutreptiella > Eutreptiella sp. 'Long Island Sound 2002'. Next base: position 20,804,418 of record OZ038378.1, on the reverse strand, counting down.
CTGCAGGAACAGGAAGCCGACCCCGTTACCCCAAAGCCCCCCTCTCTGCGAGGGTGTGCCCATGCATACGTCTCTGTTGTCTGCAATTTCCCTCTGTACCCTGTGCACCCCTGTACCCCCGTGTCTGTCACTGCCCACCTCTCTTCCGCCCCCCACTCTCTGTCCTCGTGGTCTGTGTCATGTACCAGGGGCAGCCAAGGGAAGGGAAGCCTCAAGGTGGGGCAGGTGCACTCCTGGGCACCATCAGCCAAGAAACAGTGACCATTTTTTTTCAACCGCCAGATCTTGAGCCCCCCCCCCCCCCCCCAAACACCACCACCTCTTCTCCAGCCCCCAGTGTTTTAACAGGTCTCCAGGCCCCTGACAGCCTCCTGCCTTTGTTCCTGGCGACGCCCCCTCCCTTCAAGAAACAGAGCCCTGGGGCCTTCTCATCCAAAGCGATGCAGCAGCATGTGCCATTGCCCCTCTCCTTGTCCCAGGACGACGATGCAGGACCCACGCCTGGCAGCCTCCATCGCGTGGTCCTGGACTACCCCTGCGACATGCTGCCGCCGCTGCGGCTCCCGGTGCGCGAGGCGCAGGCGCAGTGCGGAGCCGAGGCCGAAGGGCCCTGCCCATTTGCGCTGTGGGTCACGCTTCGGGGGCTCCTCTGCCCCGTGCACGGTGCCCTGTGGCCCGAAGTCTTGCGCTTTGTGAAGGAACTCGGGGGCCTTCCAGGTGTGCACCTGTGCGACGCGCGCGCGCAGCGTGCCCATCCACCGAAGGGGAAAGGGGCTCTGGTGCGGGGTTCGTGACCTGCAACAAGCAACCAAGAGCTCCAACTACTTCACCCCCCCACCTCCCATCACCACCACTGACAGCCTTCCGCCAAGAAGGACTCAATCGGAATGCCCATGCCTCATGTCCCCATGTGTAGCAGCCTACCTGGGCAGCAAGCACACTACGGCTGATGTACCTCGGTCCCCAGGGGGGGGGCTCAGGGGTAAGACCATATCCCTCCCCCCCTCCCCCCCTCCCCTCCCCCTTCCAACTGGCACATTTACTTTAGCTTTTGCGGTAACACCCCATCTTTCTAAACAAAACAGTCTTATCACGCAGATTGTAGTATGCGCATGTGGTGGTCAGTGATGGTGCGCACAACGGGACAACCGTCCCAGATGGCGATTCTGATGGTTAAGTTGTTATTTGAAGTGGCTCGAGAGGATAGTTCTTCCTTGCCTTCTTCAGTGTGCGCCTCCCCTCTGGCACATCAGACCAAGTGATGTGCTTAAGTATTTGTTTCGTAACGTTTGCACTTGGTATAATACGCTGGGCCGTCCTTGTTTGAATGTTGTGCCCAACTGCAGCCCTTGACACCAACCCTCCCCCACCCCCAAAATGGCCACAATGTTTAGAAGTTCTGGACCACATTCGGTCCCAAAGTGGTGCTGAAGGCGCCCGAAAAAAAAGACCTCGAAGAGAAGTTGTTAGATCAAGTGCAGGTGCGGGCGCCATGTACTACCCTCTTTTGGGGTCATTTGCGTAGCAGCCATTTTCAAGCCGGCATAAGTTGGGGTGAAACATCGCGATTTTTGGGTGACCTCTGACAACCCTGGGGACCCTTGGGCTGTTGTTGGGTGATCATTTGGTGACAATGGGAATGCGTATCAACTCATGTGGCACCAACCAGGCCCTCCTATTGCTGCTTTTCTGCGCCAAAAGCGCTTGTTTGGTGTGTTTCCACTGTGATGGGCGGAATGCTGTCGGCCTACAGTTTGGGATTTCCCCTCAAAGTCCCTGGACTCTCTTTGAGGCGTTTGCTCAGGTCAATGGTGTTTTCAGCATATGGTTTGGGGTGGGGTTAAAATTTGTTTTTACCCATTCATGTGTACTCAAAGTGTTCAAAATTGCATGGCAAATCCACATACATATGCAAAACGTTTCTGGCCCCTGACCTCCCCCATCCAGCCCGCTGCTAGGAACAGACCCCCTAGGGGGTAGTTTTTTTTTCAAAAACCCACCTGTGTGTGTTGAAAATGATCAGTGTGACGAGGGGATCATTTTGAGTTATCTCGGACCCTAGCCTGGTTGCCCACCAGGGGGCCAATGTTCGGGGGTATCGCCGTCGGGGGCTGCACCTAGGTCCCTACCATGGTCCCATACACGCCGGACCCCCCTCCACAGCTGCCCCCGGCGCTTGCTTGCGTCACGGCGTGCACTGGCACAAGACTCGCATTCTTCGGTTCACCCAGATGCCAAGTTGGGGTGCACGCGCTTCTTGGATCGAACGGACAGCGGCAGTGGGCTCTCTCTCTTGGGCAAGCCCTTCACGTTGGCAGGACGGCGGCTGGCGTGCATTGTGGTGCAGGCGTGGTCCCCCAATTTGGAGGTGTGCCCCATGGCTATGCCCAGATGGCATGTGCAGCGCATTGCCACATCTCTTGTTGTTCCATTGTTCACCATGGTTGTGGTTTGGGGGTTCCTGGAAGGGGGCGGGGGGTTGGGGCTGCAATCTAATAGCACGTGTCCAAACCCATACATTTTGTGAATGCCCCTGTTTTTGTGAAAAGTTTGATGTCCCAACAAGTCGGCAGGGGGGAAGGGGGTTGGCACACCATACTTTGTTTGCAGCATGCAACCGCTGGAACTTGACGCCTCGGGACCGTCTGGGTAATGTAGGTGCTCTGAATTTTTATCTTTGGGGTGCCCTGTGGCGGTAGGGCGTATGTACCCACTTTGATTTCCACCCCCGTCTTGGGCACCCCAATATGGAAGTGGGTTTGGAGCCATCGGGATTTTTACTCCCCTTTGTGTGCTCTCGCAATCATCAAGTTGCATGGCTACTTTTTCTTCTGCGCATTCTATGCTGGGCCCGAGGCAATGGGCCAGAGGCGCTTGTTTGGGCCCTGTGAGACCGCAAGGGTTTACTGTTTTTGATTTCCCTCCCTCTTTTGGGGACCGGAGAGGGAAAGGTTTGTGTGGAGTAACGTGGATTTTTGCCCCCCGCCCCGACCCCAACAAACCCCCCCACATTTGGCCCTACGAAGATGCATCCCATTTTATTTCTACCCTTGCGTTGGTGTCCCGAGGAAAGTAGGGGTTATGTAGCTTTTTTCATTCCTGCCCCCTTTGGGGCCCTCGAGATGTCAGGGCTTGTGTAGCCACGTGCATGCATGTTGCCCTTGCTTTGGGCCCGCCAAGACCGCAGAAATCATGTAGCTACTCCATTGCTGCTCTTGTATTGGTATTGGTATGTAGCCACATTGAGTTCTGCTGCTGCAATGGCCCCCGGGAGATGACCAGGGCTATGCAGTCAATTTGCTGTCTACCCCTCCTTTGGGCTCCCCATGACAGCGGGCGTTGCATACCGCTTTGAATTTCTAGGATTTCCTGCAATTTGACGGGTTATGTAGCAATTTGATTTCTACCTCTCCTTTGAGGGCCCCAGACCACAGATTTGAGCGGAGCGGTGTGCATGTGTTGCTCAGGTCACTGCCAACGGCCCTCGCTGCATCACTGGCAGCTTGACTTTGCGGTTCCCCCTGCGTATTGAGCGGTCGACCCCCGTTCCGGAAGCACAAGTGCTACAGCACCTTGCAGTCACTGCAGAGATGGACCGCCTGATCGGCAAATTGCACGCCTTTTTCCCGGACGGGCCCAATCTGCAGCTGCTGGACGTCATGAAAAGGTACTGCACACTGCAGGGGCACAAGGGGCACCCAAATGTAGGTGTTAACACAGCGCTGTTTTCACCGCTCTCTGGACCCGATTGTGCCGTTTGGGAATGTGTTTCGGTCCCAAAATAGCGGTCACACGGCACTGCAAGCCAGGATGCCTGTTATTTCCACTACCTTCCACTACTCTCAAGATTCAAGATTCCAGTGCCTTCAACTGCGGCATGTGCATATCATTGGGGTGTACACTGTGTATTTCTGCAAGGACAGGCCCAGATTGTAGTTTTCGTCTTTTATTTTTTATTATTTTTCTGTCACATGTTTTGTCCACATGATCTCATTTTTTGCCCAAATGCCCATTTGATTTTGGCCACGCTTGGTAAAATGGAAAGGATGGAAAAAAAAATATTCAAAAAAGATGTATTCCGGGTCGACACACCCAGTTTACGGGGCAGTGCATGCACTTCAGGCATGGATACAGGGTGCCTGCCACCATTGCCTCCCCTTTTCGTGTGTGGGCAGTATGCGGGCATTGTGTATGACGCTGAAGATCAGCATGTGTCTGTGCACATCGCATCGAAGTTCATGTATGCAGTCCATCCCCCTCCTGAACCGGAGATCCACCCTGAGCAAGCACCAGAGCAATATCAAGACCTTGATGTGCAAGAAGAGCAAGGACAGCAACCATCCAGAAGTCCACCCCAAGGTCTCCAAAAAAAGAACAGCAAACACCTAGAAACGTGGAATTTAAGAGCAAGCATCTAAAAATGTCCAGAAATTAACAGCAAGCACCCCAAAAGCCTCTGGGGTGCAACAATTTTGGGGGCTCCAAGGAAAGACCATTCGCCCAGGGTTTGTTCAAAAACCCGACTCGGTGTGCGCGCAGTACGCCGGCGGTGCAGGTTTTGTCTTTCAGATTTCTGTGAATGGCAGGCAAATACAGCCACCCCCATGCCGGTCGCCAGATATGCCGGCACATTGTGATTTCCTGGCACTGTACTGTCATTCTACTGTATTCAGTCTATATAGACTGTCACTCTGCACTGCTGCAAATTTCCCTGTGCAGTTGGACGCAGCCCTCAGGCTGATGTCCCTCACTAATGCCAGCCCTCTGTTTCTTCGTTTTGGTAGCGTGCTGCTGCCTCAATTGCGCCAGCGTAAGGAAGGGGGCGCTGAAATTGCAGTGCATCGTGTGCAAGTGGGTCTGTCTGCTGCACCCTGTCGATCTGTAGTGTGGGTATCAACGGGCTCATCAATCCTGAGCACGGTCGTTTTGAGTTGCAAGGCACCGTCCCGACCTTTCCTGCTGGGCCGCAACCTCCAGCGGGTGCAGTCCGTCTTTCTCACACGGCAGACGAGGCGCCAAGGATTTCCACCGTCGACGACAGCCAGTCCAGTACGACGCCCCTGTCGCAGGACCCCATGACCAGTGCACAGTATGCCATCACCCCGCCCCAATGCATGTGGTCGGGAAAAGAGATTTCGCTCTGAATATGGAGCAGAAACGGCGCTAAATTTTCAATGGTAGGCCCACATGGATTGCATATGATTCCAGGTTTACCGTGAAGCTGTCAACACACAGAACCCTGTCTGGAGCACCACACACCACAATACACAATGCGTAGAAGATTCAGTGAATGGTCGACATTTTGCATGCACATCCTTGTTTTTTTTTCCACCACAAAAGGTCCTCGAGCAGCCCAGGCACCTTAGCTTTATGCTAGCAGCCAAGGTTGCCACCCTAACAGTATGGATCAGCCAAGGGGCTGATTTCTGCACAGCCATTCCATGGGGACTGTATTAATTTGGGGCACGGGCGTAGCTTGGTCAAGGGGGGTGGCGCAGTGCTAGTTGTGGCTTTGGTTGCACAATCGTTGACATACTGCTCCTTCTCCCAAGTTTCGCAGATAAGAAAGGTGGAATACGACGCGCACAATACCAATTACGCACGGAACTTCTGCAATTTACTCACATGCACTCATTGAAGACGCCCTCTCCATGGCAGATTGCCAGTGATTGGGATAAGGGGAAGAAGGACATCCCCCTGTGGCGAGAGAGACAACCTCAAGATCGGGAAGTTTCAAGTTCTTCCTGAAGCAATCGTAGGTTTCTGAGGCCCTCAACTGCGACTCAGTTGTCAGGAGCACCGTCCAAACCGCACAACCCTGCGTTGCTTGCGGGTGCCTGGCAGGAGGGTGGAGGCCGAGGGGCAGAATGCTGCCATTGTGAGCCGTGGGACAAGACGTACACTCTCACTGGCAAAGCTGCATCCCACAAATCACGCCGATCGACGAAAGCAGGTCACCCGGGGGGGGGGGGGCGACTCTGCGGGTCCTAGGGCGCCAACTACCCCTGCCCCCCCCCCCCCCCCCCTAGGGGCCTTCGGCCAACAGTTAGTTGCCAAAGATGTTGCCCTCAGGCGTCCCTGGGCACCTAAGGCGCCTGATGCTCCATGAACACCAAAGGTGCCCTAAGCAAAATTTTGTCCAATTTGCACCCCAACACTTTCCTTAAACCTTAACGCCCACCCCCAACCCTCAGCCTACTCCTATCCCTACACCTAACCCTACCCCTAACCATAGCCCTAACCCTAGCCCTGTCTCTCACCCTAGGCTAGGGTCAGAGTGAGTGTTGGGGTCCAAAATGGAGAGCAATGATATGGCAAAAGCCGCCATGAACGAAATTTGGGGGATCTTGTTCAGGCTAATCAACATGGCTGGCATGGCCATCATAGCTGGCTGCAAAGGTTAGGGTTAGGTTTATGGTGATGGTATGGTTAGAGGGAGGGCAAGGGGAGGTAAGGGGAGCCTGTGCCCCCTCTCCCCTTCCCCCCCCCCCCCAACACCCCAAATCACCCCACCTGGATCGCCCCCCCCCCCCCCAACCGACCCTCCCGGAGCGCCCCCCCCCCCCCCAAGCCCCTCCTAGACCCCCCACCCATTCGCCCCTCCTTGAACCCCCCCTCCCATGCCCCCCCGAGGGGCCTCCGGCCAACAGTTAGTTGGGGGGGTAGTTGGTGTCCAGAACCTTAGTTTATGGATATAAACTATAGTTTAGGACTCCGACTGTGTTGCATAGTGTGTCCTTTGCACTGATGGTTGGGTCCGATGCAAATGGGGGTACGGGACAAGGGGGGGCCAGTCCAGCAACAAGCGCGTCATCAGCAGAAGTGGTCCAGGATCAGAGAGCCGCGGACATGATCACTGAGGCGGTGGACCAGGTGCGGTCTGACTGGAAGAAGTGGACAGCAGGGCCGTACAGGGTATTACTCCAGAGTGAGGCCTACAAGATGAACGTGGCGGAATGGGAAATCGGCATGCACGAGTGGCTGGCGGTGGAGGACGTGTCGGATGAGATGCTGCGGCAGTTCATGGATACGGTCGGAGGAGATTTCACCGACAAGGCGGACTTGATCTGGGCAATGGGAGTGTATCACGGACGGAAGCACATGCGACCCGATTTCGACGCGGGAATCTTCGTCAAAGATGCATACGCCATCGTGGAAGCAGATCAAACGCCCGACAAGCAACGGATAGCGGAACTGGAGGCGAAGCTGGCCAGGGCCACCCTCGAGATGGAGAAGGCAAAAGCGCGGGCGGCCCCGGCGCTCACCGACGAGGAGATAGCGAAAATGCTGGGCAGGGCATTGCCATACCAGTGGATGACCACGCTGGCATCCGCGGTGGCAGAGCTGCAGACCAGACCTTTGAATGCGGAAAACTGGCGAGAGGACAAGTTCGTGTTGGCGGTATGGAACGTGCTACACTAGGAAATCCTGGCGAAACAAAATGGTAGGGCGACAGTCCAGCAGCACAACGCGCAGACCCCGCAGACACCCAAGCAACAGACGGGAGCTGCTGGCGAAGGACGGCCTGCCAAGCCGGGCAGGTGCTTCCGGTGTGGCGAAGACGGGCACTGGGCCGCAGACTGCGGCAAGAAGGGGTCCACTGGAGGTTTCCAGCAGATCGGCGACACCAGGCTCTGGGTGTCGGCGAAAGGAGTGGCATACGACACCAGCAAGCCGCCCCCCACGCCGTGCATAAAATGTGGCCATATGCACTGGTCCAAAGACCCCTGCCCGGCAAGGGAGGGCCAGTGAAGGGGCGGGGGGGGCCCGGAGGTCCCCACTGGGGCCCCCACAGTCCGCGATGCATGGGAGGCGTTACAGCATGTCCGGAGGCTCACGCACACCGACTCAGGGTCAAGCACGGGAGCGACAGCCATCCGGGTCATGGAACCCGGGTCGGTGGACACGTACACCAGCGCGCTGCGACAAGCACTGCTGGCCGGCACACCAGACGAGCTCCTGGTGGACGCCGTGGAGAGGAGGCTCAATGCCTTGGCAGCCAAGCGAAAGAGCGGGTCAAGCGCGACAGCACTCATCTCAGGGGTGCGGCTACTGGAAAAGCTACGCATCATCCAAGCGGTGGTTACCGAGGTCCACTGGATGCAAGCCAGGGCGATTGGTAAAGGATGGGCGCGCAGGGCACAGCCTAAGCCGGTCGCCACATGGGACCACATCGAGACGATCACCACCAGCCGGGGCCACTGGGCCTGGGGCCGGCTGGTGTTCCTGGCCATTTGCAGCATCGTGTACCTTTGGAGGGTGGGCGGCGCGGCCAGCGTCACGTGGGAGTGGATATCAGTGCCAGGGTTCGTCACATTCTGGGACGAAAAGCGCAACAAGAAGGTCACCACATACGCCCTCTCGCCTTTTCTCGAGGCGTGGAGGGCATATCTCTGGAAACACAGACCTGGACACGTGCAAGTACGACAGCCGCTGGTCCCAGGAGGAAGGTCGGTGCTACAAACGGTGCTCCAGCAAGTGGTGCAACACCGGGACCTCCCAAAAGCTGCCTGGCACGGCCTCAAGAAGCTGGGGGCCGTGTCCTGGGGGCACCAAGGCGGAAAGTTGCGGGGGCTGCAAGTCTGGGGCCGCTGGTGGTCACAGGCCCAGCCCAGACATTACTGGAAGACACCGCCAGGATGGACACTACCGGCAGAAGTCCACGTGCCATGGCCGGTGGGGAACAGCGGATGGTTGGCCAGAGATGTGGAGGGACGACTGGTCCAACCCAAGTCACTCTGGCCCGCGGATGCATGGTCACCAGTGCCGAAGATCCCAGCAGCCATGTTCACTAGGGGGGACAGGGACGACCCCGAACCACCGGGAGACGACTCTAACACCTCCAGCGCCTGCACGTCAGATGAGGGGCCAGATGCGGCAGACGAGGAAACGCCAACGACAGAGCCGGTGGAGTTGCTGGAGAAATTCGATGATGTCGCTCAAGGAGCGGAGGGACCGAAGGTCACGGATGGTGTGGGTGCTGAGGCTGAGAACACCGAGGTGGAGCCAACTCCTGATGACCCTGCTGCTGCAGCGAGCGACAGCAGACCTGCTGAGGAGCATGTGGTACACGTTGTGGTCGATGACTCGGATGATGGTGGTGACCCAGCTAGTGATTTGGGGGCAGACGCTGCGACACCAACGGCGACGGACGACACGCCAGCCCGACGCAAGCGGCAACGCGATGGTGACGACCTGCCTGACAGCGCCAAGCGGGCATGCAGGAGAGAACATGAAGGTGGAGGCGAGCCACCTGTGCGGGAACCCGAATCCGACACAGCCCCACACTTTGGGTATGTGGTCACAGCGACTCGGCGAGGTCCACAGTACCAGCTGTGGAGACCTGTGTAGGTGCACCGCGCTGGCCCAGATGAAGTGCCCGGAATGCGGGGCTCTGGTGACGGACCACTGGCTACAGGCCTCCTAGAAGGTGGCGGAGACGATCCGGGTGAAGGAGCAGACGGTGAGGGACCTGCCGAGGGACTACATGATGACTACTATGTGCCGATGGAACGAGGAGGCGGGGCCAGTCAGCCGTCACCTGGGAGCGGTTCTGCATGAGCTGGCCACCAATGTGGAAGCGGCCACGGACATCTCGCCGCCGGACATCAGCACGTCATCCTCGCGGAGACACCGGTCTAAGTTGGTGGTGCCAGTGGAGGTGGCCGAGAAGGGCCTGGGGGACACGGGGGCCATAGACATACCGGACAGTGTCTGGGATGCCATGGCTCCGGCTAATTTCCTGTGGGCCTCTGAGGGCACCCCCCCCCCAGCCATTTTCATCGGACCCGCCGTTGGTTGCACTTGTTCACACCCTGTTGGGGCAGCAGCTTGTTGCGGTTTCCCCGTCGCAAAAACCGCCGAATGCAAGGGCGTATGTCCAGCACAAGAATGAGCACAAGTGCTCCCTGATCTTACCCATGCTGGACCTGAATGCCCGCTGTGTGGACCCCCTGCCATTTAAATTGCCCACATTGGATGGGCTGGCACACCTGCTGCAATTGTGCGCAGTGCGTAGGGAGCAATTGTTTTACTGCACCCTTGATATAAGCAACCACTTCTGGAGCTGTCGGCTGCCCCCACCGCAGCGCGACAGCATCAGGGTGGGGGTGGGGGGGCGGGTGTACGCACTGCAGCCCCTGCCATTCGGTTGGAAGCACAGTCCCTCCATGGCACAAGCCATTTTGGCAGCATACCTTGTAGAATATTTCCCAGGGTCGGTGGTGGTGATCCAATATGCAGATGATGTGTTGGTGGCAGGCAGGCACTCCAGCTCGGTCCGTCAGCAGGCACTGCGTACGAAGGCAGATTTAGAAAAGGCCGGTTGGGTGGTCAGCCCGAAGTCCTCCCTAGACCCCAGCGATCGCGTGAAATGGATGGGAAAGGTGGTCGGGGGAGACCAGGGAGGAGTGCAGAATGCACCAGCACTGCAGGCACACCTCGTCTGCTGTTGGCTTAGACTAGCCACCACCGGATATTCAGACAAAGCGCTGAGGCGCATGCTGGGGAAACTACAGTGGGCACTGCGGCCGGGGAGGGGGGCGCAGCCTTTCCTGGCTGGCGCGTACCGTTGGCTCAACCAAGGACCCAGTACTGCGAAGTGCACACCACCCAAGGTCCTGCGGGGCCTCCTGGAAGGCATTGCTTGTGCTTTGGTCCCATGGGTGCCACACGGCGCCCTAGGATCAACTGATACGTTTTACTGCGACGCGGCCCGACAGGGCCAGAATTATTATGTGGGCATTTGGGGGGATTCAGTGGGGATGCGTATAAAGAGGCTGCCTGATTGGGTAGCTACACAGCAAGCAGCGGAGCTGGCTGGTATTGTCGAGGCAGTGCGCACGGGGGCATACAGACGGGTGCAGTTCCTGCGGATCTATGGTGACAACATGTCATCATTGTTTTCTGCCATGAAGGGCAGAGCAGCCACGGCCTGTGATGCACAAAACAGGCTGCTGCGCCAACTGCAGCACACTCTGCGTTGGTCTGGGGCGGTGGTTGAACTGCTGTGGGTCAAGGGAGAGTTGAACCCCGCGGATGTACCATCCCGCTGGAGATCATATGAATCTCCAGACGACATGCTTGTAGCAGCACTATGCACTCAAGCACGCTTGGACCAGGAGCGCGTGCACACACCCCTGCATGTAGGGACGGTGCGATACAGAGGCTGAGGGGGGGGGGGGGGGGCACAGGCGCAGGGAGATCCCACAGCGGCCGCAAGGGCAACGCGTGGGAGCCACCCGGTTTTCGAGGTAAGCCAGCGCCACCCTGCCCTACCCCCCCGTGCCCTCTCCCCAGTCTTTTCTAGAGACAGGGGGGGGGGGAGCCGCACAGCGTTTTCATCGGGTAGGGGCATGGACCTGAACCCCGAGTTGTTGTCAGCAAGTGACAGGCTGTGTGTTGGGCTTGTGGTGCAGTGCATGTTTCAGTGCAGGGTGCATAACCTAAACCTTAGTTTATGGATATAAACTATAGTTTAGGACTCCGACTGCGTTGCATAGTGTGTTCTTTGCACTGATGGTTGGGTCCCCCACCCACCCACCCTTACTGGCCCTGGATCTGCTACCCCACCCACCACACCGGCCAGTGCCCTGCCCCCACCCACCCCCCCCCCCCTCCGGGTCGCAGAATGCATCCAGCGCCTGTGCCGCAGTACAGTCAGCTCAGCCGCCTCCGCTTTGCAAACACTGTCTACTGGAAGCAGCCTGCCTGGCTGCACATGCCCTGCCCCCGGGTAGGGGCATGGACCTGAACCCCGAGTTGTTGTCAGCAAGTGACAGGCTGTGTGTTGGGCTTGTGGTGCAGTGCATGTTTCAGTGCAGGGTGCATAACCTAAACCGAGGGGTCGCCCCCCCCCCCCCCCGCAGGTCGCACAACAGACATGGCACCGGACACCAGGTGTACGACCACACCAGCCTTCATGGACTACCCCCCGCCCCCGGGTCACGAATAGAAGAGGGATCTGCCCACACTCTTTTGTGCGCCCCCTCCCCACCCCCGTGTCCGTCTGCATTCCAGTACCTCCTCCCTTTTACCACATGTGCATGTCTGCAGGGCCAAGCCCCCTGTGCTCGCCGCTGGGGGCCTGCATCCACCCGTCGGGGCCCGCCCAGAAGGCGCCACCCCCCGGACCCCGGCCCGCGCCTCACCGTCCCCGGCCCGTCTACCGCGATCCCCGGCCCGGGGCCGGTCCCCAGCGAACGCCCCACGGCGGTCCCCGGCCCGCGCGTCATGCTCTCCGACGCGTGCGCCCCGGAGGTCCCCAGCCCGTGAGAGTGTGCCACAGGTGCCCTCCTCCCATGGCCACACTCTGGCGGCACAGGCCCCCACGGCTGCTGCTGCAGCGGTGCCCACCGCCCCTGCCTCAGCAGCAGCTTCTGAAAAGGCCACGGCGGCCGTTCCACTGCCGAGTGCCGAGTCGGCCATCACAGCCGGGGCCCGAGACGGTCCACAGGTCTGACCTTTGCTTTGCCGCGCCGTGATACCAGTCCACAGTCCACTGCATTGCATACTATGATGTGTGGTGGGGACCCTCTACACAGCCAGGGCAGTGGTGGAAGAGGTGGGAGAGGACATGCACAACGACGCTCCCCCAGCAGGCGCTAAACAGAGCTGCTGTGTGGCTGAAAATGCAGCAGCTGTGTGGACATGGTGCAGGGCCCTGTGGTAAGGCTCCTGATCCTGCACAACGCTCCTCTAGTTGTTCGATTCAATTTCGAACCGGTGGAACACACGAAGAATGCAGTAAACGCAGATTGAACACGTTGCTGCCCACCAGATTACATCAGATGGAGCCCGGGGGGAGGAGGGGGCCTCTGTTTTGCATTGGTGCATATGTGCACTGCATGTACGATGATTCATCACCCGCTTTCCCTTCACTTTTGTCGCTGGGTGTTCAGAGGTGCTTGGCAAAGGGTTTGAATGTGCATGTGCAGAAGTCCATTTTCCTTCAACGTTGCCTTCAACATCGCATCCAGCATTTTGCCAGCAGCCCGTGACACGTGCTGACGCCTGTTGGTGTTGGTGGTTGGGGGCCGCATACCCGCCCAGAGTACAGTACTCCGGCAATCTTGTGCTACCTGCCCCCTTTATCAATTTTTGGAGGGGGGGGCATGTGAGCGGGTAAAAAATAATTCATGGTGGCAGGGGGGGGCGGGTAGGCGGGTGCCAAGCAAAATAAATAATTATTTCCCCGTGGAGGGGTGCATGTGGGGTAATTCTTGTTAAAAAAATTCTGATGCTACTTGGGACAGAAATTTTGCTGACCTTGTTGCTTTGTACCAAAAATTCTGCAACAAACCAGCCCTTCTGTTAACTTTTTTTCAGCAAACAAAATGATCCTGGGGGCTAATTTCAGCAAAAAGGATTTCTGGGATCACTGAAATTTACTAAGCAGACACTCCTAGATACTGAAATGCAACACACAGCACTGAGCATGAACAACATTTCGCACACGAAGAAGAAATCATGGCCCGAATGTTCCTGGGCTAGCTGGCTTCCTGGTCCAGAGCTTGGCAAAGAACACTGCTCAAACAACACCAGGCAGGGCCTGAACCCCAGGGCCTGAACTCCAGATCACTGTCCTTCAAACCTTGCGATTGCATCATCGCAACCCCAGAGATTATCACCGGGCTCCCTGGAATCTCCCTCAGGACCCCACCCTTTCCACCTCACAAAGTAATACACTTTCCTGTTCCGCACCTCCTTTTTCAGGATCCCCTCAACGTCATATGTATCTGCTGCATCCTGCAAACCTTCTAGAATGGACTCCTGGGCATGTGCTGAACCACTTGCAGTGCTCTTCTTTTTTTTTCTTCCTGAGACACCCTTTTTGGTGGTGGGGGGGGCTAGCAGGTCTGGGCTTTGGTGGTGGTGGTGGTGGTGGGGGGGGGCGCAAACCAAGTCCAACTCAACGGATCAGATCAGCCCTCAACTTATACCCCAGAGAGTCATCCACATCCTGTGGGCCTGGAATTTCAGCACCAGGCTGACCCTCACTTTCAAGCTCCTCGGCATGCAGGTCCTCCCACTGGGGTGCCTCTACTTTAGGCTCCCCCTCAGCATCACCAATATCTCCCTGATCTGCCACAAGCACATGTGCACATTGCCCTCCCAGGGTGCTCTTCGTTGAATTCAGGTTGAGTGGGCCAAACAGCAACCCACGTTGATTCAATGCCTTGGCTTCAGCAAAAAGCGATGCTTGTTCAGCCCCAAATGCACGCAACAACCTTGCTTCACGCCACCCACGCAAAATGCACTCGCAGTCCTGTTGCAAAGAGAGGAAAGACGTATGGAGCCAACCACAGAATGGTTCTTTCAAAGCACTGAGTTTGCTGTTGAATTGCAGGCTGTCCACGGGTACTTTGTGTTGCAATCGGTCAAAATCCATCTGGCCAGCCATGAAGAGCCTGCACTTGTTAGTGACGCCTTAATTTTGAGATTGCAAGAAATGTCCAAAGGCTGCAGCTATGACGTGAATCCAGCGAGAACAAACAACAGAACCAGATGGGGATAGTGCTACCTGGTCCATGTGAACACCTTTCGAAGAGGCCTTCCACTCCTCTGGATACTTGTGTGGAGGCGGAGTAAGCTTGAATTCTGACGCCACTTCTTTTGATCCCAACTTGTGAACCACGTTTTATAACCCATATGTCCATCTGAAACAGGAGGGGTTGGTGGTGCCAGAATGAGTGGAAGTCACAGTAGAACTCAAATATAAGTGTCCCACACCTGTCCTGCAATTTGGGTCTCCCCAGCTTCAGAACTGCTTGAGGGGGCCAAGGAACACCCCAGTCTTGGGCCAACTCGGCCCTTTGCTTGTTGAGAATTTCCGTTTCTCCCAGTCTTCTGATTTTAGCTGCTTTCTCAACATCTGCTTGCAGGTCATCCTGCTCTTGCTTCCTCTGTTTCTCGGCTTGGCTCATGCATTTGAAGGGTAGCTTACCCTGCTTAAATCCCTAGAGCATTGGTGTGCGAGGAATTGAAGTATCAAAAGCGAAAGTTCAGAGTTGGATTGAAAACAAATTGATATCAAATTCATAACCGCTGCTCTGATCTGAAGAAATCGCCCAAATTGGCCCACTGAGGCAGTTTCTGCCAGGGCAGGTAACCGAGGTGAGCAGGTGCAAAACTAATTCCTGCACCTCAGGGGGGGCAGGTAGGCAGATAAAGGAATTAGATAATTCCCAGAGCGGGGGAGCAGGTAAAAAAGGGGGGCAGGTAGTACAAGATTGCCGGAGTAGGCGCATGTGTGGTTGCAACCTGGGATGCTTCCCAATGCCTGTCATCAAAATGAATGACACCTGCTAGGGCTTGACATACAGGCGCATCGCATGGCTGGCGTGTGTTGCCCCGTGTGATACGTGACCCACTGAGATCGTGCCGCATGGCGTTTGTGGCGCACGAAGACCTAGCCCTATGTCGGGGGAGGGGGGACTCTGCGGGTCCTAGGATGCCAACTACCCCCCCCCCCCCCCAAAGGGAGCCTCCAACCAACAGTTAGTTGCCAAAAGGTGCCGCCCTCAGGAGAAAGGCAAATTTTGTCCACTTTGCACCACAACACTATCCTTAAACCCAACCCTGACCCTAACACCCACCCCAACCCTCAGCCTAGTCCTAATCAAGACTGAATATTGGGACCGAGCTGGTGGGGGAGGGAACATCAGCTGTGACTGGTGAGGGACATCAAGAATGATTCACACATTGATGGCTCTTGACAAAGTGGAATCAGCTTGCAAGTGAACCCCATCACCACGAGGCCCACTTTCAAGGCTTTTTGGACTTCTGAGGGGCCAAAATGCCCCAAAATGGGCTCAAAATGGGCTCATTTCACCCGTTTGTGCACCCCAAATGGTCTAGGATGAGGTTTGGAAAAATGCGTTTTTGACCCATTTTTGACCCATTTTTTGGTCCCAAAACAACCCATTTTCAAGGCATTTTGGGATTTTCGGAGGACCCAAATGGGCCACCACAAGCTCAAAACGGTCCAAAAACACTTGTGTTAGCGTCGCACATGGTCTAGGATCATTTTTGAGAAAAGTCATCTTTTTGCCCCTACTAGACCCTATTGACCCATTTGGGCACCCACCTATTTGGGCTTGAGCTTGCAGCTTGCCGCAGCCTAGTGGGCCTAGGTATTGGGGTCTAGGCGTCCGTTTGGGCAATTCTGAGGGGTTGAAACCACAAAAAGTGGAGGGTTGCGGGTGGAGTAGGTGCCCTCGGAATCGCATTTTGAGCCATGTAGCCAAAGATATGGCCTATTCTTGGTTTGTGGCTGTCGGCATTTGAGCTTCTAGGGGCCTTTTTGGGCCGTTTTCGGGACATATCATGGAGTTAGAGGGCCGCAAAGAGCTCGTTGACACGGGGAAGTCAAGCCGCACGTGAAGTGTACCCACCGTTTCCCTTCGTTTGGCCGTTTTGAATGTGTTCCAGGGCCTTTTTGGCCCAAAAATGGCTGTTTTTGGCCCTAAACTGCAGTTTTTGAAACGGAGGTCCGCCACTTGCAAATCCCGTTCCCGGCCGCCACCGGTGAGTTTCTTGCTCAAACTTTGTGTGATTGTACTTCACACTCATAGGTATCATGCACCAAAATTTAACCAAATCCAAAGCACCACGACGGAGGTCTGATTTTGCCCCATTTCGCGCATGCTGCTGCTGCTGCTGCTGCTGCTAAACCTGGTAGGTCCACCCTAGACACTAAAAAGGGTTATAAAACCAAGACTGGTTCCATCAGCTCGGTGACCCTACCCCTACCCATTCCCCTACCCCCAGCCCTAAGCCGAGGCCTAGCCCTAACCCTAACCAGTATTGAATATTGGGACCGAGCTGGTTGGGGACGGAACATCGTCTTGGGGACTTCAACGACAAATGAGGTACGCACTGGAAAGTGGATGAGAGCGGGGCTCGAAATGAGCTGTATTCATCCGTTTGGGCACCACAACCGGACCAGGATCATTTTTGGAAAACCATGGTTTTGACCCATTTTTGACCCATTTGTGGTCCTAAATTGGCCCATTTTCAAGGCCCTTTCGGCCTTGAGAGGGGCAAAAATTGCTCAACATGGGCTCAAAATGGGCTCGTTCCACTTTTTTTTGTGCACTCCAAATAGTCCAAAAGTATCCCTGGAAAAACACATTTTTGACCTATTTTTGGTTGCAAAAAAAACCCATTTTCAAGGCATTTGTGACTTTGGAGGGGCCAAAATGGCTTGCAATGGGATTGACAAGCGCTCACTTCACTTGTTTAGGCACCCCAAATGGTCTGGGATCATATGTGGAAAAACACATTGTTGACCCATTTTTGACCCATTTTTTGTCCCAAAACAGCCCATTTTCAAAAGCATTTTGGGATTTTAGGAGGGCCAAAACGGGCCACCACGAGCTCAAAGCGCGCCAAAAACACTTGTTTTGGCATTCCATGTGGTCTAAGATCATTTTTGAAAAAGGTCATTTTTTTGCACCCGGTGGACCTTGTTGACCCATTTTGGCATCCACCTCTTTGGGCTACCTCTTGCAGCTTGCCGCAGCCCACTAGGCCTAGGTACAGGAGGCTAGATGTCGGTTAGGGCAATTTTGAGGGGTGGAAACCAGCAAAAGTCGGTGGTTGCGGGTGGATTAAGTGAGCACGAAATCACGTTTTGAGCCACGTAGCCCAAAGTATGGTCTGTTTTTGGTTTGGGGTTGTCGGTGGCCAATGTGCAAAAATTCTGGGGCTTTTGGGTGCCTTTTGGGGGCGGTTCGCTGACATATTTTGGAGTTAGAGGGCCCTAGAGGGCCCATCGGCGCGGGGAAGTAAAGCTGCACATGTAGAGTAGCCACTATTTCCCTTCATTTGCCCGTTTTCAGCAGGTTCTAGGACGGTTTTGGGCAAAAACAAGCTGATTTTGGCCCTAAGTACAGATTTTGAAATGGAGGTCCGGCACTTGCGACGCCCGTTCACGGTCACCACCGTTGAGTTTCTGGCTCATACTTTGTGTGGTTGTCCCTCACACCCATAGGTAGCATCCACCAAAGTTTTGGCCAAATTCGAAGCACCACGAAGGAGCTTTGATGTTTCCCCATTTCGCGCGTGCTTGCTGCTTGCTTGCTGCTTGCTTGCCAAACCTTTTAGGTCCACCCTAGACACTAAAGAGGGTTATAAAACCAAGACTGGTTCCACCAGCTCGGTGACCCTAGCCCTAATCAAGACTGAATATTGGGACCGAGCTGGTGGGGGAGGGAACATCAGCTATGACTGGTGAGGGACATCAAGAATGATTCACACATTGATGGCTCTTGACAAAGTGGAATCAGCTTGCAAGTGAACCCCATCACCACGAGGCCCACTTTCAAGGCTTTTTGGACTTCTGAGGGGCCAAAATGCCCCAAAATGGGCTCAAAATGGGCTCATTTCACCCGTTGGCGCACCCCAAATGGTCTAGGATGAGGTTTGGAAAAATGCGTTTTTGACCGAGCTGGTGGGGGAGGGAACATCAGCTATGACTGGTGAGGGACATCAAGAATGATTCACACATTGATGGCTCTTGACAAAGTGGAATCAGCTTGCAAGTGAACCCCATCACAACGAGGCCCACTTTCAAGGCTTTTTGGACTTCTGAGGGGCCAAAATGCCCCAAAATGGGCTCAAAATGGGCTCATTTCACCCGTTTGTGCACCCCAAATGGTCTAGGATGAGGTTTGGAAAAATGCGTTTTTGACCGAGCTGGTGGGGGAGGGAACATCAGCTATGACTGGTGAGGGACATCAAGAATGATTCACACATTGATGGCTCTTGACAAAGTGGAATCAGCTTGCAAGTGAACCCCATCACCACGAGGCCCACTTTCAAGGCTTGCTGGACTTCTGAGGGGCCAAAATGCCCCAAAATGGGCTCAAAATGGGCTCATTTCACCCGTTTGTGCACCCCAAATGGTCTAGGATGAGGTTTGGAAAAATGCGTTTTTGACCCATTTTTGGCTCATTTTCAAGGCATTTTGGGATTTTCGGAGGACCCAAATGGGCCACCACAAGCTCAAAACGGTCCAAAAACACTTGTTTGAGCGTCGCACATGGTCTAGGATCATTTTTGAGAAAAGTCATCTTTTTGCCCCTACTAGACCCTATTGACCCATTTGGGCACCCACTTGTTTGGGCTTGAGCTTGCAGCTTGCCACACACAGCCTAGTGGGCCTAGGTATTGGGGTCTAGGCGTCCGTTTGGGCAATTCTGAGGGGTGGAAACCACAAAAAGTGGGGGGGTTGCGGGTGGAGTAGGTGCCCTCGGAATCGCATTTTGAGCCATGTAGCCAAAGATATGGCGTCTTCTTGGTTTGTGGCTGTCGGCATTTGAAGCTTGTGGGGGCCTTTTTGGGCCGTTTCTGGGACATATCATGGAGTTAGAGGGCCGCAAAGAGCTCGTTGACACGGGGAAGTCAAGCCGCACGTGAAGTGTATCCGCTGTTTCCCTTCGTTTGGCCGTTTTGAATGTGTTCCAGGGCGTTTTTGGCCCAAAAATGGCTGTTTTTGGCCCTAAACTGCAGTTTTTGAAACTGAGGTTCGCCACTTGCGAATCCCGTTCCCGGCCGCCACCGGTGAGTTTCTTGCTCAAACTTTGTGTGATTGTACTTCACACTCATAGGTATCATCCACCAAAATTTCAGCCGAATCCAAAGCACCACGACGGAGGTCTGATTTTTCCCCATTTCGCGCGTGCTGCTTGCTTGCTTGCTGCTTGCTGCTTGCTTGCTGCTAAACCTGGTAGGTCCACCCTAGACACTAAAAAGGGTTATAAAACCAAGACTGGTTCCACCAGCTCGGTGACCCTAGCCCTAATCAAGACTGAATATTGGGACCGAGCTGGTTGGGGAGGGAACATCAGCTATGACTGGTGAGGGACATCAAGAATGAGTCACACATTGATGGCTCTTGACAAAGTGAAATCAGCTTGCAAGTGAACCCCATCACCACGAGGCCCACTTTCAAGGCTTTTTGGACTTCTTAGGGGCCAAAATGCCCCAAAATGGGCTCAAAATGGGCTCAAAATGGGCTCATTTCACCCGTTTGTGCACCCCAAATGGTCTAGGATGAGGTTTGGAAAAATGCGTTTTTGACCCATTTTTGACCCATTTTTTGGTCCCAAAACAACCCATTTTCAAGGCATTTTGGGATTTTCGGAGGACCCAAATGGGCCACCACAAGCTCAAAACGGTCCAAAAACACTTGTGTTAGCGTCGCACATGGTCTAGGATCATTTTTGAGAAAAGTCATCTTTTTGCCCCTACTAGATCCTATTGACCCATTTGGGCACCCACTTGTTTGGGCTTGAGCTTGCAGCTTGCCGCAGCCTAGTGGGCCTAGGTATTGGGGTCTAGGCGTCCGTTTGGGCAATTCTGAGGGGTTGAAACCACAAAAAGTGGAGGGTTGCGGGTGGAGTAGGTGCCCTCGGAATCGCATTTTGAGCCATGTAGCCAAAGATATGGCCTATTCTTGGTTTGTGGCTGTCGGCATTTGAATCTTGTGGGGGCCTTTTTGGGCCGTTTTCGGGACATATCATGGAGTTAGAGGGCCGCAAAGAGCTCGTTGACACGGGGAAGTCAAGCCGCACGTGAAGTGTATCCGCTGTTTCCCTTCGTTTGGCCGTTTTGAATGTGTTCCAGGGCGTTTTTGGTCCAAAAATGGCTGTTTTTGGCCCTAAACTGCAGTTTTTGAAACGGAGGTCCGCCACTTGCAAATCCCGTTCCCGGCCGCCACCGTTGAGTTTCTTGCTCAAACTTTGTGTGATTGTACTTCACACCCATAGGTATCATGCACCAAAATTTCAATCAAATCCAAAGCACCACGACGGAGGTCTGATTTTTGCCCATTTCGCGCGCCCCCCCCCCCCCCAAAGCCCCTCCCATACCCCTCCCCCCATCCAATCGCCCATCACACAATCCCCCCTCCAACCCCCCCCCCTCCCTCTAGGGGGCTTCCGGCCAACCGTTCGTGCGGGAGTAGTTGGCGTCCAAACCCAAGGAGTCGTCCCCCCCCCCCCCCCGGGCCTATGTCGCGTGTCACATGTCACGTGTGACGTCCTCAGTCCCAGCCCCGTGTCATCGCTTAGATCAAGTGGCCTTTGATGACTTACCCTAGAGCCAGCCCAGTACCAGTCCTTCCTTATCGTTCGCCCTTCATCCAGGAGCCCTGTCGCCCACAGGGCGTGTGCCACGCCTGCAGTGTCGTGTGACCTTCGCCTGAGTGACGTGTGCCTCTGCCTTCAAAGCAGGCAATCCGTGGGCCCCTAGGGCCTTTTGCGTACAGGAAACAGTCGCATACAGCCCAGAGCCTACCCGCACTCCCGTGGGCCTTGTGTGCGCTTTGCTCAGGCAGAGGAGCGTGCGGACGCTGCGCCGCTGGACAGTGCGGCCCTCAACAACTGGTCCCATCTGTGCCCCCGGAACGGCGCTCTGGAACAAGCAGCACCCGCGCCGCAGTCCTCCACGGGTTTGTTCCGAGCTCACCACTGCACGATTCAATCCCTGAGACTGGGGAGGCTGCGGGTGAGCCTGGGCCAGGGCTGGGCATGAGGTGGAGGCTGCAGTGCGGCCATGTGCCCAGTCTGGCCCCGGAAGGCCTGGACAACAGCTGCAGGCCTTTTGCGGAAGTCGCGTTGATAGAGCCGTTGATCAGTTGTGAAACCCGAAGGCGAAAATTTGGGCGGTTGGACTGATCATGTCTTTTTGGCAGGGCACCTGATGACTTTGCAAGCCCGTTGACGTGCAATTTCCCGAAAGTGCCATTTTCGTGGATGCGGTGGTCTGGTCACGGTTGAAGGGCGATGTTTTGGCCGCGGTTGGGGTTCAGGATTTTGGGACTCGACCAACTGGAACATCCCTTCCTCAGGGCCGGGGTGGAGGGGGGCTTGTGCTTCGGCCCAGGCTTTCTTCGGAGGGGAAGGGGCTCGGTCCCCGTCGGTCATGTATATCTGAAACTTGTCAACACGCCAATATGATAGACCGATTGTGTCGTGTATTTGTCTGGGTCCTTTGCACCGTTGCACTCCCAATCTTTAGCTGCCCCATTCCGTTATACTCAATAGGAGAGGAAAGCCTGAATCACCACGCCAACCCAAAGTGTACCTGCAGCCACAAGTCCAGGGCAACTGAAAGTTCCGGTGGAGCAGCATGAGCGACAGGATCGACTCGAGTCAACAAATCTAATCCTCCGTTCACCCCCCCTTTTACCCCCCTAGCGGTAGGTGTGCAGACACGGGCTGCTGAAGACACTCAACCTGTGAACAAATGCAATTTCGAGGATGAGACGTCGGAGTGCGTCAGGGTGGGAGGTTGTCGTATTACGTTGGCACTGCACTCCACAAAAGCTGAGGCAGAGTTATCACGCCACCCGTATATCAGTGAGTAGAAGTGTCGGGGGATGACCGTCTGGGGTTAGTACTCACCGACCAGGGCAACAGCCCCTAAGCAGATACCCGTGCACTTCCTGTCCTCATGGTATGTTTCGTAATGGCAGTTTGCTACGTCTCCCACACGTCTGTGTAGGGCCCTCGCCATCGTCAGCAAGCCCCACTCAGATTGCAGAGCCCCTCCTAACTGTGGACCAGGGCACACACACAGTGGAGCAGACCAGCAGCCAAAGTCCGAGATCCCTTCATACTGACCAGGCACTGTCTGCCCAGCCCCAGCCCGTCAGTGGTATGCCTTTGATCCAAGTTCCTCCTCCACAGAAGCTGTCCCACAAGCCCAGGGGGGGTGTCACCGTGCCGGGAGCGCCCCAGGCATCTTCTTAGGCTTGACCACCCGCAACCAACAAGCAACCAATGCTATTCCAAGTGCTATCCAAGACGTCCCCTCCTTGAGGACTCCGATACGGCAGCCCACATGAATCCTCATCAAGTTGCGAACCCTGATGTAGCCGGGGTTATGCAGCCATTCTGGTCCTCCTTGCTCTAGTGACCTGGATGGCAATGCAAATGACAACAGCAGTGGGCATTGCGAATGTGAATGGGTTACATTAGTTGGTGCACAATTCATTACACAGTTCAGCATCTGGAGGCACATTTGTCACCCCCCTTATGGACCACGTGACCACTGCTGATGCAACCAACACGGCTGCTGCACAACTACACAAGATGATGGTGCGGGATGAGGTGTGCTATCAAAAGGACACGCACCAACACACACACGCGCGCGCGCGCGCACGCATGCACACACCCGCACACACACACACACACACACACGCACGCACGCACGCACGCACCCACACGCACGCACGCACGCACACACACACACACACACACACCCACACCCACACACACAACCACCACCACCACCACCACCACAGTTCGTGGTGAACGTACAGAAAATCATTGTGCTGAACGTCGTGACCCACACGCTTGTCGGCACAAAATTGTTTATGAAGCACACCAAATATCACTGCTTTGCAGTTTGAATTGGCAGATTTGGTGTTGTGTTGTGTGCTCCGAAGGGATGGTCAGTTGGTTGGAAGGGTGGCAATTTTTCTGGTGTGCTCTGGGGCTGGCAAGGGTCCGGAACGAACTGCTGTGGCCTCACATTGAGAGGCACCCATGAGTGCTGTCCGGGTAAAGTGTGGCATGAGGGCATGTTGGGAAGGGGTGGGGTCCCCTGCGCTAAAACTGTACCACCGGATGGACAGGCCACTGAACTGTCCAGCACCCGTGAATCCGGGTGAATCCGGGATAAAATTGTGGCTGTCCACAAGCATCTGATCTACCGGCATCCCCATCGCCAAAAGGTTGCCTTTTCCACAACCCAGGGCAAGGCCTCACACTGCTCGTTATGGCTGTAGGCTTGGTAACTCTGCTGCACGCAGGCAGCAACAATGCGGCAGTGGCAAACTGGTTGAGCCTTAGTGTGGCTCAACTGCCTCCTCATGTACCCCACCCTTCTATCCTGTGCGTCTGTCAACCCTCTGGTAGTTGTCTGTGAGACATCTCTAGAAGTCGCCTCTCGGTGCCATCACTGCCACCCCCAGCAGAGCATAGCTGAGCTGATTATGCCGTTGTGGTTGTTGTTGCCGCTTCCTGCTTGCCGCTTGCTGCTGCTTGCCTAGGACGGCATATAAACTGGTTCTGTGAAACACAACTCCGGCAGTTTCCCTGTACTATCCCCATACCATCTCTGTTGACCCCCCCCCACGTCCACCATGCAATGACCAATTGTGCCACCACCACCCCCTAGTTGAGCGGCGCCTTTTCTGACACTATTCTTTTTCCTCACAGAATTGTGGTTTCATGGATGTGAGACGAGTTGTGGTGGTTGTAGGACAAGTTTTCGGGCATGGAGGACGAACGTTGATGCGTGTTAGTTTAAGATTGAGGCATGCAGGACGAAAACTGAGGCAGGTAGGACGAAATTGGCAGGTGCGATGACCGTCTCAGTTGTCCGTTCTGATTCCGATTCCGATTCCAATATGGATGGGACCTGCAAACTTTTTGCACTGCTCTGCCACTTCTGGTTCTGAGGAGTATGGGGTGCAAGTGCTGCTGGCACTGAACGATGAGTGTGATATTGTTCAGGCAAAGGCAGCCAGAAGTGTCTGGGGTACAGCACACATTTTCACTGGCAAGTTGCAGAAGTGTGCACCGTCTTGTACAACCACCTGTCCCGGTTCCAAACAGTGCTTTTTTTCCAAACGAACACCCTCTAGTTAAGCGGTGAAACAGTTCTGGTCGTTGTGCAGAGGGCGGGGGGGACTCCACCGCTGCCTCTCCTTTTCCCATCCCCTGCACCATCGCCTCCACACACCGCCCGGCCCTAGTCCCCCCAGTGCCGTCCCTTGCACTGTCGCCGGGCAATCCCTGTGTCATCCTGTCCCCAGACAATGACAGCCCACCAGCCACCACCGGCTCCAGCCCCGAACCAGCAATTCCACAGCCACGTCTCTCTGGGATCATCTGCGACGCCCCCCCTCCATCCGATGAGAGCCCACGCAAGGAAGGCGTGGTGGGTTCTGCCTCGTTTCCTGCGACGCCGCCTCATGAACTGTCGCGCCCCCCTGGGGCGCCCCGCCGGAGCTCGTGGCTTGGGCCATTGCCCCCTATCACAGGGCTGCCGTGCAATCTGGCGGGCCAGTCTCCGATTCAGCTCTCCATCACTCCGCAGCCCAACCCATTGACGCCCCCACCCCCACAACCTCCGGTGCGGAACCCCTTAGGAGCGATCCAGGGCAATAATATGGCGCGGCGCTCACTCCTGGACCCGGCACGGTTGCCGCCGGGTTAACGCGTGGGTGGAGGGGCACCCAGCCTGTGCTTGAAGGGGCTGATGGATTCCTCCAGGACGGAGGATCTGTTTGGCGCCAACCCTTTCCGTCCGTTTCCAAATGCTCGCCAACCGTTTCTAACCGCCCGATTTTATCTCAAACCTCTTTCCCACTCGCCAGTGACCGCTTGTCAGCGCGCGTGA
Organism: Eutreptiella sp. 'Long Island Sound 2002'; assembly: GCA_964036045.1. Classification (NCBI taxonomy): domain Eukaryota; phylum Euglenozoa; class Euglenophyceae; order Eutreptiales; family Eutreptiaceae; genus Eutreptiella; species Eutreptiella sp. 'Long Island Sound 2002'. Next base: position 20,778,999 of record OZ038378.1, on the reverse strand, counting down.
GACTTCGTGTAGCCTCCCTCTTGTTGAAGCACAGGCGAAGTACCCGCTCGCCCAGCACAAGGTACCCGTCTGGCCGTTGTTGACCTGAGCACAAACATGACGCTGACTCAAGGAGGTGGGGGGTCACCTTTTCGCCAGCCATTTGCTGCCCTATCCATCCCCCTGCCCTCTCATAGCTCTGTAGATGTACCATATCCCACGAATCCCGCGCTCTGGTCCTTCTTTGAAGACCCATCGGTGTAAATATTCTTGCATGCCTTTGTCTTGACGCTATCCAACAGATCCAATCTCTCTGCTTCATCTAATCTTGGCCTTTGTGGGGGACCGTCGCAGTGCCGGGCGCGCGCCAGGCAGACTTTAACCGCTGTTCCGAGCCTTGCCATTTCCATGTCTGCCCAAGAGCTGGGCTTTGGAACTCCATGAGTCTTGCTGTTGATTCTGGGTCTATTTGGGTCATCGGGACATCATTTTCAGGCCCAGGTGGGTGTGGTGTTTTGCAGTCAGACTTGGGTCTGAAGCCTGGAACATTGGCAAAAGGGATTGCTCAGCAGATGTGAGTAGATGCTTGAACCAAGCGCTAGGGGACTTTGGGGGTGCGACTGAGCTTTGATCATAGTTGCTGGGTGTGCCTTTGAAGGATTTTCGGGTTACCCAGATGACGCTGTGCCTCGGTGACGTATTTCTTGCTTCTCAGGGTACATCACTGGTCTACCTCAACCCCTGTTGAGCTGCGGCAAGGGCCTTCCTTGCGGAGGGCTGCCACAGTGGCCTCCCGTGGCAGACCCAAACCTACGAGACTCGCATATTCCGGGAGTAGCTCAGTCCAAGTCAATGGCTGATTGTTTTGTTCTCTGCTGCACGTGTCTTCTTTGTGTGAATCACCAGTACCAAAGAGGGGGGGCAGGGCATGCGCTGGGCTCCGTGATGTGCATCCTCGGACTGACAGGAATATTTGCTGATGGGAATCAATGTAATCCTGGGTGGGGGTTCCCCCTCACTCGCCTGCAAGATCTGTGTCATGCCTTTAAGATAGGGACATAATTTTTCGTGTCATAGACATGATTTATCACTGCCCCCCCCCCCCCCCCCTATGCGATGACAACGCTGAGGATGAGACCATTCCGTTGGTACCAGAAATACTCCCAAAACCAGGGGCAGGACGGGGAGAGATTTTGCATGCACATTACGCCCCCCCTCCTTTCAGAGGAAGGGGTATGGTGTCAGGTGTCAATCACAACACTGGAATGCTCAGGTGCTCAAAGATTCAGCACGTGATCCATTTCCAATTCAAGCATCCCCCCTGCATATGCTGCTCATCCTGAATTATGATGGAGTGCATGTTGTGCTCACCTGGCGGGGCCGGCTTCGCTGCAGATCAAGGGCGCATAGCTCCGGGCGCCCTATGCCTACTTGCATGAGGAGGCGATCTGAAGCTTCTTTCCACGATTTTCCTCTGCCGCCCTTGGACATTGCCCTAATCCTCTGACAATCGCTTCCCTGCCACCATTGTCAGGTGGTAGGAGATGTGTTCCTTTGTATCAGTCACCTATGCTGTGGCAGACAAACAGTGCCTGGGAGATAATGCCACACCGCCTCCCGGTGCCAACACACCAGGTTTCAATTGGCCCGACAGGCTCCGCTCTTGTTCACCTCTGCGCCCCATAATCGTTCGTTTGTGCTTAGCAGCAGCTTGGCTGACCTGTTCGTTATCAAGATTGTGACTCACGCGTTCTGAAATGCTGGCCTCTCTTTGCTGCCCCTCTGACTTCTTGGCCCACCCATCCCCGTGCTCACCCTGTCTGAACTCGACGCACACCAGCATTCCCTTGGGACCACGACGACTGTGGCATGCCTCTCCTACATGCCGTACAACCCCATGGACCACCCCATCTTTGCAGCAGGTCAGCCCATTCCAGTTGCCTCAAGGTCAAGTATTCAGGCAAAAAACAGTGGCACACGGAGCCTATCTCCAAGTCGACCTGAGTACACATTGCTATGTTTGGTTTCATAGTCATTTGTGTATGCCACCCTGTGTCATGCTATGCCACGTGTTTGTTGATTTTCCCTGGGCTGGTGGGGGGGGGGCTTATTTAGGTATGTTTTTTTCGGGGCGTGAGTGAACCATTGCCCTAAGCCGCCCAGTTTTCACAAGGTGGGGGAGGGGGGGGGGGCAGTACCAGAACGCTATTGCCCCGTGGGATTCCCAGTCTTTGAGTTGCAGGTTCATTTGTTCATGGGTGCAGCCATGGGCCCTCACAAGAAGGGTACCCCCGCCCCCCTTGAAGGGACAACCGCGCGGTAAGATCGAAAATCAATTGAAAAGGGATGCTAGGCATAGGGAACACTGTGGTGTCCTTGCGACGGTGGCCAAAAAGGGGAAAACCAATGAAGAAGTGATGACTTTCATCATGGACAATACATTGGAACAGTTTTTTGTGGAGATGAAGTGTATATATTGTGTTGATGGAGCTCCATCACACATGCATGCTTCAGTTTGTAAACTTATGCGCAAGAGGGGTGCGCCGCTATATGTGTCCCCTCCTAATAGTACCATGTGGGCTCAAGCATGTGACAAGCATGAGGTGAACAAAAAAATGAATATTGAGATGGAGGAACTCTTTGCTCCATGGGTGATCGAAAAGACCAAAAATCTGAAGGACACCGAGGCAATCCCTCACCCTTCCCATGCACAGTTTGGGAAGTGGGTTCAAGAAGCGTGGCATGCAATTTCCGATGATGAGTTGCGCTCCGCCATGCGGAAAGCAATTTTCCCCAATGGCCTAAAGTTGAGCCAATTGGAGGATGTTGATTTCCCGGAGCACCACGCGGCAAATGCGAAGCCCGACTCCGATTCTGATTCTGAGCATGACAGTGGCACTGATTCTGACTCAGAGCTTCTCACTTCGGATGATTCATTGTCTTGCTCAGATTCTGAGGAGGATGATGAAGTGCAGATTGTGTGGGCCAAAGCGGGCCGTGGGATTTGGGGCCTTGGCCATGTGTTTGAGGGCAAGCTTTACTTCACCAAAGATATTGTTGATGACAGTTTTGTCCCAAGGAATAGGAAGCCTAAACCCATTCCAAAACCTGAAGCCAAGCCTTCTCCAAAGCCTGCCCCAAAGGGCAAGCATGTGCAATTGTTCAAGATGAGGCGCAAGGTGGGAAAGGGCTTCTATTCCACAGCTCCTGATGGCCCTGATGGGCAGTGAGGACCTCCAGAACTCGCTGAAATTTGCCTGCACATTGTGTTGTAGTGCCCTGTTGCGACAGTTGTGCTTAGGGTGAGGTATGGGCAGGTTTCCGGTGACATACGTTCTTTTGATACCGCGCGCCGCGCGCAAGCACGGCCTTGTCTAAGCACATGAGCCCGTGTTACCGTCGTTTTCCTGACTTTCAGCGTGCTTGCGCAAGGGGGGGGGGTAATTGAGCACCAATCAATGATCTCCATCACCAAGTGAGGCCAACGGCAGCCTCAGCACACGTATTAACAACACCTGGTATCGCAGCATGAGCTCGGCTTTGGGCTACAGTGATGATTGCCACACATGGTGCATGTTAAGCAGACGACTGATTTTCTTCTGTCTGTATGGTGGGGTTTGAAGCAAGTCATGTGAGACTCAGTTTCTTTTTAGACTAGACCCTCTTGGGTCCCGAAAAAGGCCTTTTTTGGTGCTTCTTCTGGACGTTTCCACGGAATATCACAACTGGGCTTTCATGATCCAATGACACGCCTTTTGCCCCATGGCTCATTTTTGGGAAAATCAGTTTACCTTCGACCCATGAGTTGACATATTTCTCAAACATGCTCGCATCCTCGGGGAAACCAGCATGCAGAAACATGGGTCACATGGCAACCATTGGGGCCACAGATGGTCTGTTATGGCAGGTCTGACACTGTTTGCTAGAGGGTAGTCTAGTTGTCAAGCACCTGGGCTCTCGGACCAAAATCATGGTTTCCAACCCAGCATCCATAATCACCGCTTCAGACAGCTAATTGGTGTTAAGACGAAACCCATTGTGACCAAAGTGATGACCAAAACCCATCCTAATAATGTCGGAATCTGTCAAATGCCACCAAACAGGCCGCGAGATGTTGGGGTGCTTGCAGCCCTAGCAGCACAGGCCTGTCTAGTGCTACACGCATTTCTATGGGTGTTAGAGAGTACTTGTGCAATAACCTGGCGCACCAGGCGCAAGCAAGGCAAATGCTGCCTTTCTGTCTGTTTTGGGCCCAACAGTTTCCAACGTGTGCCTTGTTGCTTTGTCTCAGGCTGATATTCTGATATTATGGCCTGCAGACAGCAGCATGAAGACCATGGATGTGGGGGCCACAGCCATGGGGGCCACGATGGTGGCCATGGGGGCCACGATCATGGCAACCGCTATGATGACGAAGCGGGTGCTGTGAAAGACTCTCTGTACAACGTAATCGACACTCCAAAGGTGGCCACGTGTTATGTGGTGATCGGCCACGTCAGTGACCTGTGGCCATGTGTTGGCTCCCTGTCATTTTCCCACATCATCAATGGTGAAGAGCACCCTCGCGTCGTGTAGCATGGCGTGTGAAGCCCATCGACGCCAGCCAAGAAGTGGGCACAGCCCCCCCACCCCGCCAGAGTGGCTCAGCAGTTCAATTTAGGGGGGCATCTGCTGGAACATTCTGGTTGAACTCAAGCAAATCATTAAATCGTTCATGGGCCCTCCACCTTCACCCCTCCCCCCCCCCCCATGTGTATGGTGCAAACCCTTTGCATTTGACATGCCCTGGTCGGTGTCGGTATCGTTTTCATGGCACTCCCCGCCTTTTTGCGAGCAAGGCCTACTACCGGGACCTTGCTGGGCCACTATTCCGAAATATCTCTTGGGGTCGGTTCCGATTATACCAACACAGTGGGTTTTTGGGGGTTGGTGCCATTGTTGCCTCATTTGTGCCCACTGAGTGTCCTGCAAGGGTGGGTATGTGGGGTATATTCGGAAAGCCCTTGAAAAGGGCTATTTAGAACACCCAGGTCTGCATGCTAGACTGACTTAAGCTTTTTGTCTGTTTTGGACGGAGCCTATGTTACGTGCTGCCTCTTTTTGTCAACAGGCAGCTGCCATGTCCACATACAATTTCACGCCACAGGCTGTTGCCTCCCTTGATGCACCACAAAAACCTTTGGTTCGCAAAAGGGCACGCTCTGGGGGTGTAAAGTGGGTGCAATCAACTCGGAGTGAGCCTGGTAGCCGTGCCAAAAAGCTTCGTACTGCCAGTTCGAAGCAACCTGCGTGAACCCGCCAGGAGCACCAATTTCTGTCTGCTGTGCACCTCACAACTGACAGCCTATGGGCCATGCCACTCAACACAGGGTGGGTGCCAGTCAAGGCAAACAGGCTGCAGGATTGGGAAAAATTGAAGAAATATGTTCCCATTCACAAGCAGGGGGATGTGTGCCCCAATGGGGTCCCAGCCCTTGTGGAAAGGCGCAACAGTGACAACGATTCGGATTCGGAATATTCAGTGGTCTCTTGAGCATTGCTCCGTCCTGTGCATTGTCCAATTTCCAGCTCTGTGCTCAAAAATGTGACCACCTACACCCGTTAACCCATACACTTCTGAAACGGCCTTTTCCCACAGATTTCGAAAAAGTATACACATACCCCCCCCCCCCCCAAAGGAAACGAAATTTTGGCGCATTGGACCCAAAGTTCAGAAAACCCAGGAAAAGTGCCAAAACCCACTGTGTTGGCATATAATGAATGACCCCGAGAGATATGGGAAAATGGGGGTCAAATGGGTGAAAATGTGTCATTTTTTGGAAAACCGAGTGGGAAATTGGCGATAAACCACCCCCTAAACGGTGGCAAAGGGTGGTTTTCAGTGCTGATGGGAAACAGGGGGTGGATATCCTGGGCGATGGCCGGAGGAAAAATGGGGGGAAATGGGGTCATTGGGGGAAAATGGGGGGGAATGGGTGAAGATACGTCGGTTTGCAAGATCAAGTGGAAAAATGGTGATGGACTGCCCCCAAAAAGGTGGGAATGGTGGTTTTCAGTACTGATGGCACAGGGGGTGGGTATACTGGGTGATGGCTGGAGGGAAAATGGTGGAAAATGGGGAAAAGTGGCGAAGAATTTTTTCCCATATCTTTCCCCAATTTTGCCCCAGTCTCCACATATTTCCCCAATTTCCCCCATTTTACCAACATATCCCCCCCCCCCTTTCCCCGATTTTTCCTATTCTCCCATTTTCCCTCAGGAACGTTGTCAGGTACCTTATTGCTGGCCATGTCAGGGATTTCTGGGCCTTGCAAGTGCGGGGTCTCCGCCTCACCGCCGCACTGCAATGTGCTGTGGTAGATGCTAGCGAGAGTCCAGAGGGTGACGACCATTGTCGTCCGATGGCCAAGCTACCATTTCACTGATGACTTGAAACCTGACTGACCCGGGGCGGTGAAGTACTTTGGAATACAGTTGCACAACTCAGTACTGTTTGTGAGGCCGCCACGGAAGTCAGTAGACCAGTTGGAATGTTAACGGAGATGTCAAGAACAGCACTTGACTGTTCACGGCCAATCCAACTGCCACCCCCACCCCCTGCTTTCCCCGGCAGAGCCGCTGACCAACATGCTGCCTGGCCCTTGTGCACGTTCCCGGTCCACCGCAGCTTGTGCGAAAAGGGGGTTACACCCGGACACCCTTCCCATGCCCCCTCAATCACCCGAATTCTACTATACCTTCATGTGTGGTGTGGGTCTCATTGGGTGCACCCCCTGCCTTATGTGGAGCTGCCCAAGTAGCTGGGCCCAAGTGGCATCAGAGCCCCTTTGTGAAGGCCTTTCAAAGGTACAGAACGGAGAGACTGTTGGTGTTGCGGCATCGGCTGATCACTGGGAGACGTGAAGCGCAGACAGACGCGCTTTCTGCTGATGGGGCGGCTGCAATCCACAGGATTGCAGCAGTCATACAGCCGCGTGTGGGGGGTACGGGCGCGGCAACTTTATGGATATCCACTGGTGTCTTCATCGTTGATGGGGGTGGGGATTGGAGGTGTCGATGGTCTTTGATGGCGGGTTTCTTACAGTGTCAGATACATGAATGCGATGGCACAGGACGTGACACAAAGGGTGGGTAGTAGCACCGGACCTGCCGTAGCATTTGTATTCATCCCTGACGCAATGGTCTTGCAACGCCCCATCCATTTGGCTGGGGCATGATGATGGTCAGGCTTCTTGATCGGATTCTGGGGGCATTTGTGGTTGTTCACACCGCAGGTGCGGGCGTTCAATGAGCACCGCCACGACGCCTGCAAGGACGTCATCAAGCCCTGGCACCAAAAGCTGGACACCGAGAAGTACATGTCCTCTGACGTGGACGCCGACCTCATCATCTACATTCCGTTCACCGAAGTTGTCAAGTTGCGGTCCATCGTGATCATTGGCGGCGACAACGGGGAGGCCCCTGACAAAATGCGGGCGTTCATCAATCGCGAGGATGTGGATTTCGACCGGTGTGATAGTAGGGCTTTCGTTTTGAGAGGGAGGGCCGGGCAGGGATGTGCTCGAGGGGGTGCGTATCTGAAGGCGGAGGTGCAGAAGTGGTTGCCTAAACAGAACGTCCTCTGGGGGTGGGTGGGGGGGGGGGGGCTGCCAGCCGACGAGTTCTCCGGTTTCTGCAGAGGCTGATGGCGTGGACGGTCTGGGGTTCATCTGGGGCCCTGTGCCTGCCAGCACAGTCCTAAAATCCTTCCGGGAACCTATTGCACTGTGCTGCCTCCCACGCCCATGTGCATGACTCGAAAACACAGAGTGTCTTGCTGTGCTGACCCATGCGTGACAACATGCGGTGAATGTTGTGCAGAGCTCAAGTGGCAGGGGACTGTGTTCCATGTGGTATCATCGCATTGCTTCTTCAGTGTGGCACAGGTGCCTTCTGTGGGGGCCTTCAGAGGGGGGGGGGGGGGGGCTGGCAACTCGCCCAGGGGTAAAGCTGGCTGGCTGAGGATGGGTGCTCGGGGATGAGAAGTTCCACAACAGACTGAGGGCAGCAGATGGTGCAGATTTGCAGGTGATGCGAAACTGTGGTCTTCTGTTGGATGGTGCTCAGCAAGACCACGGTTGGCACTACCTGCACATGCACTCTCTCCTGAGCGTAATGGTCCGCCCTTCCTTTACCCCCCGGCATGCGCTTGAACGGGAGGAACGGTTTTACCCCCCCCCCCCGCCCCCCCCTCCCCCCGGCCACCACCCAGTTAGGCAGTCAAATGGGTAGGTGGGCTTGAGGGGACCGCTGTCGAACATGAGGTTGTGGAACATGAGGTTGTGGATAGAACTGCTTGGGTTACTGTCGTTGATGGCAAGTAGAGTGAGGTGGATCAGGGCGCATGGGCTGAGAAGGTAACGAAATTGCTAACAGCTTGGCGGTATTGGGTATGTGCCAGAGCCCTCTCTGGGGGCTGGTGAGTGGGAGGGCGGAGCCCTCCCCTTTTGGTGGGCCGGGTTCTGGGACCGGAGTTGGTATGGCTGTCAGTTTCGTTGGGTGAAGGCAGCGACACAGTGTCGCTAATGGAGTTTGGGTTTGATGCGGCATGGGGGGAGATTTCAGATGAGGTGGACACGGCTTCAGGGGCCAGGTGCTCCAGCGAAGCATCCGGATACGCCTCAGGAAGCATCATTCGCTATACGTGAGTCTGGTAAGTGGATATTCTGGGAGGGAGCTCTCTTGGCCAAGTACGGAGGTGAGTGATGTGGAGGGGCACTGCGGGCTAAAGTGTGCACGCAATTTCTTGGGGTGAAAGACGGTCGGCGGGCTGTCGGAGTTCTCACTTGGAAGGGTTGGGGGATTGCGTGGATAGGGCTATGAAAGCATCGTCGTAGTAGAGTGGTCACACACCCGGCCTTGCGGCCTAGAGGGACTTGGTTTGAGTCCCGTAGTGCGTTGTTTGGGTGTTGTGGTCCACATAGAGTGGGTGCCCTTCAGGGGTGTTCCCTTCCCATCCGGGCGGCAAATTGGTGGATGCACCATTTTGTGCAAATGGTGCATGGTGGGGGGCTGATGTTATGCAACTTAGTCTTGGAGAACGTGCTTTAGTTTTCTTGTCCGGGCAAAAATTACCCAAGGCAAATATTACCCCAAAAAATATTGCCCAAAAAAAATACCAGACAATCAAGGTCGCTTTGGCAATTTTTCTTTTAATTCATTGCAGGCCCCTATTTCTTATTTGTCCTTCTTTTGTCATGGGCTGTCATGTTGTTCCCGCTATTGTGGTGGATGCATACAGGACCAGGCCAGCTCCCCGGAACAATTGGAAGGATGGGTATATCAAACCAATTAATGACTGGGCACGACAACATGGGGTTCTTGGGGCTGTGCAGCAACATCAAAAGGGTGATGAGACGGAGCACAACCTGAGCTACCAGACAATTTATGGGTGGCTGAAGTATTTCTAGCAAAATGGTGCATATTTTCAAACGAAGCATCAACTCATCAATTGGACAATCAAAATTGGTTTATCCCTTTGCTATGTATTGTGGGAGGGAAGGGCGGCCTCTTTGCTGCGGTACCACAAAATTACAAAAAAAATTGCCAAAAAATTGGGGTTTGTTGGCTAATTTTGGCGTTTGGTAATTTTTGCTTTCCATGGATGTGATCCGTGTCTTGTCGCGGATCCCGCTTCAGCATTATACCATTGAAGTTGCACAATTGTGGGCGACCAAAATATCAATCCTTGCCCTAGTCTTTTGTGATATGTGCTTTGTTAGTGTCCCGCCCTTGGTTTCATGCCGCTGAAGTGACCGCAACAGCCGCCCAAGACACAGCAAGTGTGGCAGCGCTTCAAGATACACACTCTGCAACGCATGCGGGAGGTAGAGGACGAGGCGATGGGTGCCTCTTTCAACTTGTTCAATGCCATGCAATGGCGTCGCAATCCACGGGTGTGGGTTCAGCTCTCAACCTGGGAGGGGGGGGGGGCGTATGCTGTGCGAACATGCAAGTGCAGTGGCGTCGCAAGGATTTGGGCATCTGCACAATTTTGATTGGGAGGCGTTTCTGTTGGTCCCCCCACTGCAAGTGGGCATAAAGTGGTGTCTTCCTCGGCAGGCAGGTCTCATGATTATTTTGATGTGTGGTTGCGGGACAGCCTGAGTTGCCAAGGCTCTTTCAACGGACCCTCTTCCGACAACGGGATCTTGTCTCCAGTGATGCAGTACATTTGTTGTACACTTTATTGTGTACCCTGCGGTGTGAGAGGCGGTATGCATGAGTACAAGAGGGTGCAAGTGAAGCTGCCATGAGGACTGCACATACTTCCGACCGGGGCCGTAGGGGGGAGTAAGCTGAGTTTGCTATGTTAGAGAACAAATATATGAACATGAACGGTATTGCAGTGTAGCGGAACATTTGTGAGCTGTGACCGGTCGCCTACAACAACGGGGCGTTTGGTAGCAAAGTATCCATTGCTTCATAACCCCCGCCATCAGATGTGACCGCTGTTGTTCATCCCCAAAGGTTCCACAACCGTATTTTTACCAACCCCAACCACTTTTCTACCACCAGTTTACCAACACACCATCTGTAGCTAGAACCTGAGCCATGGGGGGGGGACCGGGAGGCACACGATGAGGGTTTCGCATGTCCCCCCCCCCTTTTTTCGGCGGCTAGGTTTTTCGCCATTAGAAGCATGGTGTTTTTGCCACATGGTTGTACATGGTGACTCTAATTCCTATTGAGATGACCTAAATTCAGCCCCATGATGGAGGATGTGTGGCCATGATGGTCAAATGAGGAGACACCCGTGTTCGCACTTTCACGGTCACCACCAATGGCCCACACAACCAAAAACATTTGCGCCACAAAGGGGTAGTAAACCCCCGCCTCTTTTAACTTTCAAAATTCTGCGCCAGGCCTCATGGTTCACATTTTGCACCCTCCCCCCCTTTGACCTAAGCGCCACGCAACCATGAGATAACGGGGTCTCGTCGAGGGACTCTGGGAGGATGACAACGAATACATGGCTTTGACCGGATACTTTTGTGAACATGTAAGACTACATCAAACGTGGTGCATTCGGCATCCTCCAGAAATGCTAGACATCATAACAATGCCAAACGTCAGTACGTTTTCCGGAAACAGTAGCACCATCCATGTAGACCCACACGGGCCGGCTCCGCAGGTACTACCCCCCCCCCCCCCTTAGGCGGCCAACAATTAGTTGCTACAGGTAGTGGCCTACAAGGTCCATAGGCGCCGAAGGCGCTCGACGGTCCACGGGCACCAAAGGCGCCCGAAGGAAAATTTTGTCCATTTTGCACTTCGACACTCACTTTAACCCCATGAGAACGCTTTTCCTGCGGCGCTTGCGGCACCTGCGGCACGCCAAAAGCCAAACCCCGCTCAGACACTAACCTTAAAAATGACTTCTCTCACATGCTCCAGATAACATGCGTGCCATTAATCAATTCCTTGCCGGCGGACATCATTTGTGATTCATTTGACTTAGTTGTTATGCAATGGAACCGCGAAACTCAAACCCTGCGGCGCGCCTGCAGCACGCAAAAAGTGTTCTCCATCCCTATCCCTAACACCAACCCCTAGCCTTGTCCTAGCCCGAACTACAATGTCCTAAAATTGCCCATTTCAAGAGTTGTTGGGAACTAGTATGGGCTGATATGGGCCAAATGTGGCTCAAAATGGCCTTAAAGCACTTGTTTGAGCTTGTGGTCCAAGAACAACCTTGGAAAAAAATATTTTGACCACTTTTGGAAGCAGAGGTGACCCCCCATAATCCTACCCTAGCACGTGCACCTTGCATGCTATTGGTGCCACTAGAGCATCGAAGGATGTTGACAGCATGGAAATAGCTTGCAAGTGATCCCCTGCATCATTATTTGTCACCGCAAGGGTGCCCAACACCATCCATGGCAGGCAAACACAGCACAAGAAAAAGTATGCAAAAAAGGTGCTTTTCAAGGCTTATTTTGCGGTATTTTTGGGCCCAAAAAGGGGCTGTTGAGCGCATGGATCGGGTGTAAAACCCACTAGACAGCCATCTAGGTTGGTTTCAATTCAAATTGCCCCCTGCATGACATGCTAGATACCGAAGCTGCCCAAAGAGGGGCATTTTTTTTGCTATTTTTGACAGATTCTGAAACCTAGGTCTGCCACTTGCAACGCCCGTTCCCAGTCACCACCGTTGAGTTTCTTGCTCAAACATTGTGGGATGATACTTCACACCCGTAGCTATCATCCAACAAATTTTCGGCCGAGTCCAAATCCTGCCATTTGCATGTTTCTTCTCGCATGTTTCTTTTGTAGCCTCAACACTGCACACCAGCAGACAGTCACTGTATTGCATCACTGGGTGCCATCACTGTATGGCATTGATGAAGGGCATCACTGTCCGGGAGCACTCCAGGGCATCGCTCTGCTATCACTGCATAGTATCACTGCATGCAATCACTACGTGCCATCACTGCATGCCATCGCACTGTATGCCATTACTGTGTGCCATCACTGTATGCCATCACTGTGTGCCATCACTCTACGCCATCATTGTATCATATCACTGTATGCCATCACTGTATGCCACTACTCCATGCCATCACGGTGTGCCATCACCGTGTGCCATCACTGTGTGCCTGCACTCCATGCTATCACTGTATGGCGTCACTGTGTGCCATTACTATATGCCACCACTGCATGCTAGTAAGTGCCATCACTGCATGCCATCACTGTGTGCCATCACTGCGTACTATCACTGTATGCCATTAATGTGTGCCATCACTGCATGCCACCACTGTGTCCATCACTGTGTGCCATCACTGTATTTTCACACTCCATGCCATCACTGTATGGTATCACTGTAAACCACCACTGTGTGCCATGGCTGTAGCCTCACCTCCTGCCACCATGCCATACCACCAGTGTGCCACTGCCCACCATCACGCCACACCATCAATGTATGTCATCGCTGTGTGCCATCGCATTTTCCCATCATGCCACACTATCACTCCTTACCACCTCCGTACCACTGAGTAACACCCGATTCTGCTGGATTTTCAGAGCCAACAACTCCGTCGCGCTGCAAGAGTGGGACTTGGTAGAGAACAGCCAACATGGGAAGCTGGAGTACACCACAAAGTATTCTAAGTTCAGCAGTGTGTGCAGCTTGACGCTCCATTTCCCGTCGAACTTCGGGGCCGACATCAGCACGATCTTCTTCATTGGGCTGCGCGGCGAGACCACAAGAGTGACCACAAAGCAGGTGATCATGAACACGGTGTACGAGTCCGCCCCCAACGTGAAGGACCACAAGGTCGACGATGCAACGTCGATGGATGTCAGTCCGGGAATGTGAGGCGTTCCCGGTCACAGCAGAGGCCTCAGCGCAGGGAACAGGACAAGGGGGAACGTCCGGGGCCGATGGCTCTTCCAGCGCTGGGCCGGGGGGGGGGGGGGGGCGGGGGGGTGAGTGGCGGGGGGGCGGCCTGGGGTTGGCTGTTCATTCGACGGACTGCGGAAGTTGGTACGGCTCCACCCGTAGGGCACCGCTGGCTGTGCAGTCGTTTTGGGCGGTGCCCATCCCATCCCTTTGTATCAGACCTCAAATGTCATTCGCTGAAGCTTTCTTGATGCAGTCTCCCTGCTCTTTGACTGTGGGAGGCGAGGCCCGGCGATGCACGTTAATCCCGCCCCCCCCCCCCCCCCTGTTGCGCAACAACCACCACGCACTGGTCAAACGGCGCTTTTTTGGCCCTGTCCAACGACCACCCGCTGGTGAAGCGGTAAGCATACCATGCAATTGTCTGCATTGTGTACAGCCACCCGAGCGTTGGAGAGAGCCAAATCCCCTCACGACCCACCCACAAAAAAAAACTGCAAAACGTCGCGTTTGTGAATTCTCCGTGCAGGCCTCCCCAACTGTATGAATTTGGTGCCTGCGTCTTAGAGGCGGGGAGAGCGGTGTGTTCCTTCTGTTGGGGGTATCCTGGCTCCTGCACGTTGTGTGGGCCTGGATCTGGGGAACAAGGAACTGGGGCGAGTAGGCAATGTGTCAAGGAAAGGGCAGACGCATTGAGCAGCAGGCGCACATCGGCCTGGGCTTTTCATCAAATCCGTGTTTGGGATGTATATATTCGCCCCAGGCCTTTTCTTTTTCGAGCACGAGCATGGGCACGGGCACGTCATTCGGGGCAAGACAGCTGGGGCATGCGAAGTGGCAGCAGCAGGCCCAGTGGCATGGGCACAGGCATGGGCACGGGCAGAGTCCGGGACAAGGGTGAGTGCGGATGGGGGGGGGGGGGGGGGGCAATGGCGTAGCCTGACAATCTTGCAGGTTTCATTCCGAAGCCGCTGCCTTTTCGAAGGGAGCATGCAACCCAGCCCCTTTGAGCATTGCATCACATGTGCATGGGCTTGCGTGCCACTCTCTGCTGTTCTGCTGTGAATGCTCTCCGTTAGGAGCGCATAACACCCAGCAGAGCCCGGAGACGGCGGTGTAATGCGGAGTTGCATTTGTATTGTTCAGTACGAATATTTGTTTTTCCACTTCATAACTACAAGTGGGTGCCTGCCGTCTGGAGCATGTGCAACCTGGTCTCCATAGGCCCGCATTCCTTCTTGGGTTGAAGTGCGATTGGAATGCCGTGTGTATGGGGAGGTTAGCATGCACATGTGCATGTACAGACGGATGTTGGGTCAGTAAGTACACATGTAGGGCCAGTGCAGGCACTATGTACATACGATTGTGAGGCGGTACACAGAGCCGCATTTCACATCTGCGCTTGTTTGTGTCTTTTCCGCTTCTTTGTCTTCATGTTGTAATCGGCGTTTGTGCGTGCCATGCTGATCCCCAGCCAGGGTGCATTTGGCTCTGTCGAGTACCAGCTGAGCTTTTCCAGGCATTCCCATTGGTGTTTACTCCAACGTCGAAGGCGGCCATGGAACAGTTTCTGAGGGAGGAGTGCGTGCCAAATTCATCGTCAGTTTCCTTGCCTAACCAAGTTTTTTGGTGCCGAAAAGGCCAAAGATATGCGACCATTAGCACCGTAGGAGGTCTATATGAAGTAGATTTGCACAATGAGTGTGGTGCAGCTCACAAATGTCCAGCCTCAGGCAATCCCTGAAACCAAATCTGGTTCCTGCCTGGCAAGCGGATGGGTGATCATTTGGTGTTTGCACGGGCAGGGGCAGAGTGCCTACCGGACCAAGTCCCGTCTCTCTCGACTTTTACAGAGCATGGGACTCAGTCTCATTTCGCACGTTGAGGGAGTCTTACAGTGTACGGTCCGAATAAGTTGATGTTGCAGATTTGACAACATGCACACCTTATTTCATCTTCTTTGACAACAAATACAATTCCTGATGGAAATGCCATCCTGCAATGTGGCCTGGGAGGGGTGTCTGTTCAGATTCCGGACCCCCCCCCCCAACCCTCTCTGTTGGCCCAAATTTAAGCCACCACAAAGCGAGGGTGCAGGCCGTGGGCTGGCCGCCCTTTGGGAGCCAGGAAACGGGGCGGCAGGCTTTTGCTCCCCCCCCCCCCCGGGAAAGGGGAGGCCAAGGAGAACGGATGGGCGCCCCCCCCCCCAGCAGCAAGGCCTCGACCGGTCCCGGAATCACAGGTAAAACCCCATCCCGAGACAAACGCCAGGAAGTCCCGGTTTACCCCGCGCCGTTTCCCAGCACGGGTCCCCGTGGTTGAGTGGTTATGCATCCAACCACGCATGCAAGGGGGGAACGTTCGCGCGCCGGGCATCTTTTGTGACCCATGCCCTACCGGTGGACTGTTGCCGTTGATATGTTGGGCAACATTATATGGATTTGCCCCTTGGCCCCCGGGACATCAGCAGATGTTTTGATTTTGGATGGGTATGGACCTTCTTGTACCCGAGGTGATTTCTTTGATTTCGAAGTTGGGGGCCATGATGGTGCTTATAAGGGCCGGATTCATGTCATTGTGCCATTCATTTGAAGAAAGAATGGCACTTTAACATCCCGCCAACAATGTTACAATGACGTGCACGGGTGGTATAGGGCACGCATTGAGCAGCCGTTTGCTCGGTTGTGGCACGCAAGATGAGGCAGAGGATGAGGCAGAAGTGTGTGTGTTGTGTTGCCAGATCGCTCCACCGTCGCAGATGGTGGTGAGTGTAAGGAGCACTATTGTACTGAATGTATTGACACCCACACTTGTGGGACCAATGTTATGATGCAGCTCTACTGTTCGCGATACCTCAATAACGCCTATCGCTTCTACTGGAGATCGATGCGGTTGTGCTATCCTAACCCCCCATTCTCCCAACTTGCTAAGGTGTTGACCAAGATCGCCCTTAAAGGAGCGAGAGTGGTACTGTGTACCCCAGTTTGCAACTTTCTTGAGCTGGGGCAGTTTGGGTCACCTAATTCTAAGGGCGTTTCCAAGGGGTGTGCTTGGGGGCTCTTCGGGGGGAACATAGTCTAAAAGTAGCGCGCAGGGCGCGCGCCGGGCGCGCGCCGGGCAAACATTCCCCCAAGAACCCCCAGTTTGAATCCCGGGAGCACAGGTTGTACCTCACCTGAGACAAACGCCCGGAAGTCCGAGCTCTTTGTCCAGCCCCCTACTATCCTTTCTCACCCGGCATCAGGGACCACAGGTTGTACCACGCATGTGACAAACGCCTGGGAGTCCTCAAGGCATGCCCCGGCCCCTGTACATGCGTGTCTGCCAGGGAATCGGGTCACAGCTGCTGTCCTGGAAGGTCGCTGCCGGCGGCTGGTCGCAACTGTTATGCGGTGCCCGTACACGCCCGGGCTCACTACCACTACCACTACCACTACCACCCACCCACCCCTTCAGAGTCTCTAGCCACCACTTTGGCCCCAACCATTGCTGGCCAAACCCAGAGCGCCACAGGTGCTTGAAACCTTTTGGTTCCTCCCATAGGGGCCATACACTTGTGCTCAAAATGCTCAGAATTGCTGTAGCAATTCAAATAATTCACATGGGCTTTTTGAATTGAATTGAACTGCGCCAAATGACAGCCATTTCATTTCACCACCTAGATACAGCAAGGGTTATGTAACCACTTTGTTTTTCTCACCGCATTGCAGACCCTTGGATGGCAGGGGTCATGTAGCTGCTTTGATTCCTACCCGCTTTGGGGACCCTAAGACAACAGCGGTTATGTAGCCATTTTGATTCCTCCCCGCTTTGGGCCGTTCTTCTTGCCTTTGGGCATTGGAAAAGCACTATAGACCAAGATTAGAAGCACGAGAGAAATCCTGCAAGGTTAGCATCCCCAGCCCCAGTCACCAGAAATCCCAGTAACGAAGTGTGTTTTTGTGTCCCACTGAGTGCCTTCAAACCACACCAATCCACTGTGCTTTTATGTCCCACTAAGCGTCCTCAAACACCACCAATTGCCTGTGTCTATGTGTCCCACTAAGCGCAACCCCTCCCCGCTCTTGGTGCTCCTCGGTTATTTCATGAATTGTGCGAGTTTGGGTGTTTTAAAGTAGGTGAGGTCAATTACATGCCCAATGCATCCACCCTTGTTCCACCTCCCATCTGCCCTATTTGGTGCGATGACAATGTTCTAATTGCATTCTTTCTTTCCAACTCTTCCCTCGAAGGGGGATATTGAATGGCAAAGGCAGCAATTGGAGCAGGTTGACACTGAGGAGGTTTGGCCAAAGCTGATCACACAGGTTGTTAGGCCAGTTCATCGTGAATGCTCCAAGGAATACTGAGCAAAGATTGATCCACACACAATCACATTTGGACAAAAAATAATAGCAAAAGAGTAGATACAGTCTGCAGGCTTTATACCAAAAATTGCTTTCGCAGAATGGGGGGGGTCGCAAAAATTCAAAAAATGAATTTGCTTCAGGGTCCTCCATCCCATGGAATCATAATGTTACCCCCCCCTTTGTCGTTCCCCACCCCTTGTTGTTCCCCGGGGGGCTGGGGGGGTCACTTGGTCAACCCAAAATTTTTCGTTGCGGCTCATTGTCACGTTGTCTGGGTGACTGTGTTGTGGGGCACTGCCACTTGTATCCCTTGCACTCATGGCAGGACATTTTGCTCACTTTCGCTGAAATGGAACTTGACAACACAACCATGTTTCCCCCTGGGACAAATGTGATGTTCATCCGCTCCGAGGAGGAACCTGTTTTGGCGCAGGTCGTTGGACATTCGGAGCACGCTGATGCATATCGCCGCATCACTTATGACCGTGATGGCAAGACCGTCTTGCACGACCGTGCGTCTGTTCGGCGCCTCTCCGTGCTGCAATTTCTGTGCCTGCAAATGTGCGCGTACGGTGGTGGTGCGGTCCCCCAGGGGGGGGTGGGGGACCGTCTTCCCTGGGGTGGGGAACGACAAGGGGGGGGGGGGTACTTTCGTGCTCTCCAAACTGCATTCGTCCAATCCAAATGGGTGCTGACCATCGGTTTGTCTGCATGCCAAGCGCTGAGGACTGGCGGAAGCATGCTTGTGAGCAGAGGACCATCGGTCCCACTCCCACCATTTAAAACTGCTTTTTCCCCGTGGGGCATGGGCATGGGAGGAGGCTGGCCCCGTCATGGCCCCCTTCACACAATACTGGCTGAGAAGACCCCTTCGTCCGCCGCTTGCCATGCAAACAAGAGGCAGAGCAACGGCAGCGTCGCCATAGCGGCCCTGGGCCGCACGTTCGAAACAGACCTGCCACGAGCGTTTGCCAGGTCAGACGTGAGCAGTCGAACGGGACAGAGCTGCTGCTCCCCCTTTCTCCTCTGGTCTTCAGATGGCATGGTGTCGTCCCTCAGCGCTGTGGGTGCTGTTGATAGGGCTGTGGCTGCCGCACGTGAGTCCACACGCCACAGAGCGGGTCATTGCCGGCACCGCCGCGGTGCACACACCGTACCAGGTCTTCCTGTGGCCCGGCTGCGGGGGCTCCATCATCGCGCCTGAGTGGGTCCTGACCGCCGCCCACTGCATCCAAAACGCCGGCATCGCGGCCCAGCCCCTATGGGTCCGGGCCAACACCACAAAGCGCGAGACGAACGCGACCCGCGGCCCCGGCATCGTGCGTTACGTGAAGCAGATCTACGTCCACCCGGAGTGGGCCGGGGTGATCTCCCTGTCGGAGGGCGTCGACATCGCCCTGCTGTTCCTGGAGTCCCCCCTGCCTCTCGGCCCGTACGGCCCCACGGCGATCCCTCTGGCCACCGCGCGCCCCTCCGCCGGCACGGCCCTGCGCATCACCGGCTGGGGCTCCACCACCGCGTACGCCTTCAACGAGGCGTCCCCCCCGTTCTCCCTCCCGGACGACCTGCAGGAGGCCACCGTGCACGTCATCAGCGACGCCACGGCCGAGCGGTACAACGCCCGCAAGCCCCAGGTCCCCACGTGCTACCCCAAGGACACAACGGAGCGCAGCGTATACAACTACGAGGCGTTCGTGATCACCGGCTCCAACGGCTCATACCCGCAGCCGGACGTCTGCCAGGGCGACAGCGGGGGGCCCATCGTGCTGCCGAGCGCGTCGTCGCCCGTCGGGTACGAGCAGGTGGGCCTCGTGTCGCACGCGCGGGGCTGCGGGGACGCGTACATCCCCCAGTACTACACCAGCGTGCCGTACTGGGGGCAGTGGATCAACGACACCGTGACGAACCCGCCCAACGAGACAGTCTGCGGGGGCCTCACGTGCCACCACACCGCCGAGTGCGTCGCCGGCAAGTGCGTGTGCCGGGCCGGGTACGTGAAGTCGGTGGGGCCGCTGGCGGACGCGGACGTGGCGGGGTGGTACTGCCGCCGGTTCCTCTTTGCGGGGGAGGCCCAGTCCCTCGGGGCCCGCAACGAGACCCTCGCGTTCTACGAGCTGGTCCCGGAGCTGACGACCTGGGCCAACGCCACGGTCGTGGACGTCCTCCAGACGAACCTCCGGACGCTGGACGGCCGGGGGTGGCTGTGCACGTTCGCGAACGTCTACGCGTGCGGAGAGCCCCTCTACAGCGACGCCACCGCGGAGCTCCAGGCGGTGGCGGAGGCCGTGCAGGCCCTCGTGGCGGACCCCGCGGCCGGCGTCGGGACGGCCCCGGCGTTCGCATGGACCGGGGTCCGCCAGCTCGGGGCCGGCGTGTGGTACTACTTCAAGGCCGAGGGGGTCTTGGGGGAGCGTGTCAGCCTCGAGGACCTGCGGCCGCTGTGGGCGGCGGGGCAGCCGGCGGCCGGGATGGAGTGCGTGGGGATGTACTTGAGTGGGGCGGAGGCGGGGAAGCTCTTGGCGACGGATTGTGAGGCGTTGGGGTGGGCGGTGACGCAGTACACCATCGGGCTGCCCGGGGGGCCTCTGGACGCCGGCGCCACGGATGCGGAGAAGATCGCGTACTGGGCGTCGAAGTACGGGGCCTTCCCCTTCGCGCTGCACACGGTGCAGAACATGAGCTGCCAGGCCATGGCGTCCCTGGTCTACAACGGCGACATGGGCCTGACAGACGCGCCCCCCAGTGGCGTCACCGACCTGCTGTCGCTGCCCGACTACCACCAGGCGATCGTGGAGACGGCCTCGGCCGCGGGGTTCCAGATGCCCATCCTGATGCCCTGGGACGGCGCCGATGCCGCGGTGGAGTTCTTGGACTGGGGGGACAAGGTGACCAAGGCCGCGGTCACGGCGTATTTCCCCAACCCCGCCTCGTTCGACGTCATCGGGATCACCCCGGAGGACGGCAAGCGCTACAGCTTCCTCATGTGCGTGGACCGCATGGTTGCAGGCAGCGACCCCGACATGACCTTCTTCATACTGACGGCGTTCAACACTCCTAACATCACGTTTCGCGTGCCGGGGAATAACGCGACTTCTCTGGAGGTGTATTCGTACACAGACACGTCCTCTCCGGGGGTGAGTGTGGTGCGCGAGGGCGGGTCTGTGGTACGGCTCTCCGATGGGGATTTCCTGGTCGTTGCCAACCACACCTCGGCTTTTGCTGGCGTGCATGTCTTTGACGCGGCAGAGACAACCCCGAGCCCGAGTCCCAATCTCCGTCCCAGTCCCAGTCCCAGTCTCGAGCCAAGTGGTGACGAGAGCAACCAAAGTCTCTGGGGTCTGCTGGCCCTGCTTGCAATTCCCCTGTGCTGCCTGTGCACCTGTCTGGTCTATCTGTATGTGAAGCACGAGGAGAAGCGCAGGCAGATGATTGCGGAAGTGCCACCAGCAGCTGCAGATTTGGAGCCGGAGGAGCCCCCAGGCCCGGACCCTGAGCTCGATTTTAAGGAGGCCTCTGCAGCAGACCCTGCCCCCAAGACCCTTGAGCTTGAAAGTGACCCCCCAGTCCCCATCGACGACGGTGTCGCTCCGGGCTACGGAATGCCCCAGCCTCAGAACGGCGCGCCCTACAACACTGCGTTCGGCTTCTCCTCGGCACCCGGCAATGTGCACGACAACCCAGACCTCATGTCCAATCAATCTGCGGCACCGCAGTACATTGACCCGATGATTTATTCCATGGCGCAGCCCATGGACGGATACGATGGCACGCAGCAGATGGATGCCTACGGCGTGCCTCCGCAGCAGATGGATGCGTATGGCATGCCTCCGCAGCAGATGGATGCGTATGGCATGCCTCCGCAGCAGATGGATGCGTATGGCATGCCTCCGCAGCAGATGGATGCGTATGGCATGCCTCCGCAGCAGATGGATGCGTATGGCATGCCTCCGCAGCAGATGGATGCGTATGGCGTGCCGCAGCAGCCCATGGATGCCTACGGCGTGCCTGTGCAACCTATGGGTACATATGGTGTTCCAATGCAGTCCACGACGGCATACAATGTTCCCCCGCAGTCCATGAATGCACCAGCACCGCCCCAGGCAATGCAGCCTGCAAATTCGAATTGGCTGTAAGATCACGGCATCATAATCTCGGTGAGGGGAGTGCGGCCACGGGTGCACGTTGGCTGTTTTTCCCGACGTCGGCCCCGATTTTAAGCCACTACAAAGCATAGGCTGGGTTCCCCTTCTTGGGGTTGAAGGGGAAACAGTGCGCTCTGTGCGCATTTTCCTACTTCGCCATGCCAGAGACACCTATTATGTGGTAATAGGGCATTGTTGTTGTTTGGTACCACCTACTTCGGGGTCACTTATTGAAAAAAATTTGATATGGCTTCATTTTCTTTCACCCCTGTCACCAGCTTCGCCCCTTCTTGTCCCTTTTAGGTGGAAATCTGCTTAGAATGATGGGGAATCACCCAATGACTAATACATGCATGATGCAACGCGATGTGCCTATTGTGGCCCCCATTGGGTGACTCCATCCGATACACAAATTTATGGAGTAGGTGCATACTTGGGCCGCACAAGTCATCTATGATTCACATTTGGGAGACGCCGCATGGTGTGCGATCACACCTTGGGAAGCACATGAGTGTAGCTGTAGTGCTACCCAAAAGCACCAGAAATGTCACCAAAGGGTGCTGCAGCAGGTGGCTATGGGGTAGAGGGTGCGCAAGAACGTTCATGAAATTCTCAGATTTTCTTAAATTTCTTCACTGTTACCCTGGAAAGTGCGCTGTGGCGTGCTGTCCAGATTCGTTGGGTTCAGAAAAAAGGCCTGGGGAGTGGATAGTCACAGCAACAGCAATCTGTGCAATCATGCAGGAGGGCCTAACACACTGAATGCTCCCCACAGCCTTCAAATTGACAGCATTTATGTTTGCAGCATACATGGTTACCACACGCATGGTCTCAGCGTGTATGGTTCCAGCCTCATGGTTCACGCATGCATGGTAAAGGTATACGTGGTTCCAGGATGCATGGTTACCGCGTGCGGGGGAGGGGGCTGGGGATGAGGTGTCCCAAGCGACCCGGACGCCAAAACAATGGTCCCCTTCATCCCGTGCAGTGCCCCGTCTGCGTGGCAGTGTCACGGACACCCGAGCACCCAGAACGGTGGATTCCTCATGCCCCACCTAAGGCTAACCCAGAGAGCCACTGGTTCAGGCGCCATGTGCTGTCACAGGCCCAGCCACGCAGGTGGGGTATGGGTCTTTCTTGGCAACCCTGCACATGTGTGGTGCTGCTGTATATTTGGAGAGGGTCCCACCTTTGGCAGAGTCAACACGGAGGTGAGGGAGATCCGGGTGAGGCAGCCTGCAGCCGCCATTGGCGGGGCATGACATGTCCCAAGTTTCGCCCAAGGGGCACATAAGTGGGGGGGGAGGGGCTTGCGGTACAAAACGCGAGGCGGCACTCTGTGTGCACCGTGTGTATGCCTCTGGGTAACAAGGCACTATGGGGGGAGCACGGCATTCGGACTGGCCAGGCTTTCAATCACAGCTCAAAATGTGCAGCACAAAATACGGAAACGGTATTGCCGCCCCATCCGGACCCTTTTGGAGCCCCTCTCCCTCCCTCTGGAATGCGGGCTCTTTGGCCCAGGGCCCACAACGCTCCCTTTTGCAGTTTCTTCCGAACCTCTTTGAAAGATCTGCCAGTGACAACAATTGGGCAAACATTCATTCATTTATCTGTGCTGGGGTTCAGACCCACCGTATCATCGCTGAGAGCTCCAGCTTGCATCAGCTCGCATGGCCACAGCATGTATGTTCACATCATGCAGGATGACAGCATTCATGGTGATTACATGCATTCTCACAGCATACATGGTTGCTACATGCACAATTACAGCATGTATGGTTACAGCATGTATGATTACAGCATGTATGGTTACAGCATAGATGGTTACAGCATGTATGATTACAGCATGTATGGTTACAGCATACATAGTTTTACTATGCACGAGGCAAAGGTGCTATGTTCTTTGGGTGGCTTCTGCAACTCCTAAATCTCTCTGACCTGGGAATACGTGCTCATGTGCTGTGCTGTTCAAACGCTTCTATCAAGCCCACTGCAGGCCAAGCTCTCCAGAAACCGGCCACCACAAGAGACTGAATTCACAGTGCACCCTCCTCACTTCCTCATGGTTTGCTTAGCCAGCTCATGACCACCCAACAGGCGTCTCGCAGCTATGGAGGGTCGTAACTGGATCTTGTTCTTCAAAACTCACCCACTGCAGTCTCTCGACTCAGTTGTGCCATGTGTTTCAGGTTAGACACAGTCAAGAAGGCCAACATGAGCGAGTGTTACACCACCACCAGTGGACCCCAGCCCCTTAGGGAAGGATGTAGCTGTCACTGTGGTGACCGGCTGTGACTTGTAGCTGTTACTGTGCAGCATGTGACTCTCAGATTGGGGGTCTGTGCAGAGGCATGTGGGGCGCACTTGGCGTGTCGCCAGCAAAGGGCGCAGTCGGTGGTCGGGCAAAGACGTGGAATTGTCATGGGGGCATGAATGCAGCCTTCAATGGGACTGGCCAATAATGCCCGCCACCGCCCCATCCCCCCTCGTTTTGTGGTCCCCTGCCCCGCAAAAGTGCTCCACCGCCGCAGCTGTGGAGGGGTAGACCGCCGCAGTTGGCATATCACAGAGCACGGAAGGCACGGCCGTTTTTGCATCACATCGAATGAAGTCCGCGCAGGTGGATGGCCCAAGAGGGTCAAGACCCTGCTGTCCCAAATGATAGCTGTCGTGTTGTTCTCGCATGAGGACACGGTGGTCGTGGTGCTGCGGTGGGTGGCGAGAGTGTACCGCGTACCACGGGCCGAGGGTCGCGATCCGTGCTCCTTGCACCCGCATACCTCTTCGACATCGAAGTACACGTCTGCCGTGGCACCTGCACCCCGCGATGGCGGATCTCCCGCGGCCGGTCCTCCTGCCAGTGGCTGGTTGGCACACCGGGTCGTGTCCCCCCTGCCATGGCCGCAGCACGCGTCTTCAGGGGATTGTTTGGATCCGTTGGTGTTGCCTCCTGAGGTGCCGCCTGAGGCGGAGTTCTGCACGCCCGAGGTGCGAGCCTACTGCGCACCGGGCACTGTTCGTTTATTGAGAGCCTTGGACAGAGACAAGATTCTCCTTTTCACCCACCCAAGGCCATTGCGGGCCTGGGCTTTGAATGGTGCCCTTACCCCTAATCGAACAGCCAACCGTCTTGACCTGTTGCCCGTCATACGACCATTGTCTGCACTGCACTGCCTTTCACTGCACTGTTGTCACACCCCCTCACCCGCCTTGTGCCAACCATGCCTTGTCCAAGTGGCACCAAGGGCACCTGCATTTTGTGGTCCCCCTTTTTGGTTGGGATTTGGAACAGCGAGTGAGCCATGGGATGCGGTTGGAAGATGGGCTTGTGTGTCGATCTGTACCCCCCCCCCCCTTTGTCTAAGCTACGGTGCCGTATTCGTGACAATGAACTGAGAGATTTCCCGGAGTCATTCCGGAGGGTGATGACCATCGTTGATTTATGGCTAAGCTACGGCTTTGTCCAAGCTACGGCAGGCGTAGGGGCCATATTAATTCCGTACCTAATCTAATTCGGGACGAAATGTAATGCAACCGCATAAGACCTGGCTTTGGTAACAAATCTGCCAATTACATGGAGTCATGCCAGGCAATTTCATTCCCAAGAATTTGAAGTTGCGTAAGCCCAAACCAGCCCCTAAACCTCGGGCAAAGGCATCTTCAAAGGCATCTTTAAAGGCATCTTCAAGTGGTGAGCATGTGCAATTGTTCCGCATGGTGTATGATCACAAGAAGGGTTTCCGAGCTGAACATTTGTAGGCTTCTCATGCTTAATTGCTTGTGAGAACATGGGTGTGAACCTGAAAATTTCATGTTCCAAAAACGTTCTTGTGTTTGCATGCCTTTGGGAATGTGGGTGGAAGTTAAGGTGCACTTATACCTTGCACGCACGCACGTGTGTGCTGATAGTTGTATTTGTCGCGTGCAAGCTACGGCCTTGTCTAGGCTACAGTAGGCGTAGGGATTGTATTAATTCTGTACTTTTGAGTAGCTTAGACAAGGGGGGGCGGGGCTTTGGGCTGTCCGCAGGGGCGCTGTGCTGCCCCACCAAATCGTCCATTTTTGGGCACAAGGTCCTGAGCATGTGCGCCGGTGGTGTACAGACCACGGCGCAGTCCACACGCCACCGGGGGTGATTTCCGCAACGTTTGGTGCCTTTGCCATTTCGGAGGGGGACGGGGGGTCAGTCTGGTCAGCCCAGTCCTCTGGCACTGGGCTGACCACTAGTGGTACTTTTCTTAGGCAGGTGCAGGGGGGCGCTGAGCTGCAGCCCTTGACCCGTCCCCTCAAAATAGCCACAATTTTAGAAGGTCCCAACAACATTTGGTCCGAATTTGGTGCCAAAGGCGCTGGAAATTTTTTCCTTACATTTTGTGGGGGGTAACGTTTTGTTTGTACCCCATGTGTGTGTACTCAAAATGCTCAGAATTTCATGGGGAATCCAAATATGTATCCCAAACATGAAACAGTTTTCTGATCCCTGACCTCCCCCATCCAGCCCCCCAAACCTGGCTGCTGGAACCGGACCGACCCCCCAGGGGGTAAACAATTTGTTTTTCAGCAGCCCCCCCCCCCCACATATCTCTCGGGGACATTCAGAACCTGCCAACTTTCTGGGTTTTGGCACTTTTCGGCACCTTCTACACCTTTTGCTTCCGTGTGCAAACATGTCGTCACCTGGGGGGGGGGGGATGTGTATACTTTTTGAAATCTGCAAGAAAACGCCATTTCAGAAATGTATGGGTTTGGGGGGGAGGGGTTGACATTTTTCAGCGCAGCACAACACATGGGACGGTGCACACAGACACGGCACTGCACCGTTTATCCATTTTTATTCAGAATCACTGTCACTGTCAGCATTGCTTTTTTCAGGCAGGGCGGGGACCCCATTAGGGCAGACGTCCCCCTGTTTGTGGACAGGGACATATTTCTTCAATTTCAATTTCATGTTGCGAGGCCTTGGTGGGGTGCGTCTTTCGATCCCAAAACTGGGCAACAAAAGTGGTGGCCTCAGCGGGCGTCAGAAATGTCATGCTCCTTGTGGGAGCATGCGGGTGGCTGTGAGCGGGAGGTACGGGGCTTTTTTGCCCGGCTACCAGGCTCATGCCAAGCAACCTGCACCCACTCTGCACCCCCAGAGCGAGCCCTTTTGCGCGTCAGCGGCTTTTGTGGTGCATCCGGGGAAGCAGCAGCCCGTGGCGTGAATTTGTATGAAGACATGGCAGCTGCCTGTTGAAAAAAAGAGGCAGCAAGCAACACATGCACCGTCCGAAACGGACAAAAATCTTAAAGATGTTGTCAGTACAGCATGCAGACCCAGGTGTTCCAAATAGCCCTTTTCAAGGGCTTTCCGAATATACCCCACATACCCCTACCTCCGGACACTCAGTGGGCACAAATGAGGCAACAATGGCACCGACCCCCGAAAACCCAGAAAGTTGGCAGGTTCGGCAACGTCCCCGAGAGATATCTGTAGCACATCGGCAGCGCAGTATACTGGAAGTGCACGGGGGCTTCGTCCCGGAGGGCGTAGGTTCGATGCCCGGCGTGTAGACTATGGCGCCGGCAGCTCTCTTTTCTCTTGTCTATTTTTTTCTCTCCCTGACTCCTGCTGCACTGGAATGTCTGGTTTGAGGTGACCATGGTATAAGTTCAGAGATGTTCTTTCCTCTCCCCCCCCTGTATGTACAGGCTGACCAACCTTCTCTGCCTGGTTCCCTGTTTGGCCGTGTTTTGTCGGCCAAGACCTCTAGCCTACATTCCACAATACTGAGGCCGCTTCAGCTTCACCTGAGGACCCTGCTCTGAGGCTGGCACCCAATCGGCCAAAGGTCAGTAGGTTAACTGATGCTCAAGCCCGTCGACGGACAGCATCTGAAAGGAACTGCCGAATATTGCTGCATATGCATACCAGGGTGTGCATGTGTGGAGCGCTTTGATGACCTGTTGCGGCCCCACATATCTCTCGGGATCATCCGTTATATGCCAACGCGGGGCAAATTCACACTTTTTCAGGGGTTTTCAATTTTTTGTCCCATGCACCAGAATTTCGTTCCGTAGAGGGGGGTATGTGTAAACTTTTTGAAATCTGTGCGAAAAGGCCATTTCAGAAATGTGTGGGTTGGGGGTGGTAGGTGGTAGGTGTTAGGTGGTAGGTGGTCGCATTTTTGAGCACCAGAGCTTAAAAGGCGGCACGCACACATGCACTGAACATGTCATACACGGTTATTCCGAATCGTCGTTTGCGTTGTCTTTTTCAGGCAGGGCTGGAACCCCATTTGGGCAGACATCACCATGCGTATTGTTGGGAACATATTTTTTCAGCTTTTGCCAATCTTGCAGCCTGTATGTTCGAAATAAGCAGTGCGACGAGGGGATCACTTTGAGGTATGTATGTTGGGGTACCCGGGACTCCAGCCCGGCTCCCCGCACCCACTTCAGGGGGCCAAAATGTTGACAGGATGTCGGGGTCAAGGGCTGCACCTTGGCGCCCCATGGGCAGGTGCATTTCCCACGGTTCAGTTCCGCCGGTTGCCTCGGTCACTGGTTTCACGTCTTTGGATCGCCCTCTGTTACCCTTTTCTTATGCAAGCACTCACCGTCGTTCTTCTCTTGGATGCGGTGCACGAACGGCACAGCTGTTGGGAAGGAGTATGCCCGCCCTGTTTTATTGTGCGGAGGGGAAGACTGGGAGGGGAAGACCCATGACCCGCTTCATACCAACACACCATTGGACATCAGATGCTCAAGGGCGCACATTGGTTGTGCACCAGCAAAAGGAATTGTGCAAGACATGCTTCGCAAAAGCGGTGTGAAGATGCCACTGGTTTCTGTGCAAAAAGTAGAAGTAAAAGTAAATGCATGAACCTTGTGGTGCAAATCGGCAATTTGGTGCAAATTTGTGTGCGGTCCATTGGTTGATGGTTGGGTTGGCCTGGTCGCTCGGCGGGTCGCTGGGCTGGTGTCAACAATGCTGTCCGTCATCCATGTCTGCGCACACATCCCAACCCACCCATCCCCTTCAGGTGTGCAACATATCACACTGCACCACCACACCCCCGCCCCAGTGCTGGCCTTGTCCAAGCGCAGGATCCCCGTCTGGGAGCACACCGTGCGCTGTGCGCACGCTGTGCGAAAAGTCGGCTGTTTTCCACCACCGGTAGACACGGATCCTGGTACACCAGGGTTTATTTTTTTAGTCTAATGCTTGCCACGGATCCCAGGGTCCTGAATTCTGCACCGCATGCTGTTTTGAATGGATCATGCATCCTTCTGTGGGTGGGTGGTTTTCAGGGGTGTTCCCGGGATAAACAACGTAATAATTGGCGCTGTGCGCACGAAAATGCCCCCTCTGACCGTCGCTTACCCTGGCCTAGGCCCGTGCTCAAGCAAGAGGGATGTGGGGTGCATCGAGCATTTCACTTTCTGAGTCTTTGTCGTGTGTCGGGCTGCAGGAGCAGCAGCAGATGCAACAGCATGAGCCGAGTACAGGGCTGGGTACACCCTCCCATCCCGAACGACCCCTTCGCGTGCTACCGTGTTGCCTCCCCCTGCCCCGCGTTGCCGTGCAGCAATCACCATGTGACCGGACTTCATGGCGGACTTCAACACGCACGAGTTCTGGCACGCCGTCGGCGAGCAGGGCGGGTTCGGGTATGAGCCCGTGCACAAGCCGTCCAAGACCCTCCAGGAGTACCACTGGAACGCAGGCGGCCCCACCCCCAACCCCCTGGTCTTCCCGGGGTACGCCGCCGCCCCGGTCCCCTATGCGCCCCCCCCGGCGCATCAGACCGCCGAGTGCGGGCTGTGCTTCCCGGAGTGGCCCCCCCAGCCCGCCGACGACCGGCCGGGGTCGCGGGGCCGCGCGCACACGCCGAAGTGGGTCAGAGAGGCCGACCCCCTGAAGAAGCCGCCGCAAGGCCTGAGGCCCGAGCAGGTGCACGAGCTGTCCAGCTACGCGCAGCTCTGCCGCGACGCCATCGCGAGGGACGAGTGGGTCGCCCGACAACACCTGGACCTTGAGGCCCAGGCCTCGGCCGAGTGGACCCGGACGACGCTCGCCCGCCGCGCCGACATGATTAAGAAGCGGCAGAGGGTCATCGACCAGGAGGACGAGATGCGGGCGCGGGTCCAGAGGGAACAGGAGACGCACCTGCTGCTGATCGCCGACCGGGAGATGGACGCGTTCCAGACGGCGCTGCACCGCGCCGCCGTCGGGAACGAGCGGCGCACGCGCGCCAGTCTGGAGTACCAGCGGCACTTGGAGCTGGAGGAGCTGTGGCAGGCCATGCAGCACGAGTTCCTGCAGCTCCTCATGGCCATGAACGACCGCCAGGTCTCTCGGGCTGCGAAGCGGCTTTCGGATCTGGAGAGTGACATCCGCGACGAGATCGCGGCCGGTGAGCACGAGCAACGGCAGCAGCTGGAGGCCCCCTTGAGGACGCGGCTTGTGGCGCTGCGGCTGTACGGCGTGATGCAGCAGGAGGAGGAGGACCGCGCGGTGCTGACGCGCGAGGCCCAGCAGTGGCACCTGTACACCTTCGAGCGGTACGAGTTGTACGCCCGTCAGGCGGTGGTGCTGGAGCAGCTGACGGCCTGGCACAGCGACTTCGCCCCGCACGCCCTGGGCCTGCGCGTGCAGGCGGAGGCGCAGCTTCTGGAGGCGCAGGACCAGGACTTCCGGGACCTTCTGGAGGAGGAGCAGGAGACGGTGTTCCACATGATCGCGAACACCGAGCGGACGCTCTACCGCGAGGTCCTGGCGGTGACCGCCCGGTTGGCGGAGGCCCGGCGGGCGAAGGCGCAGGTCGCGGAGGCGGAGGAGCGGCAGGATTTCGAGCGCCTGGAGGACGAGCAGCGGGGCCGTCTGCTGCGGCAGTGGTCCACGGAACTTGGGGTGCGGGAGCGCTGGGTCGTGGCCAAGCGCGAGAAGGAGCAGCGGATGCAGCGGATGCGGGAGGAGGGCGCGGCGTGGGTCGACGTGGTGGCGCAGGCGCTGGCCTCCGAGCGAGCCCTTCAGGAGCATTGGGAGGGCGAGGCCAGGGCGCGGGTGGTGGTGGCGGAGGCGGGGCTGCGCGCGGAGCTGTGGGCCGCCTACTTCATGCGGGCGCACCGCCTGATCCTGAGCATGCAGGACCGAGCGGCCGTGCAGGTCCAGAGGGTGTGGCGAGGGGTGATGGGCCGGCGGCGGTGCGCCCGGCGCAAGTGCATGCTGGACGCCGAGAGGACCTGGCGGCACCGCACGACGATGCAGTGGATGGCGAACTGCAAGGGCCTGGCGGAGGACGAGCGCACGTATCGCAAGGATGTGGCCGCGCGGCAAGAGGGCGAGCGCGGGGCGCTGATGGACCAGTTCCGGAAGGCGGGCGGGGAGGTGCTGTGGCTGCAGCTGATGGCGCTGGAGATGCAGGAGATGGCGCTGAGGGAGCTGGTGGACGAGGAGTTCTTTTCCCCGGACCTTGAGACCCACAACCTCCTCCTTACGAAGCACATTGACTTTCTCATGCGGAGCTGTCGCTTGGAGGAGGTCGTGCAGCAGAAGAGATCTACAGAGGATATGGAGAGCTTTGCCCGGGCACAGACCCTCAGCGAAGAGCAGAAGGAATGGGACGCCATTGCCAAGGTCGCAAAGCCCCTGCCTGTCACATGACCTCTGCCTCTCACACAACCTCTGCCTCTCACACAACCTCTGCATCTCACACCCATATACAGGCGTGCTCAGGATACCCCGGGGTGGTGGTAGTCCTGTGCCGGTACACAGGGTGCCAGCAGGCCGGAGGCGTCCCTGTGCAGTAGGGCAAAGAGCCTGCGGAGCAGCAGCAGTCCCGTGTAGTGGGCATAGAATGCCGGCACAGCGTTGGCAGTCTTGTGCAGTGGCGCACAAGGTGCCAACACCCACACAGCCTGTGCCATTCGCATAGCAGGTGCATCTCACGCAGCCTCTTTCACACTTGTCTCGGCACAGCTCCGCTTCTCGCAGTGCCCCTGCCTCTCACACAGCCTTTGCCCTTCACACAGACCCTTCGTCTGACGGTGGCAAACAGTTTTCGGTCTCGTCGTGAGGGCAGGTACGTGTGAGACAAACCACATCAGTTGTCTCAACCCGCCCAACCCCCGCCCCCCGAGGGGGTGGTCGGTCGCCGGATGGGTGGGTGGGTGGGTGGGGATGTAGATGCCCTGCCTATCTCACAGCTCCTCTCTCCCAAATAGCCCCTCCCTCCTTCACAGGACCATGCCTTCTACGCCGAGTATCTGGAGCAGAGCGAGACGTACCGAGTGCTCACGATGGAGAGTTTTGCACAGATCAACACCGAGTACAACTCCCTGATGGACCTGGAGCACACCGAGCGGCAGGCCCTGCGGGGCCACGAAGACCGAGTGCACGCCCAATTTATGGAGTCGGGTGTCCTCACTGCGCAGCGCATCCAGCGGAAGGAGCAGCAGCAGCTGGAATCCCTTGAGCAACAGGTGTCAGCCTCGCCCATGAGGTCTGAATGGGGCTGGTAAACGGCGCGACTCTCAGTTTTCGCCCACTGGGTGGACCACGCACTGTGCGCGCGCGTGCGCACTTGCTCGAAGCCGAAGCCAACGGCAACGGCGTGGCGGTGTGCTACGTTCCCTAATGTCTTGCACAGGCGCGGGAGACGTTGAGTCTGACGTGTGGCGATGAGACCGTGCAGCTCATGGTCCGTGTGGTGGAGGGCCGCAAGGAGCTCTCCCTGCAGCTGCTGGTGCGCGCGGAAGCCTCAGAGCGGACCGGTATCACGATGATGCAGACGCAGGCCCGTGAGTATCTGAAGGACGCGATTGGGGCGGAGCTGAGCCGCCTACACTCGCAGCCCCCGCCGCTGAAGGGGGCCAGGGGCTTGGCAGGGCGTCCGGCCTCAGGCCGACTGACGCCCATTTCCAGTGGGCAAGACCAGTTGTCCTTGAGCCAAATCAGCCTCAACGAGTCCAATGATATCACGAAGGAGGAGGCGTCGCTGTCCAACAGCAGGTCTCTGGCCCTTGCCTTCCCTGCTTCCCTTCTGGCCCTTGTGGCCTACTCCCTCCCGCCGTTCCCCAGACACTGTAGTTCGTTGTTGAATGGGCGCCCGGGAGGCCGTTTGATTCCAGCCCATCCTGCCACATTCCGTATCAACCGCCGGCTAACCGCCAACGGTCGGTTAAGTGCCAACGGCCATCGGCTAATCTGCACCGCCGTACCAGTTGGTTGAATGGTCGTGATACCGCCCCGCTTCCCCAATAGGGCCCAGGCATTCAACCCGCTGGAGGTTGGGTCCACGTTCGGTTGCGTTGCCCCACCGTTGCTGACCAGCCAACCGCCGTCGGCCAATAGCCGTCGGGCACGTAGCACGCCGTGTATTAAGACTCCGTAGTGTGACGGGCGGCCGCAGCTGATTCCCTCCGATCGCACAGGCTCGTGGCGGATCCCATGAAGATGGCCTATGTGAACGCAAAGATCGCTTTGGCGGAGCTTCCGGAGGAAGAGTTCGAGGCCCGGACGAGCATTGAGCTGGAGGCGTTCTCGGGCCTGCGTGACATCATCGACGAGTTGGGGACGGCGATCTACACGAAGCTGCATCGGATGGGCGCGTGGGACCCCCCCTCGAGGCTGGACAGTGTCCTGGACAGCGGCCGCATCGACGGGGCGCTGAAGTCTCTGCGGCCCCGCCTGCCCTCACTGCCGAGCGGCATGGGCTCCGGGCCGCCGTCGCCGCTGGACTCCGGACCGCACTGGTCGGTCGCCGCCCGCGATCGGCAGCAGCGGTTCATGGGCCCCACGGGCCCCCGGCGGCGCCCGGCGCCCAGTGGGCCTCTGCCGCGGTTGGCGCCGATGGATCCCGGGCCTCAGGCCCCGCCCCCGGGCCCCGCGACCAATCGCCTGGTGGCCCTGCCTCCGGGGGCGAAGGAGAAGGACCGCAGCACCGCCATCAGCTCCGATCTGATGGACATCATGTCGTACTCGATGGGGGCCCTGGCGGTGTGGCACGACAAGATCATGGAGATGCAGCAGGAGGCCCAGAAGGCCCACCTGCTGACCCACAGCCCCAATATCAGGACGGCCGTGCCGCCAAGCCCCTTCGCCAGCCCCCTCCAGTCCCTTGATGACGCGATGCGGGAGGCGTAGCCGGGGTCCTGCACTGCGGTCGTGGGGGCCAGGGCGGCCGCCGCGTCAAGTCCTCGCAGCACAGACCCCGAATCTGCTGCCTCCCGTCACCCGCTCCAGTCCCCGTCCTGTTTCCCGAAGCTGCAGCGCTTTGGCATTGTCATCAAAGCTATTGAGAGGCGGCGGTTATCTGACATTCTCTAACCTCCGTGCATTGCTCTCCCTCGCGCCCCCGATACCTGATTTTGCTCGCGCTTGGCGAGCACTTGGTGGGGCAGCCTGTTGCTGTTGAGTGTCACACTTACACACACTTTCTCTCTCTCTCTCTCTCTCTCTGTGTGTGTGTGTGTGTGTGGGTGGGTGGGTGCGGGTTCGTGGGTGTGCGTTTTTCTGAGTGGTTACTTGTTTTAACGCGACACGTCCAGGGCTGTCCTGTACGCTCTCTCTCTCTCTCTCTCTCCAACGGCTTTTTTTGCTCTTGTTGGCGTTTCTTGCGGCCTTCAGCGTGCGCGTGCGCGCACGAAGGCTCAGTTCATTTATGGCTCTTGCTCTCTGCGTGCTATTCCGCACCTTTGTGTGCAGAGACAGCGAGCGAGCGAGCGAGCGAGCGAGAGAGAGAGTTTGTGTGTGTGTGTGTGTCTGTGTCTGTCTGTCTGTCTGTCTGTCTGTCTGCCAACCGCCGTCGGGTAAGTGCCAACAGCCATCGCTGAACCGCTGTCGCGCACCGGCTGTCTGGTGCTTTACGCTGCCTTCTTGACCCTCGGTACGCCCACGTGTGGTGTCCCCTGCTCCACAACAGGCCAGTGTGGTCTGTGACCCCCCTACCTCCCCTTCCCCGCGCGTTGCTTCCCCCAATATTTGCATGTACCTGTCTGCGCTTCCCCCTTCTCTGCGTCTTCCACTGCCCACGACGCAGGGCTGTCCCTCAATTGTTTTTCGATTGTTGGATGAGGGCCACCTCAACCCGCCACACCAACGGGGGGTCTTGAACTGCAGGTGGAACTATCGGCAACTTACGCCCATCGACAGAAAGACCGCCAACAAGTGCTGTCCGTTGGCCATTAGCCGTAAGGCCAATTGCGAATTTGCCATTTGCAGACCGCCATTGAATTGCGGTTGGACGATTAACGACGGTATTTTGAGGCCAGTTGGTGGATTCGACTACCGGCTTTTCTGGGCGGCAGCGTATCTGAAGCCGGAGTTTGTTTCAATCTTCAGTGTTCAGGAAAGTCTGGCCGCATCCCTGGCGGTGCTGACTTTTTGTGTAGAATGGGTGTGGCTCTGTACGTCTGTCCAAGTTTCACATGTTTTTCACAGCCCCCGGGGGGCGAGTGTGTGTGTGCGCGGGGGGGGGGGGGTGTCTGCGGAAGTTTGGGGAAACACTGAGCGGGGGTTTTGTTTTACTCTATGAACCCCTCACCCCCCCGACGCCTCATAAAGGTCCGTGCAGCGACCTCATACCGCTGCCCTGCCCATGACGAGCCACGACAGGCGACTGCCAGTGGCAGCGCTGCAAGATGTGCTGTGGTCGATGCCACGAGTCGCTTGTCGCACTCCAAATCCCCCAATGCCTGCTAAAAAAAAAAAAGAACAACACACAGTCGCACAGACTTCTCCTCCGGTAGTTACCATAACCTGTTCCCCAAACCCTCCACATCCTACGCTTCTATCTCCTGCCCATATCCCCCTGTGCTCTAGCCCCATGTTCTGGGTTTCGAAACCCCCAGTAACCCCCATACTGTATATCAGCAGCCGTCATGCCGATGACCTGCCTGAAGCATCATTCGGCAAACACCAATTGCCCATGCCCATGGAGCATATTTATTTCTGTTTCGTCCTTATTGCCTGCCCGGCCCTCATTACTGCAATCGATTGCAGCCGCCTTATTGAACAAGACTACGGGCTGATGAACTTCCTGAAGGCCGTTCTGTGTTGTGCCATAATTATTGCTTCCGAGTTCCCACTCGGTAGACGAAAGACAAACTATGCCTCTGACCATGACTGACCACTCAAATGTACAAAGAGCCCTTCGTTCACAGGACATCTGTCGTGTTGTTCGCTTGCGTGCACATATCTGGGGCTTTCCGAGAACCCCCGGTGTCATTCAGACAACATAGTGCCTGCACAGGGGGTGAGGTGAGGTTAGCCAGCAGCAACCGGTAGGCCTCCTACGCAACCATGGGCAAGGGCCGCGTGCAATGATGGCCAGACTGTGTCTAGCTCAATTCGGGATCCCGACAGGGACAAGGCAGTGGTGGGGCATGGTCGGCGAGGGGATGGGGCAGGGGTTTGTAGGCCCTGAGAACATCCTCGGGCTTCAAGACCCCTTGGCCCGCATTTTGGGGCTGGCTCAGCTCGAGGGCTTGGTGTGGGTGGGAGCGGGGCGATGGGGTCCCTAAATTGGGGCCGAACATGGGCCATGTTGACTCACGGCCGTGCCGCAAGGGGTGGGCCCTGTCCAGGCTTCGTTTATAAGAATTAAGTTGCAATGGGGGGGGGGGTCTGGGTGGGTGGGTCTTCAGCCAGGTGGGTGGGTCTAAAACTTTGGACCCCCCCCCTCTTATAATTCCATGTGTTTATACTCCATATACTTCGAATTTTCAGGAGAATTTAAAAATGCACAAAAATGGGCATTTTTCCAGTCATCCCAAAATAATTATCTCATTTCTGACCGTGTGCTTGTCAAAGATGTGCAGTATCCTAGTTGGTGGAACACTGATGCACAACTGAAAGATCCTGGGTTCAATTCCTCTGGTTGGCATATACCTGTCATTGCGCAAAAGCGGTGGAGCTGTTTCCCCCTTTTTTTCCCATGGCTCATCATGAAATTAATTTGCAAAGGCAGGGTCATGTAGCCAAGTTGGTTTACAAAAACTGCTCCCCACAGAATTATAAGAGGGGGGGGGGTCTGGGTGGGTCCAAAGTTGGGTGGGTGGGTCTTGTCCAAAACACCCCCCCCCCCCTCTTACAAACGAAGCCTGGTCCTGTCGGCACCGGAGGTTTTGGGGCTGGGGGGTTGAAGGCATTTCATTGCAACCTTTAATTGACACAAGTAGGGGGGGACTGCACCGGGACAGAGCATGGGCCGGCGTGGCCAATACCCGGTGGTGTTCTTGACACCAGAGACCCCAATAGGGCTCGATAAGGGGGGGGGGGGGTATTGGATGGTCCTACTGTGATTGACAGCCTGCAGTTTTATACCCACCCTCTGGGTTTTGACTGATAGCGGTCCCAGAGGTGTGATCGGTAGGACCGTAGTGGGTCCACATGTACGTGTGCTGTGCATAGTTGGTCTTGGCTTTTTTATGTTGTGCTTGTGTTGTGTATCCCAATGAGGCTGTTGTAATGGAAATGGCCCTTTTTCAATGTGGGAGACCTCATTTTTGTTTATGGTGGGTACCCCTTAATCCTCTCCCCTACTCCGAACTCCCTCCCAAAATTATGTTAAACAAGGTCTTAGTGGAATTTAATGCAACTGTGCTGGAGCCGCCTGCACTACCAATCCATTCTTGTTCAACACGGACCACAACTTTGTTTTACAAAGTCATCGTAGAGCATCCGGCTGTGGAGCTGTATTCGAACTGAGCACATGCGTGCAGCGAGATAGGTAGAGCACAACTTACACGTGCTTTCTTATGAAGTAAAAGTGCTTGAGTCTATTGTATTGTATTGCACGCTCTGTGTTCCACAGATGTATTACAATCTCACACTATGGCTGAGATTGAATCCCCATGGAGATGAAGTTCTTTTAGCTCAGTGGGATTTGGGTTTGGAGTTACCATCATTACAAGATTGCAGCCATCAGCATTTGCTGAAGTTTGCGTATAGTTGGTGGGTGTGTGTCTCGTTGTGTTGTTCGTTTGAGCCTAGTTGCCCGCCATGAATTATGAATTCTTCAACAGCGACACAGACAGGAAAAAGAGTGCTGCCAAGGTGTTCGAAAGGTGTCGCCGTCATCGGCGACAGCGTGAGGACTTGAAGAACGAATTGCAGCACGTTACGAAGAGTTTGCAGAAAGACAATGGTTTTCTGAATGAACAGAAAACTTGTGACAATGCAACAACTGCGAGTGCGTGTGCTTGTGTCAATAAGGTACAGGTTTGGCTGAATCACACGGGTCAGCAACGTGAGCGACTATCGGTTCGGGTTGCAATGTTGCAGCAGGATGGTGCGGCATGCAATACGGAGCATGCTCGGAGTTAAAAGGTGTTGGAGGCGCGCTTTTCAAAAAGGAGGATCACACTCCAAGGTTTAGTCACTGAACTTGCGACACCGTTGCAGCAAGAGCACGAGAGCTTGAAGGATTGCCGGAGGCAGTCGGATCAAGCGCTGCGGGCCAAGGAGCATTTTGAAGACACGCCGGGGTCAAAGTCGGCAGGATTGCTAGTTGGCGCAGTGCAACGCTACTAACGCCCATCTTACACTCGCGTTTGTTTTTTCTCTCATCAAGTTTGTGCAGACTTTCGCTCGTAGAGCTTCGGCAAACACTTTAGTGGATGTTGAAGTTCAAATTGTTCGTGGCATTCGTGAAATGGATGCGTCGGTGC
Source organism: Eutreptiella sp. 'Long Island Sound 2002' (assembly GCA_964036045.1). Classification (NCBI taxonomy): domain Eukaryota; phylum Euglenozoa; class Euglenophyceae; order Eutreptiales; family Eutreptiaceae; genus Eutreptiella; species Eutreptiella sp. 'Long Island Sound 2002'. Next base: position 20,740,489 of record OZ038378.1, on the reverse strand, counting down.
AAACACTGAGGTCTGTTGCCTTCGAGTGCACTCAAGTGAGATGTAAGAGTGGGATTGGGGGACGACGCAGATCACGGAGTTCTTGGTGTTGTCTTCGTGTCCTTGGCTCGGCGGCAGTATCAAGTGGGCTGTCAGAGGCCATGGTGCGGATAGATGCACTGCGTCCTGGAGTTGAGCTAGAAGCATCCTCGATTCGGCAGCTGAAAAGTGTCTTGGAGCTGTTTTGCCAAGTAACTGTTTATTTTGTGTGTGATGAGACGGCCATGTACTGAATGATTACGCATGTCAAATTGACATATTCGTCCCAAAACTTGTATGCAACACACTAGAGTTGTTTTGCTTTGGGCTCTGGTTGACGGGTTTGCTTTGGTTTCGTGTAGATTGGTTGACCGTATGCATTTTTGAAACATCAGGTTAACACATGATATATGACATATTTTTGCAGAGAGCGCTTCACCGTTCGCCGGAACCAATTGTTGCTGCGTTCGTGTGCTGCTTTGCAGTTGTTGGAGCCATATGAATGCGCATATAGTGCTATGTATGATTTGCAAATCCCCTTGTCCTATTTGTAAAACTGTGCAGTGCTTTGGGCTGGAGATTTCAGAGAACTAAGCGAATAAGCATGAATGAAGTTAGTTACACTATTCACAAAACTGAGGTTTGTACATACTAGGTGAATTTTGCAGTGAGTTTGTTTCCTTCGGTGAAAGATATTCTGGTTAGTGCTTTTGCTCTGATGTGTGCCACCCAGCCTGCCAGGCTCTTCAAGGACATATTCTGTTTTGTAAACACTCTTTGCAGTGGGGCTTTTGGAAGCCCTTGGAACAACGAGCTGATTTTTTTAAAACAAACAAAGACTGTTTGTGTCAGTAGTAGATACCATGTCCGTTCTTTTTGTATAGGTACGAATTCAAAATGTTGAATATTTTCAGCACACTTTGAGGGTGTCTATTGTTTTGGCGCTTATAGAGAGTGTTGTAGCACAGTGCATAAATCAAAACTTTTGTACAACTTCACCTACAACTGAAATCGTTTTACAACTAAGCGTGCGACTGATTGATGGCCCCGTTGCCACATTTTGACCCTCTCAGCTCCCCTTCCACGCGCATGCACAAGTCAAACGCGATCACATCCGCGTCACGTCAAAGTAAACATGAACAAGAACCATCGGGATTGCAAGTTGAAAGCAGATCCCTTGTGGTCTAAAGCAGTGTGAACAAAGTATGGACACAAAGATATGTAAAACCTCCAAACCATATCCTGGTTAGGGTAAGGTACAAGAATAATTAGAAATGACAAAAAGAAGAGGCATCAAAAGGAGGAGAGGGGGGGGGCAAAGGGAGCCCACTCTCCCACTCAGCACATACTGGGTAGCTTGATTCACGATCCCCAGAGAGGAAGAATAAAACATTCAAAATTACAAGACATGGGTAAGGCTCATTGGCTGTCAACGCCTATCCTGTCGGATGGGGTTGTTACTCTCCACCTCCGGCACTACAATATCCCAGAAGTGGGAATCTAGTGCCTACACACTCATTATCCATCCTGCCCAACAGTCCCAAATCAACTTTCTTTGGATGAGGAGATAGCCCCACCACACCACCGTAGGGGTGGTGGTGGTCCCGGGTGCCTATAAGACTTAGGCCCCCGAAATTCTGTTGACAGGGGGGTAATGTGGTATATCACCCCTACAACCTCAAGATCCCATATCCCAAAACGAAACAAGGGTAGTTCAGGGTAGCCAAGACCTTCACCATGACACAGGTAGAGGGGCATGACCCAACTCCACACGGGCTCCGGGCTTTGAGACCTAGCATGGAAACAAGGCACAAAAATAGGCAAAACTAAAAATCAGAGGTTATCCACTTCAACACTTCTCCCGCCGTTGCACAGGGGATTCGAAGGATTCCATGCATGCACATCCAATTAAAAAGCATCAGTCCAACATTATGCCAACCGGATATCCGAGTCTGTCTCTCCGATGTCATGACACTGTAAGAAGTCTGGTAGGCTGCGCACTTTGGTGAAAGTCGCATATGTGAAAAACAAGAGAAAAAAGACTTCAAACAACTCCAACATAAGCTTAGCCTAAGGTCCAAGGAAGTGCATGCACCAAGGATTCCGAAAAGAAATGATTGTCACTGAAGACTTGGAACCACCTCCCCCTGTGGTTGGAGCAAGGCAGCAAAGAGCAATACCCGATTTTTGAGGTCAGTTTTGGAGACCTCAAAAAGGTCTGATGCATACATTCAGGACTCAGAAATGAGGTCAAAATTGAATTGATATATGGACTTGGACCGATCCTTCAAGGATAGGCCAAGAGTCCTATGACCCAAATATGACACGTAGACACTGGTGCCATGCCATGGACAAACGATTTGCCCAAAACTGACCTGTGGCGTACCTTGGCCGTGGCCCAGAGGTGACCACATGAAATTTTGTATTCTTCATTGCATTCTCTATAACTTTTTGCAGATTTCAAATTTTGTGTGCTCATTTCATCTAGCTGATTCTTTTGGGTCTTTGAACCAAGACCTCCCCAATGATTATACTTCGGGTATTCAAACCTGTTTTGGTATTTTCTATAACCTATCCAAGCCATTGGAACCAAGTTTGCCAAGTGTATAGGATAGTGGTTTTACATGGTCCCAGAGATGTACATTATGGGCCCTGAATACCACTCGGTCATGTAGTCACTTGGCCGGTTAACAGTAAAGAAGCTATAAGGAGTTAGACCTTGGAGTCTAATCCTATGTTTCAATAATGCTCTCTTCTTTGTAGTGAGCATTTGTTGGAAGGTTACTGGTTCATAGATTCGCGGTTTTGAATTTCTCCTGGAATCTTGTCCAAATGTTGTTGGTCGCGCTTTCATCATCTGTGGCACAAACTACAATAATGTATCGAATTAAATTAAATTGAATCAAATTTGCGCGTATAAGCCAGCCACCCCCTAAATTCCAGAATGAGCCGGAATTCTCAATTTGCCCGCTTTGGCGCGGCACCTCATCTGTCCTCTGCAGGAGACAGCAGACCAATCCCGCTGCAACTTACGAATCCGTCGGCACTAAGACCTCAACAACAATTACTCCAAGACTACATTGAAACTTGTTCTGAGCGCCTGAAAAACGACCTTGCTGCCTTTGTTTGCAGACACCATGCACTCACGGAGGGGGACATTTCCTCGCTTCTGTACGCGACCCCTCCCCCCATAGTAGAAGTGGGCCGAAGGCCCCCAGGGAGGGGGGGATTCTGGGTCTCTAACCCCAACTCGAGGGGCCACGCAAAAAAGCGTGGATTGTGAGTCCCTAACCCCAACTCGAGGGGCGTAGCAAAAAGGCGTGGATTGTGAATCCCTAGCCCCAACTCGAAGGGGCCACACTGAAGCGTGGATTGTGAGTCCCTAACCCCAACTCGAGGGGCCACACAAAAAAGCATAGATTGTGAATCCCTACCCCCAACTCGAGGAGCCACGCAAAGAAGCGTGGATTATGAATCCCTAACCCCAACTCGAGGGGCCACACCGAAGCGTGGATTGTGAATCCCTAACCCCAAATCGAGGAGCCACGCAAAAAAGCGTGGATTGTGAATCCCTAACCCCAACTCGAGGGGCGTAGCAAAAAAGCGTGGATTGTGCATCCCTAGCCCCCAATCGAAGGGGCCACACTGAAGCGTGGATTGTGAGTCCCTAACCCCAACTCAAGGGGCCACACCGAAGCGTAGATTGTGAATCCCTAACCCCAACTCGAAGGGGCGTAGCAAAAAAGCGTGGATTGTGAGTCTCTAACCCCAACTCGAGGGGCCACGCAAAAAAGGGCGGATTGTGAATCCCTAACCCCAACTCGAGGGGCCACACTGAAGCATGGATCGTGAGTCCCTAACCCCCACTCGAAGGGGCCCTACCAAAAAGCGTGGATTGTGAGTCCCTAACCCCAACTCGAGAGGCCACGCAAAAAAGCGTGGATTGTGAGTTCCTAACCCCCACTCGAAGGGGCCACGCAACGAAGCGTGGATTGTGAGTCCCTAACCCCAACTCGAGGGGCCACACAAAAAAAGCGTGGATTGTGAGTCCCTAACCCCAACTCGAAGGGCCACACAAAAAAGCGTGGATTGTGAATCCCTAACCCCAACTCGAGGGGCCACACAAAAAAGCGTGGATTGTGAATCCCTAACCCCAACTCGAGGGGCCACGCAAAAAAGCGTGGATTGTGAGTCCCTAACCCCAACTCGAGGGGCCACACTGAAGCATGGATCGTGAGTTCCTAACCCCAACTCGAAGGGGCCATGCCAAAAAGCGTAGATTGTGAGTCCCTAACCCCAACTCGAAGGGCCACACTGAAGCATGGATCGTGAGTTCCTAACCCCAACTCGAAGGGGCCACGCAACGAAGCGTGGATTGTGAAGCCCTAACCCCAACTCGAGGTGCCACACAACAAAGCGTGGATTGTGAGTCCCTAACCCCAACTCAAGGGGCCACACCGAAGCGTGGATTGTGAGTCCCTAACCCCAACTCGACGGGCCACGCAAAAAAGCGTGGATTGTGGGTCCCTAACCCCAACTCGAGGGGCCACACGAAAAAGCGTGGATTGTCAATCCCTAACCCCAACTCGAGGGGCCACACAAAAAAGCGTGGATTGTGAATCCCTAACCCCAACTCGAGGGGCCACGCAAAAAAGCGTGGATTGTGAGTTCCTAACCCCAACTCGAAAGGGCCACGCAACGAAGCGTGGATTGTGAGTCCCTAACCCCAACTCGACGGGCCACGCAAAAAAGCGTGGATTGTGAGTTCCTAACCCCAACTCGAGGGGCCACACCGAAGCGTGGATTGTGAGTCCCTAACCCCAACTCGACGGGCCACGCAAAAAAGCGTGGATTGTGAGCCCCTAACCCCAACTCGAAGGGGCCACGCAAAAAAGCGTGGATTGTGAGTCCCTAACCCCAACTCGAGGGGCCACACAAAAAAAGCGTGGATTGTGAGTCCCTAACCCCAACTCGAAGGGCCACACAAAAAAGCGTGGATTGTGAATCCCTAACCCCAACTCGAGGGGCCACGCAAAAAAGCGTGGATGGTGAATCCCTAACCCCAACTCGAAGGGCCACGCAACGAAGCGTGGATCGTGAATCCCTAACCCCAACTCGAGGGGCGTAGCAAAAAAGCGTGGATTGTGAATCCCTAGCCCCAACTCGAGGAGCCACACCGAAGCGTGGATTGTGAGTCCCTAACCCCAACCCGAGGGGCCACGCAACAAAGCGTTGGAGAGAGAAATAAAGTTTGAACAAATGTGTTCGCCCCAGAAAGAAATTGGCGCTACACTCGGGCTGGGGTTTGCTCCGAATGCAGGATCTTCAGCTAGCAACAAACGACATTTGTATAGTGGCCTGTCTTGCTCATCTCCGCTGAAAGCACCTCGCAACAAACGACATTTGTATAGCGCCTCGTCTTGCGATATCTGGCGCTCGTAAGCTCTGATCAAAAGTGGCCACCCCAAAATCAAAATTGGCTATCTCACCCCTGCCTTCTTGGGGGCCCGCAAGTGGGCGGAAATGCTACCTAACCCTTGCATTCTCGGGGGTCCCCAGCAAAGTGGACAAATTTTTTGGGCGCCTTTGGCGCGACCCTATGTATGGCCCATAGCCATTGACCCTTGGTAACTAAGTGGGCCCGGAGGGCCGGGAGGGGGGGGGGAGTCGCGTACCGGGACCAAGGAGACGTCCCCCCCGTGCATGAACTTCAAGTACTGCTGTGTGACATCCAGGACTTCCCCCGACAGCCGCGAGCAAACGATGCACAAGCAAGACAACTACAAGTCGATGCAACGCCACAGAGGCAAATAACATCTTGTATGCCAAATAATCCTTTGCGTCCTGTGAACTCCTTCCCAGTTGACACCGATGAAAAGTACGAGTGGAAGTCCTTCCTCTACCTCTTGGGCTGCTTCGGTTGTCTCCTTCTTGAACTGCATGCTCACATTCGCTAGGCCCACCCTACACCATTGAAGACTCGCTGTAAAAAGGTGCGCAGAAGAAAGCAATGCCATGTCCGTCTCCTCTTTTCACGCTCCAAGTCTGATGTCCACTGTCACACTGTGCTGCCCAACTGTGCTAGCGGCCCAGTTACAGACAGTGACTCAGTAGACCTGATGGACACAAACGCCTTTCCACTGCTGCCGCCCTCGCAATCTCACCGTATGAGAACTCAAAAGATGTCCACCAACACAATTGCACGGAGGATGCGCAACAGCAAAGCTCAGCCCGTGTTGATTAGCTCGAGTACCTCAAGTATGGATCTCTTTGAGTGCGAACATTTTCCGTCAGTCCCTGCGCCCCCACTGCTACGAGACATCCAACCACCGTCTTTGCTGCATGAAAAACAGGCCTCCGCCCCCACTTTTCATACTTGCAAGATCACGTACAACAGTGTGAATCTACAGCTGCAGCCCCTCTCACATGGCTTGAGGCACGGAGTACAAGAGATCATGACCGTGGACGTGTTTGGACGCGACCGCCGAGATCGGATGTGCCCCTGCGGCTATCGTAACTTCGAAGTTCGCTCAGAGTGCCGTCACTGCAACGAGCCCAATCACAGGCCGTCCCGGGCGATGCATTCCCCAGCGCCCACGGGGCGGTCCATCGGCGGAACGGCGAGGCCGGGGGGGTGTCTGCGGGCGATTTGGGGCCGCACTCCGGGTGACTTCTGCGGCGAGACGAATCATGAGGACGGCCTCGACGGTGCACTTGAGGGGACGGCGTACGTGCCGGCGATGAGACAAATGGCGACGAGTGCCACGGCCCTGCGAAGACACTGCGGCCACCGTCGGCTGCCTCGGAGGCAACGCCGGGGGTCTCCGCCAGAAGCGGGAGGCTCTGCACGCGTCCATGTGCTTCTGTGCAGCAGTTTGGCCGACGCCGCGGCGGGTGCCTCCTCAGCGGGTGGCATTCCCGGCGCCTTGAATAAGAGCCCTGGGGCAGAAGCGGCGGCAGCAGGGGAATCAGGTCCAGTCACTTCGTCGCCCTGCGCCCCTACTGAACCAATACCGCCCTCCGTTTTGCACACGCGACATCTGCGGTGGCAACCCACTGGCATAGAGTGAAGGACCGACAAGATTGTGCCAGAAATCGCGGCGATCCCGGTTGCCGGCGCGACCGTTCTTGTGCTGCAGCCGGTGATGGAGAGTACTATCAAGGGGCCCGAAACGTCCTTTGTCCCTCGGAACAACGTCCTCCTCTGCTCATGTCTCCAGACCGTAGTCCCAGGCCTTCGCAGTGCGTACGACCATGTGCATGTGGAGCGCAAGGAGCATCGGGCAGCACAGAGAGATTGCCTGTCGCACAGTGTGTGCAGCACAGTATGACCTCCAAAGGCACTTCAGTGCTGTTGTTTGATGGTCGGAAATTGCATCGGTGGTATCAGTGACGGTGCAAAGGCGTTGGACCGGACGTACCGCACTTTGACGGAGGCTTCAGGTCCCTGACATCAGCCCATGGGCGTGAAGGAGGACGCCCATGCCCATCGGGAACGGTGGTGTACGTCAGTTGCCCGTCGGCGTAGCGGCCGTATTAATGCGGAAGTGCACTGTAGTTTGGATAAGGGCGGGTAAACAATACCCACGGCCGAGGGGTCGTTCGGGTAGCTCCAAATGGGGGCGGGGGGGATGGGGGGGTATGGGGCTTGGACAGGGGCTCCCGTGCCCAAACGCATGTTTTGACTCAGAACGGCAGCCTGTTTGGAAAACGATCCGTGCGTTGTAGGGAATCCTTGGGACACGGTTGTGCTGGGGTAACCCCCCCCCCCCCCCCGAACCCGCTGACAGACCCTGTGGGCCGCTCGGAAAGGGCCTCAATTACCGGAGCCCTTTGAGGGGCGAGGGGCCGGAAAATGAGCCCCCCCCGCCCCCACAAACATAAATTTTTTTCCCGTGCCAAGGGGAAGGGCGCAACCGCAGGGCAGACTAGAACCGCCGCGATTTTGGAGGGGTTCGTAGAGGGTTTGTTAGGTATCGAGGGACGTGGGCAGGGGGTTCGCAAGGCGTGGATGGTCAGGAGTGGGCGTTTGGAGGGTTACGGGGGGTTATGTGTTGTGCAGGCCTCCCAGGGAACGTGGGAACGCCTGGAGAGACACGCCACTAGTGTCCTGCACGGAACCCAGTTGCAGCCAGACTTCACCCCCTACGGTACCCCCCAAACGAAGAAACAACGCTGGTCCACAAGGGCATAAGAAGAGGCTGATATATACATCCAATGCAACGACCACCAAATTTTCGAGTCAGGGCTGAGACTGCGTGCAAACGGACAGTGCCGAGACCGACCTTGTCCATGCACAGCTTCAGGTAGTTGCCCCAGGCTGTACGGACCCTGCTGCTTGGGCCTCTGTTGTGTGTGTGTGCACGCGCGCGCGCTCTGTGGGGGGGAACCATATGCAGGCGCAAGAGCCTAGGAAGGATCAAGTCGCTCTGGTGCCTGGGCTACCCCCTGGGCTACTTAGGAGGGACCCTGCAATCTCAACCCTCGCCATCAGCGACAGCCACCCCGCCATCTGGTGGCCCTCCGGCCGCTGCTGCCTTGCACCACGTGTGCCCTGTCCGCCCCAGAGATGATTGCTCAGATGGGCATTGCTGATGCACCACTCGTGATGGCGGTCAGCCCCAAATCGGAGGATACCTGATCCGTTGTCCGGGATCCTCCGCTCTGGTAATGCGGACGTGGCGTGCGGCACTGGCTGAGTGTCGGGCTGATCACCGATGACCCCCCGCCTCCTCAATCCCCAGCCCTCTGTATGTGTCATGTCGTCCTTAGGCCATATGATCGCACGTCGCATGTCCATCGGCGGGGTCCGGCACCGGTGCACTGTCCGCCTTTGCCTCCGCCTCATCCCCTACAATGACCTCCAGGACGATGTTGGGGTAGCGCCGAGGGAACTGCTTGTGTACCACTGCGTGGCAGCTCTCGCAGAGCGGCTTCTTCGACCACAGCACCGCGTGGCCGCATGCCTTCCAGTCCCCCCAGCGCTCTGCCGTGTGCTGCGAAGCAAAGTCCGTGAGGAGCTTGAACTCCGCGTCGAACGTGCGGGAGTACGTTTCCCCAAGGCCGTCCGTGGCCTCGATGGCGTCGAAGAATGCGCCGGCCGTGAGCTGTACGCCAGGGCAGTTCCGATCCCCGCTGACTGCGTAGCCGCTGTACAGCTCCTGGGCCTCGCCGTTGTACACCGCCAAAATCGCAACGTTGCTCTTCACGTCGGTGAAAAAATTGGGGCCCGAGTAGACACGGCCGAAATTGTACAGTGCGGCATCCTGCGGACGTTGAGCAGACGATAGTTCGGTGTCGTTAGTGGATGATGTGACACTTTGCTGTGTGTAGTGCCTGATTACATGGACGAATTGTGCGGGCGTTGAGGGCCATGGGCACAGCGGCACCGCACCTTTTAGGGCCCCCTCTTGCTGCCTGGGCCTTGTGTAGGCACGGCGACCCTGTCTGACCATCGTTTTGTCTGACCAGAGGCTTTCTGGTGAAGAAGGCAAGCCCCGAAGACCACGGGATTGTGCACAGGTTTCAGAGGGTAAGAGGCTGGACCATGCCCCTGAGAGTGGCTGCTGCCCCCGACGCTGTTGTGCCTGAGAGCGCATCCCGCGTCTGCTTGTCTGGATGCGGTGATTGGCCTCAGGTGGTGCTGGTGCACGCAGCACGGCTGTCACATACATGAGGCAACGGCCCTGCCCCCCCTTATGGACCCCGCGAGCACGTTCCCCCTCGTGCGGACCACTGCTGATGCAACCAACACGGCTGCTGCACAACTACACACGATGATGGTGCGGGATGAGGTGTGCTGTCAAAAGGACACACACCAACACACACACACACACACACACACACACGCACACGCACACGCACACACACACACACACGCACACGCACACGCACACGCACACGCACACACACACGCGCACACACACACGCGCGCGCACACACACGCGCGCGCGCACACACACACACGCACACGCACACGCACACGCACACGCACACGCACACACGCACACACGCACACACACACACACACACACACACGCACGCACACACACACGCACACACACACACACACACCACCACCACAGGAGCACCGCAGGAGCTGGGTGCTATGACCACTCAACCAGCAGGGGGGGTGTTTGCCCCAGCACGCGCCCAGCGCGCACCTTACGTGCTGAACCAGGAACAGCTACTCCACGGCGCCAAGAGCGAGCCAAGGGCCCTGAACACCGCCCTAAAGCCAACCCAGAGGTGGCGGGTTCGTGCCCAAGGCTGGAGATCGGTGGCTGCTTCAGGCACTTCATCAGCACCAGAAGCAGCAAAGATGTGTTTGGATCACCATGGTGACAGAAAAGGCAGCTAGAAGTGGCTGGATGTGAGGGCCAGGCTTCCACCGGAGTACTGCTGGATTCCCAGGTGCTGCTTGGCCAAACGGGTATTGCCCCGTGAGCCAAAGATCAATCGTCGCGCCAGTCAGCGCGCCACAGTGCCACGCATTTCCGCTTTTTGTCCGTGTTTGTGCCTCTGTTTTGTGCAGGAGCTGCAGAGGTGCATCTGGGACAGACGCGGCGCAAGGCGTTTCAAATATCTGATTCTACAACAGTGGCATTGGTCAGAGGAAATGACAGATTAAATGTGGAAGAAGGTTTTCATGTTCGAAAGCATTTTGGTGAGTTACAATACGGGGGTAGCTCAATGTAGCTGTTGCTGGAAGACAGGATAACAGTACGATGACAGTATGACAACAGGATCGCCACAGGAAGACAGCAAGCAGTTTAAGCAACAGGATGACGACAGGAAGATGACAGGGTTTGGCCCCTAAAACGACAGGAGAAGAACAGGAGAACACCAGGAGGACAACAGGACCCTCAGGGTGACAACAGTAGCAACAGGATTGCGTCAGGTTGTCGATAGCACCTACGTACACCTGCGTACATCCATCCACAGTTTGTCATTGTCAATGAGAAGACACATGAACCTCCACAGTCGGTACTAAATGGGCAAACATTTGGCCAATAACCGCCGGCAGTTGGTGATCAACGTTGTCAGCCCAGAGGGCGGTCCTTAAGGGGCGGTACAGAGTGGATAGGGAAAAAAAAATCGTTGTGAAAGGACCGCCCTGTTGGGTGGGCGTAGGAGCTCGTGGGCCCTAATCCGATCAAGCTCGGGTATGGGGCTGGCATTCTGCACAACTTACGTTGGATTCCGGAGAAATTCCTGGGCATCAGGGCATTGGCAGTGACCCCGTAGACAGACCGAGGCAGTCCGCGGATTGCGTGCAAACTCTGCCTTCAGAACCCATCGCCCACCGCATACAGCAATGCGGCTGCACGCAGCCACACTCCGAGTGGACACACCGTAAAGCGGTAGAAATCCATGATCTTCTGATAGCCGTCGGCAGACGGTGGGACGTCCGTGAGGTCCTTGGGATCCACCTCTTTGATGCTGTGCGCCGCACGCAAATTGGTCGTCAGCCGCTGGGCCTTGCGCTGCTTTCCTGTGATCTGCTTGCGGAGCTTCTGCAACCCGTCGATGTCGGCCTTCACCAAATTTACCTACGAAAAGGGCATGCAACGCTGGCGGTCGCTGTGCGATGGCATTCTGCACCGGGACTAGCCAAAAAAACATGGGTGTAGGCACGCCGTGCGTCTCGTGCCAAAAGCACCTCGACATCGGAATGGGGATGCACGTTGGCCAGACAGCACCGCATGAACCAAACCAGATTTTGGCTGAGACGGAACGGAGAGGAGAAACATATTGGTGCTAGGCCGAGTCGCTGAACTGGCCGATTTCACATTGTGCAGGCCTTCAGGCCGGTGTTTCCCAATCCAAGATGGGGAATCATGTGGCGACTAGTACATTCATGATGCAATGAACATCTACAGCCAGCTCGTCATGCATGACAAGACTGACCCGTGCTCGGGAGGGCATTGGTATCAGTCTTAAGGATGTATGACTGGATATCTATCGAGAGATCATGCACGGGTGGAGAACCTAGTTGCACATTTGGAGACAGCAGAGTTTTGTACCTGCTTGTGTGCTACATTGCCTGCTGTACAGAGTTGGTGGGTGGTTTTACAGGGGTTCCTATCGAGTGGGGTTTTCCAATTATGCATGCAGTGCCCACGCAGCGCAACAAGATTGCCTCAGGCCAATGGCTGCCATTGGCCATTGCTACGAGTGTCCAGTGTGGGTGTCAGGGCAAGGACATGGGGTGGCAGATGACGGCAGCAGAAAATGCAGCACTTCCCGGCACTGGTTACCTGGTTGCTGATGTCATTTGGTGGCTCTGGGTGCAAATGGGCTGAAGTGGGGATGACGTGTGTGAAGTGGCTGCACCACGACTGTGTGTCAACTGTGTTGGCCAACCCTCGATTAATAACTGCCAAACACCCTTTCTCTTACCCCTTTCCACACGATTCTCATTACATGATCAATATTGACCCCTTTGTCCTCTGCTTTCTATGCTTGGCGTGACAGCAGCTACTCAAGGCGGTTGTTGTTGCCATGTGGCCTGGGCCATGGTCAGTGATGGAGTTGCAGAGACACCTGCGCCCCCATGAAGCGGATCTTCGTGACGTCCTTCTCTGCCTTTGCCTGCCCCAACAGCCCTAGAAAGCCTTTCTGCACGTCCGCCAGCGTGTCGATGCAGTGCAGAATGTCATTGCACACTCCCGCCTCATCACCCGACAGTACCGAGCTAAGCTCCTTCAATTGGCGGTGGTGCTCCTCCAGACGGATTGCTGAGGAATCTCGCAGGACCTGCTGCTGCTGATGGATCTTCGGCAGCAGCAACCCGAGTCGCTCCTTCAGCTCATCCCTGACGGCAACGAGCGCAGTGATGAAAAAATATGCCACGTCTCAACATGGGGAGCCCGCCGGGGTGAGTACAGTGACTGTGCGGAGATGCTTTTCCTCTGCCCCGAAACTCACACCGCCACACGTGTGCACCGGTTTCCAAAGGAGCCGGTGTTGCTGGTGTTGATGGTGCTGAGCTTTGTAAAAGGTGTGATGTGCTGCACAGGTCTGTACTTTGTAAACTACACTGAGGTAGAGGGCGAGATTGCGTTTCTTTTTCTTGCAGGCCGCACGTCCGAACCACCCGTAGGCTACAGTACGCCCCCCCAGGACAAGTTCCCGAACTCCACATGCAACCCAACGATGTGTATGGTATGTCCACGGCGGAAAGAGTGCCCAACGCTTGGGGCAGGTGCACATGCAACCTCTGATGCATGCTGTTGTGGCATGACACTGTCATGCGGCGAGAGACAGTGCGAGACTCTGCTTCACAGGCCCAATGAACAGATGCTTTGAGGTACAGAAAATGGTTGGAACAGCCTCCCCTCTATCCTCACAGAGACAAGCCATGGACTGGCCCAGGGCCACTCCCTGCGAGTGGAAGAGGGGCAGCCGACATGTCTGGAATGTTCTGCGGGGGTAGGTCTACAGGGGGGCCACAATGGGTCAGATTTGCTTCTCCGCAATTAGCTCCAACCGCGCCTGCCACCACTACAGGGGGGGGGGGGGGATTTTGCACGGGAATCATTTCGCCGGGAAAATTTCGCCACCCTTGGAATTTCCAAAGCTCCTCAAGTGCCTCACCCACACCTTCACGTGCAAGTCCATGCCCCGTTCAGAGGCAGAACGGTTGGCAAATCAAATGGCCACTGAAAGCAGCATTAGTTCACTTCTGAAAGAATCTGCTGTTCCAAAACACTTGCCCAAAAACTATGGGCCCCAGGCATGCAGTACCATTGGCATCTTCACAGCCCTGCCGATACCCATAAAGGGGCAAATCGCGTCGCCTTCCTTAAAGACGGAATTTCCCCACGAAAATATCCCGCCCGAGTTTTCCCTTCCCCTGTAAAGTGATACAATGGATCAAAAGTGGTAAACCAGGCGCCAAATGTGCCTGCGGGCGTGGGAGATCATCAAAGGGTGTGAAAAATCTGGCCAATGCTTGGGGTGTGTCGGACAACCAAAGGGACATACCGCCTGCTCTGCCTCGGATCGCAGTGCCACGGCTCAGCAGCCATGGCAGCATTCTACCCACATGACGCCCACGTCCAACTGGCACCAGTGGGCACTTTCAACCCATCCCTCGCTTAAGCAGATTGGAGTGTGGGGTGAGGGTGGTCTTCCCACCCAACCGAAAGTTCACCCAGAGGGCCGGAAAATGGTGCAACGAGGGCACTCTGCGCACTGCGGCACGCTGATTTGCAGTACGGCTGCTCTATGTAACTACTCTGTAACTACTGTACGCACGGAGATCAGTGGTGTAGTCACGGTAAGCAATCCGCAAAATGGGGCAATTGGGGCACGTGAAAGCAACTGCACCTTTGCTTCAAAAGACGTGTCCGCTCCATTTGTAACGCTACAAACGTCGGGTCATCGGACAGACCCAAGGCACTGTCTGAGCACAAAGCATCTTGATATTTACGCTTTCTGGTGCCTTTGATGACGACTTGCCGCCAACTTCTACACACACTTTGCAATGCGGCGACGCGTTGTTCGTCAGTCAGGAACGAGGCGATGCAGTGCAAAACGCCCTCAGGCCACGCTGCGTGCATCTCGAAGTGGTGATTGGTGCGATACAGGACGAAGGGGTGGAGCTTTACTGTCGTGCTTGGGCAACCCCTGTCACCGGTCTGAACATCCCCAAAAAAAAGAGCACCCCTGCAAGAGGACATAAGAGACATGATTGATGCAAACGTGATGCAGAATCCTTAGCTCGGACCAAAATTCCATACGATGAGCATCAGCCACTTACACCACACCCCCTAAAACTGCGGGCCTGGTCTGATCCCTCAACCCATTGCAAAAATGTGAGGCGGAATGCATCATGGGTTGCCGTGCCCAGGAGAGGTGCAATATCTTGTGCATTGAGGGGTTCGATCACAGCCAAGGCCCCAGAGGGGGTGGGGGGGGGATGGGTACCCCCGAAGACAAACCTCAAAACGGGCCCACGACGCGCTGATCATCAATTCAAGGTGCGTCGCGCGGGAGTACCGCCCTTTTCTCATGTGCTTTCTTTGCTGATTTTGCTGTTCAGTTTGTTATCTCAGTCTCTCATCAATCATTTGGATTAGCCCTTCTGCCATTCTGCTGAATCGAGGGGGGGCGCAGATAGTGTTAAGGTTGTTAGATCAAGCGCAGGCGCAGGCGCCACATACCACCCTATTCTGGGGTCATTTGCGGAGCCTACAGCAAGGTATGATATCAGATGTCCAACCCCTTGTAAATCATCATTTTGGGAGACGAAATGAGCCCCAACTGAATTTTTCGATTTTGCCCCCCCCCCCCCCTTACGTAGGTGCCACTTTTTTGGAAGGGGTAGGGGTGGGACCGGGGGGATGGAGGGTCAAAAACTTTTTCGTGTATTCTGGCCACTGTGCATCGATTTAGGCCCAGGTCCTGAACAACTTTTTTCTTGTACATGGACCCCCATGGCAGGGGTCTCAGGTCCGAACTCCGAGTAAACCCCCCCCCGTATGGGCCCTTGGTGGTGAAGACCGTTCTGGCTGGCATGCGTCGGCTGAAAATAACCTCACAGTGGTTGTTAGATCAAAACCAGGCAGGTCTTGCTTGTAAAAAAAAAAACAGGGGCCCATGGCGTTGGCTCGAGAAGCTAGCGTGTTCAAGTCCTTGGTTTGAGGCGGCACCTAACAGTGTATCACCTTTTGAGCATCAATCTTTAGGTGGATGGCTCGATGTTTTAAGATTTACAGTGGTCAAACTATTAAAATGAATTGAGAACCAGCTCCCAAACTCCTGAAATCGTTTTGTCAGCAGGGGAATCCTTCAATGTTTGGTGCAGGGGCAGCGGCGGATTGAAAATAAACGGTCTCATAATTAATCATACTACCCTTCGTAGGCCTCTGCAGGGAGGGAAAATGGGGGTGCAAACTTTTCATGCCGTTCTAGAGGGACAAATGAAGAGCTTTTACACTACCGGTGTTGTGCATGCACAGCTGCAGTTTTGAAGTGTTACAGTTTGGTGGTGCAATCCCCCCCCCCTTCGGGGGGGAACCGTCACGACACTGGGGGAAGATGACAGGGGGGGGGGGGAGGTAGGTGCATTTGAGCATTTAGATTATCGAAGTAGTGAAAATAGAGTATAGCATATATTGTTCTTTGTCATTTTCTAAGCTGCTATCGTTAAAAATCAGTGGGCACATGTTCCAGAGGGAGCGCACGGCTTCTGTGCTCTCACCTTTGCACCTGGCCTCCCTTTTTCATGATTTTTAAAATTCATTCATTTAAAATTCAAATGCGTCAATTGGGTGAAGAATCAACTCCCCAGTCACTTGAAATGTTTCTGTCACCAGGTGGTGTGTTGCACTGCACTGTAGTGCGTTGTAGTGCGTTGCAGTGTGGTGCAGTGTGCTGTTGAGTGTTGCATTGTGCGGTAGTGTGATGTCCTATGTTGAGCCAGGTGCTGAGTTGGGCCTGTTCGTTTGTTTGAGTTCTGGTACAGTTGGTAAAGTACGGATAACATGTAAAATCACAGACGGTCAGCAGTCTGTTGCATAGTTTCAATGCCACTTTTGCATCAAAATGCGGTGTAAATGCTTAAAGATGTGGCCGTCAAAACCTACTATCAAAAACATGCGATCCTTTCAAATTGCTCGGGGAATCAATACACACTCTAATGCATAGCCATGGCACCGAAGCTTATGCAACCTCTTTGAAGTCGGATTGTCTGGGCATTTCAAAGGTTCACACTTTATGATCTGTTCATAAACTGTGTGAAGTTTTGTGCACAAGAATAAAAGTTGCGCATGCCGTTGTGGGTTTGCATCCCTACAATGCCGAACCATGGTAGACCTCTTCGCCATGCTGTGGTAAAAATTGATTTCACCATTTGTACTATCACAACTATTGCCCCGAAAAAATGTGAGTAGGCAACAAATGCTCAGTGTCCGCAATGTCATTGTGACTTTGGAAGAAGACATTGTCATACCAATCGTGGTTCATTGGTGCCAAAAGGGAAGTGGCTTCCGCCAACCTTCTCCCAACAAAATGGGAAAAAGGAAAGTTTTGAGACACTAGGTTTATGAAAGGAGTTGCTGGCATTGAATGATGGAGCGGGGGGAAGAATATATGGTGGGATGGCCAAAGGGAAGGGTCCGGGAAATGTTGAGCAATAAAAGACTACCCCTTGGTGCGTCGCACAACTGTATCCGAACCATTCATTGTTCTTTGTTCAAAATTTCTTCATCGGTCGTTTCCCGACTGCTTGTTGGCTATTCGTTTCCTCTTCCTTGCCAACTGTTGCCTCTAGAACTTAGAAAGCATGAACACTTCCAGAAAGGAATTTCTTCACGAAAAACTCGTGACAAAAAGAACCAACTTAGGCACGCATTAAGCCAAATTCATCGGTCTTTGGCATGCTCGAGAAATCCAGTTTCGCAAACCCAAGATTGGAGAAGCTTCTGAACCATTTTTGAAAATGAGGCACACCCAAAATTCGCAGAGGTCCTTAATAGTCTCCCAAAACCCACCAAGTAGTATGGCACAAAAGGGCCGGGAACTGTTCGATAACACACCCTCGCATGGCAACAATGCAACATAGCTTTCAAAAAGCAGTTGCTTTGCAAAATGTCCAAAACCTTTTTTTGTGGTGAATCCGGCGTTCCTAACAGCAAAAAGCTGAAGACTATAGAGAAAAGGCCAGTGACGTGACAACAAAAACAAATTTTGAAAACAAATATGCAGTGTGCAGCTTCCCATCAAAACGTTTGCCAATAGTGCCCAGGGGTCACCAAACAAAAAAATTTATTGCAAAAATAGCTCATAGTACCACATGCTAAGGGCCGCAAAGTCTAGAAGTTTATGGTCCGTGGGCTCCAAACCGTGTTCATAACTTTCACGTTCTTAAACCATGAGCCTGCATCATCATAAATTCTCTTGCAAGATTTGCTATCCTACTTTTTTTAAATTGGCACAGAGTCCGATGGGCCAAATGCCTCACAAGCTGAATTTGACTATCAAGAACGGGTGTACCAAAACTTCCTCAAATTGGACTTTCAATGGAGAAAAGTTTGGAATCTCTGGGAAATACTTACGGTACGCAAAAAAAACCCAAGAAACCAACATTTTGTGAACCTGGCCTTCCCTGCAGTTACCACACCATCCTCCAAACCTTACCAAAAATGCCTGATTTTTTTCGCTCAAAAAAGCCCTTGTCCTTATGAAGAAAAAACTCTCCGCCAAGAACACCCATCGGTCATCAGAAAATACCAAGAAACTGAAAATTAGCCAAAACCCCAAAAGCCCATTGAAGGTTTGGAACATGGTTATTGTGAAATAACCGGTTTTTAAAAAATATTTTTTTAAAAAAAACAACCAGTTTTGCTGATTAATGGTTTTCAAAATAACCTGTTTTCCCAATTAATTGCCCTTCACGAGGCAAATTTTTGCCATAGGTCAAAAGAGAGCCCATACAAATCGGAGCACAGTGGCCAAAACTACCTCAGAAATTGCATTTCACCATCGACCATCATTTAGTGCTACCAAAGCCTCTTTTTAGTGCAGAAATTGGACAAAATGTATTGCTGAAAAGAACCCCAAAAATTTTGCAACCATTCCGATTAATTGGTTTAAATTAGTTTTCAAAACAACCGGTTTTGCCGATTGTTTTGAAAATGACCTCCCATCATTGCCAATAACCGGTGTTTCCGATTAATTGGTAAATCCGGTTCCGAACCCTCAGCCCAAAACACACCCATTCCTGATGAAAACCTCTCCAAAGCGAAACCAAAAAAAAACCCTTATCGTTCCCAAAAAAAAATCAGTTCCTGACCAGGAAAACCCAGCTTTACTACAAAAACTCCCTTGATTCTTATTGGAATTATTGGACCAATCAAAAACGCCGGCACACACATACCATGAACCTTGCATCCTAAATTGTTGAACAACAACCACAACACAACGCACGAAAGCATGTAAAAAAACAATGTTGCAATGTTGCTATATAGTAGAAGCATACAAATTGCAATGCCAAAGAACAAAAAAACAACACGCAATTGCCATCTACACCACAGCAAAGCTAGTGCGAGTGTCTGGGGTGCTGGCATACATATTCCCTGGCACTGGATCGAGAAAGAATATGGCACAGGATTGGCCTGCAAAATGAACGTGGAGATATCCCTTGGCGCCAAATGGGGGTGATACGGAGAATTGACATGTGGCTCGTTGGACAGTGCACCGTCCACCAGTGGTTGGCCTGCTTGTTCAATTCAGCAAAGGCCATGGCAGAGCGTGGCAGTAGACATGACCAAAGCGTTTGCAATGTTTGTGCGTGTTTGTGCTTTGGTTGCAGCAATACTGATTTTGTGCGTTCATGTTTCTGTTTCTATTGCAGTTTTTTGTGTTACTTGGTCCACATTAGTTGGTTGCTTCTGCCAAGGAGCAGACCATTGTTTTTTTTCTATGTTTGCCATTAGACACCTCCTGGTGATCCTTCAAACTACCACCATAGCAAGCAGGAACCTCAAACAGCTTCTTCCCAACCTTGACAAACACGGGGCTGGGGTGTGTGTGCTCACCACCTGACACCGGCATGGTTGCCGTTTTAGGAGGGCCCTCGCAAAGAGAAGCAGGCCATGGTGTTTCCTTGGTAGGGGTGTGGGCACTGTCTTTCTTCATTGCAGCAGCCCAAGTAGCCACCATCAACAACAAGCTACCTAATCCCTGTCGTCTGACCCGCCCGTCTAATGGGGAGAGGAAATCAAAATGGCTACATAACCATCTTGAAGGCGATACGTTGGCAAAGTGGCTATATGACGATTCCTGCCGTGTTGGGGGCCCATGGGCAAAGTGGCTACATAACCCCTGCCGTCTGAGGCCCCCGATGTGGGGAGGAAATCAAAATGGCGACAGAACCCCTGCCTTCTCGGGTTCCAGAGTGGAGAGGAAGTGGTTGCCTAACCCTTGCCATTTTTGGGGCTCCAGACTGGAGCAGAATGAAAATGACCACACGCACCCTGCCATCTTGGGGTCCCCAAAGCGGGGAGGACTCAACACGGCTACATAACCCCTGCCTTTTGGGTCCCCAAAGTGGGGAAAAGTCAACGTGGCCACCAAGTGGTCCCATAGGTCCCCATAGGGCGGGGGAAGGGGGGTCAATACGGCTCCAAAACGCCAACGTTTACCATGAAAACCCCTAAGTAAAGATAAAAAAACCCAACGAAAGGTACCCAAAAAAATCCCACCAGTTGTTGGCACAAAAACACCAATTGATACCAATAAACCACCACCCCACCACCACCACCACCATTCTTACCAAAAGCCCCCCGACGCAGCCTTAAAAAAAAACGGCAAAACCCCCTCGGGGGGGGGGTTTGGTAAGGAATCGGGGGTTTTGTTGGTTTGCACCAGAGAACCCTTGTATATTGCAAATGAAGGATTTTACAATATGGGGTATGATATGCGAGCGCACCAACAAAAGGTGTGTGTGGTGTTGCTCAATGATGCAACCATGCCTGATTTTGCTCTCTGCAAGGTGATTGGCTTGGCTCCATAAAGACCGCCCTGCATTCGGTTAATGGCAATCTTGAGCTCTAGCAAAGAAAGAAAAAAGCAAAAGCAATCAGCTCTGCTGCAGGAGGTGTGCTGCAAAACTAAGCAGCAATACAGGCCTATGCGAAGGCAATGAGGTCAAAAAGACAGCAATGAGAACATGCATCCAGAGATTCCAATACCCCTTGCCCCACTGCTTCCTCCGATTCTGCACCAATGCACGGCGGCAGCCTGGCACAGTGTTGCAGATTGTTTTTGCGCAACTCTTTTTCCCGACTCCTCAGCAAGTCAAAGCGACCAAGAGGTTGTAGTATCTCCACAGGTAAGCAGCAAAGAAATTTGATCGAAGGCCTCATATTCTGCCCCGGGTGTCACAACTCGCTGAAGACTCGCCAGCACTGGGAGGTGCAAATGAATGTCTCGGCCAGTGTTTTCTTGCCCTCGTGACCTTTCGCTTCCCCACAACCGTTATTAAGGCCCGGTTGATGTGAACTGCCCAAACTGTATATGGTCAGAGTCGGATGTTACATTTGTGGACCCATGTAAGCAACTGTGACCGAAGTATTCGAAGAGAAACCATTTTACTTAAATTTTGACGGATGCTTATTTGGGGTTGAGAAATAGGGATATGGACTACTTTTGGTGCCTGTGACAATGGGTGTTGCCTGCGTCCGAGGTTACGTCCGGTGTTCACGGTTGGATGGCATTGATGGTGCGGAGCCCTTGTGCATTCAATTCCAGAGCATCAGAAATGGGCGTATCACAAATTCGGAGGCATCGGTCTGTTCAGGCCCAGGGCTCAGTTCTGCACAGGGTTCGTTGCGGGATCACACCAATGGGGTGGTGGTCTGTCAGCGCCATGACTGGCTGGCATAAATGAACAGCCGAGCCAAAGCCTGAGGTGCAAACGAACGTACTTTCCCCAGGCAGCAAGGAACTGCGCCATTGCCGTACAGGCAAGTGGGAGAGCGGTTCTGCCTGTGTGTTGAGTTGTCGATCAGGGTAAAATCATATGCGACCGTTGAAATGACCTGCACGTGGCTTGCCACCCTGACTCCAAATTCAGGGGCTTGCACACAAAAACAGACACTCTGATGCAAATCCTGCTGGCACTGAGCATTGTGTAGATAGTGTTTGGGCAAAGGCAGCCAAAGGTATCTGGGGCTTGGCATACATTTTCACTGGCAAGTTGCGGAAGTGTGCACGGTCTTGTC
Organism: Eutreptiella sp. 'Long Island Sound 2002'; assembly: GCA_964036045.1. NCBI lineage: Eukaryota > Euglenozoa > Euglenophyceae > Eutreptiales > Eutreptiaceae > Eutreptiella > Eutreptiella sp. 'Long Island Sound 2002'. The sequence goes on along the minus strand of OZ038378.1, from coordinate 20,718,737 downwards.
CAATTACCACTCCCGGTGTAAACGGTGCCTTTTTGGCCAAACGACCACCCGCTGGTGCCCCCCCCAGCGCACCCCAATCGGACTGTGGCCAGACCATGTTCGTGAGCACATTCAAGGTACCCCGTGCTTCGAGAATGCCCAGTGATATTTGAAAAGGTTGAGGTATGGATGCTGATACCAATGCACACGCTTCCCGGAATCCATAACATTGCCAGGAGCGGGGCTTGGGGCGTCGGCTTGGGGTGCTTCCAGAACATTGCAGCGTCCCATGACCATCCCATGACCATCCCACACTGGTCCCCGTCTCAGCAAAAAGGTCAGTTTGGTGTCTTCCAGGACGCCTCCCGCGGTCTTCTTCCGTTTTCGTCCCCCAGACGCAGCCTTTGCACGGGGAACGGACTCAAGCCACGCCTTGAAACAGAAAGAAATCAATTGGGCCGTGCACAGACCCAAAGTGCACCACCGGGGGCTCCCGCAGCGGGCCCAGGCCATGTGACTCTACAAAGGTCGACTGCAGTGCGACCACATGGGCTTCATGCAGCACCCACGGCGCGTGGGTAATGGTCCCCCGGAACCAGCCCCTGCGAAATGGCAGGCGGTTGTACAGGCAGTAGCGGTCCACAAAGAAGCCAGGGTCACAGGCCACACCGCGAGGGTCACTGACATCCCTCTGGGCCTCTGAGGGCTTGGCTGACACCTGCGGACAGAGCGGGTACACGCGTGTTCTTCAGCGAAACTCGGGCAAGGGACATTTGCGTTTCCAGGGTTGTAACCCCTCCCCCTGTCCAAGCAACGGTAAATGACCAGAAATTGACGGAACCAATGGCCAAGGGTGTTGCTTACGCGTTACACTGTGCATGGTACATGCGGAAAGACATGCTGTACTGTTCTGAAAACCAAGGGGCAAAATACGCTACCAATGCCATCATGCCCAAATCAGCCTCCTTGACACAAAATATGAACATCATGCATCTCAAAACCAATATCAGACAGCACACATACCGCACAGTAGGACCAATTGAAAACTGCACCGCCAAAATCCACGGTGCGAAAATTGACGGAACGAACGCCTAGTGTTGCTTGGACATAGGCGTTGCTTGGACAAGGGGAGGGAGGTCCTGCTGTCATCCCTCCACCCAAGCCCATTGCTCCAAACCACCCACTCTGAGTGCACCAGAAAGGTCACCCTAACGGGTCTGAAAAGAACCAGCATGACCTGACCCTTATGCTATCGGCAATCCATCATCCTTTTGCCTCCATGACTGCCTGTGTGCAAGACTAGCAGTGCACCATTTGTTGCCTTGAATTCGCCCACTGAGGCTATTTGTGTGACCAGAGGGTGCAAGTACAGGTCTGATAATGTCTGATCAGTGAGTACTGGGAGAGATCCTGAAATTACCAACAACACGACATGACACAACACCCTCATTTGCTGGACATGGTACCAGTTTAAAACGGCGGACATGCACCAAGCGCCAGCATCCAGCACTAATACCCGCCGTGGACAGCTGTCTATCAACCGATTACTGCCTTCGGGTGATCACCAACAGCACCTCATCGTCAACCGCCAGCGATTCGCTGCGTGGCAACAGCGATCAACCACCAACATGCCAATGGCTTTCCTCGAGCAAAAGAAAACGAGGAATCCTGTTCCTTGAGGACGCCCCTGTCCATCCCATTCCCGATGCACGAACCTTCACTTCAAGATCCAGTGAAGGCAAAGAGGTCCGCCACCACAGAAACCGCACCCTCTGGGCCGTGAAGCGGTGATGCACCACGCCCTCATCTGTCCGGCGCCGCGTGCGCACAATGCGTGCGAAGCGGTAGGGCAGGCGGAAGAGCGCGAACGCCCCAAGGGTCGCGATGGCGGAAGTGGCGTCCAGCGTCAGGAAGTAGATGCCGGGGGGTCCCCCCCCCGAGGGCCGCACATACGTGCGGACGTTGACGGCCTCGTGGGTGATCGCAGCCCAGTTCCAAGCGTCGGGACAGAAGATGGGGCGAATGCCCTCCTCCGTCAGCAGCACCAGCCCTATCCAGGCGTCCCTGCGGTGGTGATATAGAGCTGGACGCGGTCAACAGAACGACCCCCATCTTTGTACCTTTTGCCACAGCAATGGGGATGAGCCAAAGGTCAGGGCCGTCCTTTACCTCAGAAAGAAAAATTGATTTACGCTTGACCCAACAAATGCACACATTGACATGGTAAAGGCGACCGGGCACTACACACAGCAAAATGTCAAACCCTCCAGCAACAAATCCATCTGGAGTTTGTCACTGGTAAAGAGAAGACACATGCACCTTTGCCCGCAGTCGGTTATTAATGAACGAACCAATGCCCATTTAGTTACATCAAGCTGTTGGCGGATCACCACCAGCCTCGAGGGCTCTTCCTTGGGCTGTCCATTGTTTAAAACAGAAAAAAGCCGCTGATGAAGGACAGCCCTGCCGGAGGCACATTTGGGTAGATCCACGTGGTCCGCGAGCCGACCAGCAGACCTCTTTGTGTCACTCCTTCCAAGAAGTGTCTTGTGCGCTGCATGAGCTGTTGCATACCGCTGCTTGCTCGCATGTGTGCCGCGGCTTCCTGCAGTCTTCGAAGGCCGTCACATGGTTGTTTGCTGCAGTGGACGCGCCGGGTGTTTGTGCAACATCATCTTTGCTTCTAGGCATCTGCATAGGGGTATCCGCGGAATGCCAGCAATGCGCGTGCAATACGCCCTGTTGTAAGATACATTGTTCGATAAAGCCTCCAAATCAACACAAATTGGGTTGTTCTGTGGACACCCAAAAATTGCACACCGTTGTTCCTTATCTTCCCCTTAGACCAAGAAAACATGCAACATAGACAACAGAACAAGTATGATGGATCAACCATGGACCAGTGTCCTTGCAGTGTAGGCAAATGCCTGTATGTGGGAACCTTAATATCTCCTGCCCACACCATTTTGCTTCAATGGCATTGGGCCAGCCTTGCATGTTTCGTTGATTGCTCCACACGTGGGATACATAATGATACCCCAGTGATACCGCAGAGTATGGGATTGATGCGCACATGCAAGCTGATAAGGCACACATGCAGAAACAAATGTATGGCAAGAAGGTAACAAAAATCCTCTTGTACCGTGCTAAAATGCACAAATCCCTCTAAACTAATGTGGATTGCGGCTTCACAACCCTCCTCCACCATCCTTCAGAAAGAAAAAACACCACTTTTGCAACCAACTTTGTGTGGTAGTTGGCACTATTGTGTCCCACAAGAGGTGCTTACTACAAGTCCTTGGTGCGACCAAACGGCCAAATAATTGCACTGTGCGCGCACTGCGCTCAAGGCGCCCCCATATGCTTTGGTTACAGCCAAACCCATTTGCCGTGGAACCACACGGACTGACACTTGAACCAGCTTTGGGCATTTCCAAGCAAAAAGCCCCCCCTTTGCCCCCCCCCCCTCCCCCTGCCATCCATGCCTGCTTGCCTCACAGGCGATTCCATCCATGCCTTCCCTACACCCTCACCTGCGCTGCATTTCACAACCAACCCCTGTCTGTGCTTACACCATGCCCATTTCCTGTCCTCACTTATCCTGGGGGTTGGCTGTGGAAGACATAGAACAGTGACCATGGAGGAAAAAGGTAATGAGAGACGATAGATCCACAAAGCTGGTCCTGTAGAGGCTTACAGATACGCCGACCCCCGGAGACTGGCTTCACCAGGTTCTCCGATCGACTCCGATTGGTACCTCATTGTTCTCCTTGTCCCCAAACTTAGGTTTCGTCTCGTACCATCCATACTGTGGGGACTCGATCAAACATGGAAGCATACAAATGAGCATACCCATTGGAGTCCAGGTGCGGTTCAAGTCCCACCGGTAACACTGCTTGCAATGCTTCGGGTTCCAATCGCCAGTGCAAGAACACAGCGTCCGTCCAACACTCGTGCCGCATGAACTTGGGCATGTTTGGGCTCGGGATGCCACGCGCCTCCCATGCAGCACGGTCTGCAGAAGAGACGCTAGCATTGCAGCCAATAATTGCGTTGCATAGCGTCAGAAACAGGCCGCACAATGTTGCGCCGATTCCGTGGATGAAGTGCAACAGCCATGCCATTAGCTGTGAGCCAGAGTAAGGGCCGTCCATACAATCAACAAAACAACAACAACACGAAACCTGGTTGTCCCCTGTGCACCTAAGGAGAGCCTCGACCCCCATGGCTGCCCATGCCAAAGCAACGTCACTCACCAAGGAGAAACCAGAAGCGCCCATGGCACAACGGAAAAGCAAAGGAAGACACGGGGCGAACAAGAAAAATACAAGGAACATCATCTCAAAACTACTTGCCACCCAAAGCCCAGCCGTGACCATGGCTCGTTGCAGCAAAAAATGCCTAGGCTCATGAGAAATTGTCGTGTTAACCCTTGGAAGCCTTTTGTTTGTGGAAGACTCTCTTTGCCCCACGCCCACTTCCTTAGCGACCAGGCCGCTACGACCCCGCATTTCCCCAATATTTTGGTCAAATCACAATGCAGTAGGAGATGGAAATAAGATTGACGTATTGTTTTTCATGTGGGTGGGGGTGGGGTGGTGGAGGGGCTTTGGAGGCTGTTGGCAATGTCAGTGAAAGGGCGCAGTGGCACTGTGGCGAACTATAAATTGTGCTGCCTAAGGCGCAGAAGTTTTTCTTTGGGGGATCAAAAACGGTTGAATTTTTTCCGCCAAAAACAAGGCAAATGAAGGCTTTTCTCAAACCCCTCGTTGTGCATCTTGAAAATGACGGAGTTTTAGGTGAAAGGCGGTCATTGGAACCCAAACCTTTGGATTGTGGTCATAGTGGATGAATATGCTAGGAGATTGGTGTGACTCGACGTGCAATCACAAAAGACTCTTCGATGTTGAGAGTTGCAAAAATCGATTTCCGAGCTCGAGCTGCCCAGGATTTTTGCAGCTCACCAAATAGCTTAGACTATCATGGATCCATCGCACAAACAAGGAAACCATAGCCACCCAGAAAGTGATGTGTGCGCCAACTCGGCTGTGACATACATCCATGGCAACCTGATCTCCGCAGCACGGACTCGCTTTGCAGCTTCTCTGACGTGGTCCTCAAACCAAACACCAACGGCGAGTCCTTCAGTCTGCACACCGCTGGCAGCTGCCTTGGGGGGGGAGGGGGGTTCCCTGCCCTCTCCTGCGCCTCCCTTCCCGCCGAGGCCAAGCTCCGGTGCCCACCGCCTGACCCTGGCCCTGGTCATAATTGTCACCTCCAGTGCCTAGCAGGGCCCGCGGCTATGGGGGCGGGGGGGGCTGGCCCTGACCCTACCCTGTCCCAGACAATCACCCTCAGTGCCAGGCAGGGCTTTCAGCTGAGGGGAGGAGGGAGGGCTGCCCGGAACCTGACCCTGCGCCCCTCCATGCGCTCCTCCCCCTGTGCCTCGCAGAGCTGTGGGAGGGGGAGGGAAGGGGGAAAAACCTCCGAAACGTTGCCTTGCCCCGGGCATGAAGCAACGGATACACAGCTCACATATTACTCCCGTGTCACAAGCATATAGTCATCGCCACAACTCTCTCTGTGCATTGCTTTGCCTTCTGCACCGGAGTGCAAACCGGACCAGTGCCGAATGTTGCCTTGAGTTCACCACACGAGGTGGCTATCGAATGTTTCCGAGGCTGTCTGGGTCACCTCTCCCCCACCCATTGGCGCCGGTTAGTCATGAACCATGCACACCGCGGCTTGTCTCTACGCTTCCCTGCTCTCTCTGGCTCGCCAGCCCTTTCATCACAGTGTTCCCTGCGGCTCTCACAACAGCACATAAGAAATACGCCTTGCCTTGCCCCGGGGAGGGGGGGGGTGGTCCCAAAACTGCCCCCCCCCTTGTGACCGTGTGGGTGGAGGAGGGGGGGGGTTCACGCCCTTCACGCCCAAGGGCCCGAAGCCGGCATCCCGTATCCACCCAGTAGGGGCCCTAGTGGGCCCCCTAGTCACGCTGCAGAGGCCCAGAGTCGGTGCCCCACTCACTCCGCAGGGGCCATAGTTGGCACCCCACGCGCACTGCAGGGGCCTCAAGTCGGTGCCCCACACTCACTGTAGCTCACACACAGCCGTGCCCTCGACCTCCCTAGCAAGAGCAACCGGACAGAGAAAGCAGCATGGCGGGCATCATTCGAGCGGGTCGTCATTGTGCGAGGAAGCGTCACTGTGGGACGAAGCCCCCGAGTCCGATGCTGTGTCGTCCACTCCATCAGGCGGCGGGGGCACCGGCGGCGCGGTGTCGGACCATTCGTCCATACCCATGAGGGTCAGAGCAGAGTAGAGGGGTGGGGCGGGAAGAGCCTCGGGGAACGAGACATACAACGAATCAGCCACCCGCACCACTGTGTAGGCAGCACCATTGTGGCACTGCAAGGGGGCGGGGGCAACAAAGATGACAGATGGTAGATGTAGGGGGGGGGGAGCCCAGTAGGACCGGACATGCCGACGGGCACCGGACAGCTCCCCCTCCCAACAGCTCCCAGGCCACATATGACACCGCGCCCATAGGGCGCCCTAGACAATGCACAAGCGACGCCGCCAGTGCCACCGCCACCCACTGATGAGGCCAACCCCAGTCCCGGGGGGTCATGTCGAGCAGCCGCTCGCGCCAAAGGCGCGGGGGTAACACCAACCAGGCGCCGAGTGCCCCCACATATGACTCTATGGTAAGATCCCTCTCCGCTGCCAGGACGACCGGGGGGCCCCGCGGGGAATGCACCAACCCCGACCAGGTCACAGACACGTCAGGACAGGGGGTATACTGCATCAGACCCGGGAAGGCAGATGCATGGGCAAGGGCCCAAACTACCACACGATCACTCCTGTACACAGTGTAGTGGTAGGGCGAGTGCCACACACGACCATCGCACGGGAGCAGGGTGAGAGCAGAGGCAAACGCGTAGCGAGCCCCCCACACCGCACAGGGACACTCATACCACAGGTGGGGCCCCCAACTCACGCACGGGCGCCAGCATAAATGGCATGTGAAAACGGGCTCGGGCTCCACGTGGCGGTGGAGGGCGGTACGCAGCCAGACTACCGCGGACAGGGACTGCGGTGAGACACGGCCAGACTTGACACAGCGGACCCACGCAGCAGACAACCCTGCACGTCAGAGATAAAAACATGAGCCTCACTATAGTAGGCCTCCAGGACAGCCAAGGGGTTGGAGGCTAGCACGCCAAGCCACACGAGGCAGAAGTGGCTACCCAGCCACTCACGGAAGGGGACGCACCCGTACCCGGCAGCTTGCATGCCCTGTTTGGCCCGAGCATTAGACCTTGCTTGCACTAACGCCGCCGGCGAATAGGACCCTAAGTTATGCTGCGCCAGTACATAGATCTCCGCTGCACCACTCTGCGGCAAGGTGGCGGCGTACCGGAGATGCACGGTGTTGACCCACGAGCACTGGGAGGCACAGGCGCCGTCCTCACCATAGGTGGCCCCCGTGTTGTCCGCCACGAAGGAGCGGACGGAGCTCAGGGGCACCCCCAGCTCACCCAAGAGCCACAGTGCCAGCGCCTTGCCACACCATTCGGCCACCCACAACGACACACCTACCATGGCGCACCCAGACCAAGCCTCCACCACAGCACCCTGGGGCGAGACAACGACCGCCGACCAGCCCACCGTGCCCCCATCCCGAGACACATCCGTGACTACATCGACCGGGCAGTGTAGCTCCGCCGGGCCGCGCTCGCACCACACCGGTGCGTCACTAAGCGTGGCCACACACACTGCAAACAGAGAGTACTCCGCCGGAGTGGCATCGAGACATGACATGACCAGTCAAACACATGCAGGGTACACAAGGTGGGCACCGACCAGAGGGACTGGGTAGTTTCCTTGCCATGGCATTCGGGTTGTTCAGGGCGAGGAGCAGCCTGCACACTTGGCGAAGACAAAAGCGCGAGAGTACATCGGGCAGGCCAAAGCCCAAGGACGCAATGGTGCCATACTACGCGATGTTGGGGACATGAGGTGGTAGTGACAGGGCAGCCACGGCCACCAACTTGAGCACACGCCGGGTCTGCAACACCCACGCAGGCATGACAGCCACCGCTTCGAACACAAAATTAGCACAGGATAGGGAGTACGCAACAACCATACGCAGCACCAGCATCCACGAGGGGCGGAGGGACCGCATCGGACGCAAGATACGATGGAGAGGCTGCTCCATGCGACGGAGCTTGTCAGTTGGGGCTTCCGACTGCACCAGGGGAATCCTTGTCATCGACAAGCCCTCCTTCTCCCACTCCACCGGACCCAGGTCGGAGTCCCAAACCCCTGGCTCATACCGAATGTTGCCACCTTCCAACAGGAGGCTGAAGCTTTCAGCTTTACCGCATTAGGCGTGCCGCCCGCCGCCCAGCAGGCATGGCAGTTGGCTTGGAGCACACGGTTGAGCCCGTCGGGCGTCTTGCCAAATAGGCGGCGGTCGTCACTGAAGGACACCTCCAAGACCCACACTCGGGCATCCCAGGGCGCACGCAGGCACAAGGAGGAGGCGAGCGGGAGAAAGGTGGAGGGGTCCACCGCGGCATCAACGACTCCTTGATTGAACCTCAAGCAGGCCCCGTCCATACACCCGTACAGACCCACCCCCATGTTGTCCCCCTGAGCCCCCCCATGAGCCATGCGGTACGGGCGGCCGAGCCCAAACGGGGTCACCACCCCCACGCGGAAGCGCCCGAAGAACCCTTCCGCCCACTCGGCAATCTCCAACATACCCAAGGACCAGCAGACAGCGCCCAAGCCCGGGCGGACAGTATTGCAGAAAGCATCTTTCTCATCCCAGTCACCCACATATAGGTGACCGTGCCGGGTAAGCCAAAAAGCCACCAGCCAACGACACGGCAGGGCACACAACACAGGGGACAGGGCAGCACGGTAGGCAAACGACAAAAAGACATTCCAACCGGTAGCCTCGGCTATGAATTGCATACGCTGGAACACAAGCCCCGACTCAAGTCTGAAGATGTAGGGCTCCAGCAGGATAGGCCGGCTATTATTCAGACACTAGCAGGGAAGCCACTTGACTAGGCACAGGTGCAGAACCTCCAGCAGCTTTCAATCACCCGACCCCATAGACCCCAGTAGCCAGCACAGGGCAAGCCACGCACTGCCACACATGCACGCCACGAGGGACGGCGACAGCTCCTCCGTCCATCCCAGCACCGCGGGCAGCCGTAGTCTTTGCCGCATCATCGGATAAGCCCTCTTGTGATGGGTGCTCCTTGGGGCTTAGCACAACCCGCGGCAATGAGTCCCATTGTGCCCGCTACGGCTCCGCTCGTGGCGCCGTGAGCCAAACCCGTAGAGCGTGGGCACCCGGCAGTTCACCTGCCGGGTCCAAGCGTCCCACCTCACGCGGTAGACATGGCAGCCATGGCGGCGCTAGCGCCGGCTGCAGCCTCCTCCTCCCGCTCGTAGGGCAATACGGGTTGTCCACCCCCGTGCAGGCAAGTAGTTGCTAAGGAAGGGGGACGATGTGTCGCGCCTAGAGGGCCCAATAGTGCGCCTTCAGCGTGCACACATGCTCCACCATGGCCCAGGGGCACACGAAGACCGGCGACTCAATGTAGCCCATGCATCGATAGCCCCCCAAGGGGACTAACATGGTGCAGAGCTAGCGCAGTTGGCCTCCTAGCAACTCACCGGCACACAAAAAACAATGTGTGATCCAATGAGAGCTTCTGCGCCTGCTCACGCAGGAGCAACACCAGCCCAACTAGCTTGTGCCCCGGCTCCACAGCACGGCGCAGCCCGCGTGCAGCTTGAAGTCTAGAGCCAGCTCCACGTGCGTGGCTTGGGCCTGGCCCAAGTACCACTGTCGGGGCCCCACCCATCATTGCAGCACCCGTAGAAACACTGTATCCCATGCCAGTGCAGCGGCAACCGCGTTGGCGCATCCAAAGGCCGCATGGGCGGTCTGAGCTGCAGCCCCACGCCTAGCCGCCCCCAGCGGTCCACCTTGTGCATCCAGCATTGGGCCTCACGCCGGGCCAAAGACGGACGCCCAAGGGTTGCCCCCCTCGCTAGCTATCCTCCTCCGCCACCATATGCGCCACGAGCACGGCTAGGTCAATGCTGTACAAGCGGTATAGGAGCCCTTGTCCTAGCCGGAGCGCATGGTTGGGCACCAGCACCAATGGAAGCAGCCCTACCAAACGAAGGCAAGATAGGCAGAGAGCACTGCGAGTGTGGGTGCAAGGGGGGGGGGATTTCTGCGAAATGTGAAGTCATGAGGTTTTCCCTAAAATTCGCCACTTCGAAAAAAAGGGGGGGGGTTGCCCCTTGTGCGCACAACTAAAATTTTCCAAAACACGCCGCGCGGGGTTACCTTGGATTTGCAGAAGTGTGTATTTGTCCATTTTTGGGGCATGCAGAACGAAATTGGGGGTTGGTTTGTCTCAAAAGTGACGTACTTTTGCATGCTTACTTGATGCTACTGTTTCACATATCAGGTGTGGCAGGGACACGGTGGCCTAAGGGGTTAGCATACAACAACGGAGCCCTCCACTCTACCTCCTCACCAATGCAATGGTGGTTGTAGCCGCCCACACCCCCTGCGGGGGGGGGGGGGGGAGCATGGACAATTTCTCTTCGGCGCGGCCCAACACCGAAGAGGGTCCCTCACAAGGTGCCCAATCCTGCAATGCGTACATTTCATCACGTTTCGCGTTTCGCATCGCCGCTTCATGGGGTGCCCAGTCCCACAATGCGGTCGTTTGAAGACGTTTTGTGTCTCACAGGGTGCCCAATCCTGGAACTTCCGTTGTGCCAACAACACATCGATCGTCTGTCACACTATGGTTGTGTGGTATTGTGTGTCTCGCGGCAATGCGCGGAACCAGTTGACGCATGCACTTTGCACCCAAAAAAAAAGCTCCCTAGGGGATAGATCCATCTACGACTTTCACCACAATATCCATTTCTCAAGGCACCGCTTGCACTACGTTCGTCCCAAGCCCCCGGCCATAGCGTAACGTCTTATGCACCTCCAGGTGCACCTCAAGTCATCGTCTACTTCCGCTGCCTTTTGCAATCGCTACTTGACTTCTGTTTTGGTGCTAGTCGCTTCTGTGCCAATGAAGCTACCACCGTTGTCTTCCCACTTTGCGCTTGCTTGGCTTGCCCACGTGGCTGCTTGGCGGTCTTTTTCTACACTTTCTTCTGTCCTGTCGCAATGACCACTTTGGTACTGCTATCCAAACTGCTGCTTTCGGAACTAGACTCCAATGATGTAGAGGACGACCCACCACGACTAGAATTGGTCATTGACGAACTATTCGTGTCGGACTTGTTTGACTCATTATACTTGCATCGGAGGTCACCCAAACGGATACGCAAAACTTCTGAGGCATGTTGCTAAGCCATTAGACCCAACGCTCTGTTGTGAGAAGTAAGGGGTGGAAGAACACATAGGGGAAAGTTGTTCGGGGCTCCGTCCTCGGTGATAAACCCTGCCCAACTCTCCATCACACATTTCAACTTCCACTTGCTAACCGTTGCCATCCGGGGGGGTCCATCAAAGGTGTCAGAATCAAAAGTGGCTGCCTCACCCCTGCCTTCTTGGGGGCCCACATAAGGGCGGAAGTGCTACATAACCCCTGTGTTCTCGGGGGTCCCCATCAAAGGAGACAAGAATGGCCTGCTTCACGTCGTCAGTGGCTGCTGTGAGGGGTGGTGCTTAAGGGTGGCCTCGAAAAGAAGTGGCCCAAAAGTGGGACATTGGCTACAAAAGTCTATATCCTCAACACAAGGGGCAACTTTTCTCCAACTGGAGTGGTAGTGTGAGGTGGACTAAGCAAACCCTTCACCCAAAAAAGGGGGGATTTCGGTTATATGAAAACCTTACTTTCGCCGAAAAGTTCAGCCAACGAAAAAAGGGGAGGGTTATCCAAAACCCCCCATGTTGTCGTTCTCCGCAGATGAGTGCCCCCCTTGTGTGGGTAGCTGGAGCACCTCGGCCTACAGTAGCGACCACCAGACTGCCCAAGCCAGCTCCCACAAGGCAGCCCACAGCACATGCTCGTCCGTCTTGGACGACGCGCCACGCTGCAGGAAGTGGGAGGCTGCTGCATGCATTGCTCCCAAGCCCCCGCTGCCATCCATGTTGCCCCTACGAGCAGGGGGGTGTGTGGGTGCATCACCTCCTTTTTGGTGCACGCCACCGATAGGGCGTGGCGTATCACCGTGCGCTGCACCACTTTCCCGAAACCCACCATATCCCTGCGGACAGCGGCGCTCTAGGGCCTGAAGCGTGCAAAACTGCTGGCACTCTTTGACCGTATGGCACCCCAGGACCAGGTGCAGTTGGGTGGCCTGCCCCGGCAATGCAAGCACCACCAGCCCCCCAGCGCGACCTGGCTCAGTTTCATGGTGGCCCGCAGCGCCTGTCGCACTGTCGCCGTCAAGAGCGGCTTGGAGCGCTCCTCCAACGCCGCCTGCAACAAGACCTGTGCGGTGCTCGGCGTCGCTACAATCCAGGCGAGCCACGATATCTGGCGGTACTGCACCTGCCACGGCAGCGCCATGCGGTGCGGTGGTGCAAGCACCGCCCACAGTCTTTCTCGGTTGCACGAGGTGCATGTGTGGCCCCAGAGCACCGTGGCCACTGCCGAGTCCAGCGCTTGCATGTCATGGCCCCCGACATCAGCCAGCTCCGAGCCCCACTGTGCCTTGGCCAACGTGAGTGTGCCCACATGGTTGTGGCCTGCTTGCGGAACACAGCATAGAGCCTTTCGGAGTCCCGAAATAGACTTTTCTCGTCGAAGCCCCGCCCTTTGGCACTCAGAAATTTGCGACAAATTTTACCGCTCCACGGGACTCCATTCAGGCCAAGTCCCAGAAGGTATGCAGAAGGTTCCCCTTCTGTCCTTCAGAGCTGGTTGTGGGACCCCAGGTCCTTTTCATGGGATCATGCACCCCCGTTTGCCGTTGCCAGGGCGTGACTGTGAACTTGTATGATCTCCTCCGTCCCGCCACAAGCCGTCCGCATTGCACAGAGGGAGTGCGTTTAACAAAAAGTAAAGCTGAAAGACGAATGGCCAATAGCACAAGCCACAAACATGATGTCGACCGTCTCGCAAGCTGTTCAGATCAAAGATCCGTCCATCAGCAACGGCTGTTTTTTGTACGGTTGGCATTCGTGCTGCATGAGGTCAAAGACATGGTTTGCTGTGCCCACAGATTTTGAGGTGCTAATACACTGCGGTAACTCTACACTGCCACGCAGCTGCTTCGGTGTGTGGCATGTGCCGCGGTTGTTTTGTTGCCGTATGGAGGGCGGTCCATTCCTATCAAAGCGCCATCAAAGGGCCGCAGGGGGCTATGCTGGGAGGAGCCGGGCCGCGGGCTTTGCTTCGTGGCTGTAACGTGCTCGACACGCGGCCCAACACAAAGCAGCTAAAGGCTCCTTCATTGCTCTGCCGCAGAGGATGGGTCCTGGTGCTGCGACGGGTGCTGTCAGGACTGCGCTTGACGATGAAAAGACAGGGGGGAATCCGGCCACCGCCGCCAAAACCGCCCTTGCCAACATCAGACCCCACAAAGAAGCCTCCAAGTACAATGGGACATCCTCCAACCGCCGTCAGCTGCGGCCCAACCTCTGTCGATTGTCCTGCAATCGCCGTCGGCCTGAAGCAGCCCTGGAAGGTGGCCCTTGGCAAAACGCAAAAAGGAAAAGGAGGGCAAAGATGGCCTTGAGCAATGCCAACCATACGCCCACGTCCTGTTCCTTAAGGTGTGGCTGGCCTCAGGCCCCGGGGGCTTGGGGAGCCGCTCCAGCGGCGTGTCGAGGCGGCAACAACACCGTCAGCTCGCGGTCCGCGGCCTCAGCACTCGGCGAAGGAAGCGTCGTCGCGGTACTCCCAGCGGTTGCCCCAGTAGCCCGCCGCCACAACGCCCTTCAGCGTGCGCACCCCCTGCCCCTTGACGAAGCCTGGGCCCGCGACCACATAGTCCGGGAGGCGATGCTGCCAACTGTTCGTGTCAAACAGATGCGACCGAAAGAGCTCCACGGCCTTATCAAATCCTTCGAGGGTTGTGCCGGCGACGGTGACCACCAGGCCGTTGTCACTGCCCGCACCCTCGGCCCCGCACTGCTCTGGTACCATTTGGTGCCGCGGCCCTAGGCTGACGAGTCCGGTGCCGTCCGCGCCGAACTCGCAGTCCCCAATGCCAAAGCCACCCTCCAGCCGCATCCGCCTCCTGCCAGCCCTACGCCCCGACGCCTGTTCTGGGGACATTTCAAGCGCCCGGACCGGCTGCTGTGGCGCCAGCGCGCGCGCGACGGAGTTGCTGTACACGCCCCCGAACAACACGAGATTGCGGGGGGACTCGGGTGAGCCTGGGACCGACCACGTGCCGGCGTCGAAATCCCCGTCCGCGATGATGCTGGTCACGCCCCCCGCGACCGCAGACCAGGCGTTCGCGAAGGCCACCGCTGCCGTTTGGTAGTGTACCGCCACGTCCGGCGAGGCAGCGCCGGTGCCGTACACGATGGCGAATGGCGCCGAAAGGACCCGACGGATTGGGCCACTGCTCATCTCCACGTCCGCAGAGCGCAGCGGCCGGTGGCAACACTCCGGCAGGTCCGACGCCCGTGCCGCGTCCGTAGGGCATGTCTCGGCAGCGCTGCCCTCCTCAGCGCCACTACCGCAGCGCTGCCACTCTGTGGCAGGATCCGCCGGTTTCGCATCGTTCCGGCAGAACAGCACACTGACCGCCTGTGCGAGACTTGGTGTCGCACTGGCACCACCGGCGCCTGATTGGTCATCGGTGTTGAAAATCTGGCCATCCACCTCCATGCGAACGACCTCCGCATGCGGCTCAGCCGCCCGCTGCGCGCCCACATCGACACGAAGCCGCGCAACATTCTCCGTCTGCAGCTGCCAGCGCACGCCCCCTCCGGTGGCGTCCCGGGACCGCCAGAGACGGAAGCTGGAACGCACCCCCGGCCGCTGCTGCTGGAGCAGCCGCACGCCGAGGCTGCTCCCACACGACGCTAAGTTCGCGCACGTGAAGCGCACTTCGGCCCGGTGCACAGCATCGCCATCACCGTCGCGCGCGCTGCCTGTGGTCCCATTGAGCGCTGTCTTCCAGAAGCGCCGCATCTGCACATCGTCCATCACGCCCCCGTCGTTTGTCTCCTTCGTATCCCACCACCAGTGCTCTTTGCCGGCGACCTCCACCACCGTTGCAGAGGACCCCCTTGGACTCACGCCCACCCACCTCGTGCCATGGCGCGTGCTTTTCTCCGTCCAGTGCACGCCGGCATCGCGCAGAAGAGCGACCATATGCCGCGTCGCGCGCGGATCAATCACACGATCCGCGCTGCCGGCGCGGGCCAGGAATGGGGTGCCAAGCAGATTCGGCGCAAGCTCCTCCCCACGGTACTCCTCCACAGAGCTGTGGATCATCGCCCACAGCGCATCATGCAGACCCCCCGGCCGGCGCACCTGAGGAGGCGGGGGGACCACGAAGAGGACTGTGACAAGGGAGGCGACATGATGCATGGAAGCGGTCAGGGGGGGGGGGGGGATGCTGACCAGCCTCAGTGGAGTGGGAGCACTGCAAACCACGTTCACCACACAAAGGAGATTGCAAGGAATCACCCACTCTGCCGCCCTAGTCACTGGCTGAGGGGCATGAGCAGGGGGACGGAAAGCGCTTGTCCGGGCCTAAATTTGCACTTGCCACATGACAGTGAATGGCAGGCGCTTGATGGCTGGAAAATGCTTCTGTTTGCCGTTGGAGGTAGATGGAGTAGAAAATGGTGTGTTGGAGGGCAGGGCATCTGTTGGTTGGTGGTTGACGATTAACCGTTCATGGTTGACCGGAATTGACGGCGATTGACGGGTCGATTGATTCTGAACTGCAGCACCAGCACTGAGGGGCACTGGTCCGCAACGATACGCTGGGGAGATAGAGTACACGCGAAGACGCCTCAGCCACGGTCCAATAGGCCCATGAAATTAGCAGTGAATGAGCGGCACAAAGGACTGTGAAGCGCAGGGGTGTACCTCAGTGGTGCCCATGGTAGCCATGCCCGCAAGGGGTGCGACGCCCGCCGCCAGGTCAGGGTAGTGGGTGCCGAAGAACCACGCCCCAAAGCCGCCGTTGGAGTGGCCCGTGAAGACCACCCGGTGGTGAGGTTCGGTGGCCAGCACCACGCGCGCATGCGGCCACAACGCCGCGCGCTCTTCCAGGCTACGTAGCGCGTGAAGCGCGCTCCAATGGCCGGGGCCCTGCCAGTTGAAGCCGTGCGTGCCCCGCCCGTGCGGCGCCAGGACCCACATCCCCCGCTTCGGGCGGTAGCAGTCCGCCTGCCGCTGGGCGGTTACGTCCATCCCGTGGGTTGACAGCAGCACAGCACAGCCCTGAGTCGGACAGCTGCTGCCGTTGTACTTCGGAGAGATGATGGGGAACTTGGCGGCCGCCATCTGCGGGGACCCGTCCGCGTCCAAGTAGACGAAGCTAAACCGATCCTGAAGGGTGCGGCACAGGAGGCGATGCTTTGTCGAGGCAGCGAGCTCGCCGCCCACCTCCACTCGCAGCTGCACGCGGAGCGGGCAGGACTCTGCCGTCACCTCGACGTCGCCACGCTGCACCAAAGGGGCATGGACGCTGCTGCGCTGGCCGGGCGCCAACTCGATGGCCATTCCCGATGTGCCCTCGAGGTACGCCGAGCCCTTCACGCGCAGCACCACGTCACGGAGCCGAGTGCCCCCGCCGTTGTGGACGCGGACGAAGATGTGCCCCCCGAATACGCGCCCTGCAACGACATCCGGAAGCTCATGCCCCGTCTCCCAAGTGTCAATGGCAAGCGGCAGCAGCTGGATCGGGGACGTGGGTGTGCCATCACTACCAATGCCGCGACTACCACCGCTGCTGATCAGGGCTACCGACAGCACGAGCAAGAGGGAGCATGGCGGAAGCCGCAGCAGCCACGGCATCAGGGTCGTTGGGCTGAAGACCCCGTATCATCCACGGAAGAGCTTGGCAAGAAGAGGAAGGATGGCGAGGGGGGGCTGGGCGGGACTCTTTGCTTGGGCCTGATTTTGTGTCTGGTGCGAATGACACCATGTGAAACTATGTTATATTGGCCGACTCCTAACTAATTGGTGGCCACACAGAGTACTATGTGCTTTGTGGACTCGGCGTCCCATCGTTAAGGTCGCTATGGGGTGCCGTACGGAACCGGCAGCTGTACATATTGCTCATGTGTTGCAACATTGCATTTCTTTCAATTTTCAATTTTTTTTATAATTTACACGACTTACCGCAAAAAAAAAATGCACGCGTTGACCGCAAAAAAAATGCAATTTTTTTTTATAATTTATACAACTTACCACAAAAAAAAATTAAACGCATTTGCCGCAAAAAATAATTACATGACTCGACGATTTTTTTGTACACGAGTTACATTTTTCACATCGCTCGAGGCCATCCAGAATGTTCCATTGACAGTCTCAGCTTACTCTTGCTGCACGTACCAAATGTTGACATGATGCCAACTGAGAATGCCAACAATTCCCGTGGTCCCACCTTGCACTCTTTGCATCAACTGACTTGGAATCATCGCAGCTATATACTGTGGCTGCGCATTTTTTGTGACACGCCTTCGAGTTTACAGCAGTTTTCACAGACCAAGTCGATCGTGCAGGCCACGCATTGCAGAAACCTCCTAGGGGATGTACTGGATGGCCCAGACTCCACAGGATGTTGAGGAGGAAGAGGACTCCAGCCCAGACTGCAATTGGCTACTAGAGGCCAAAGGAAATACGTGATGTTGAACAGCCCAGTCACCCACTTTGCAGGGTTCTGTGTCCCACAAGACACAACATCCAGTGTTCAGCACTGGGAACAAAATCAGGCTCAAGAAAAAGAGAAGGCAAGGAGGCCTCCGCCGAGCAAAGCGTGGAAAGCCTGGAGGCTAGGCCCCAACCTTCCAATGATACTCCCACACAAGAGGACTCCCGTCCCAAGGTCCTCATCCGTGGAGAGTGTCGCAAGTGGCTACCCGAGAGATGCATCTGGCCAGCTGGAGCGTGACCAGCTTTTCATCAATGACTTGGCCAAGCAGCTAGTAGCGGAGTTGCGTGCCGCTTGTGAGCTTAACCGCAATCTTGGTGCAAAGCCCACCAGCGACACAAAAGCTGACTTGATCCACAAGCGTGCATTCTGCAACTACTTGTAGCGGGTGCATGTTTTGTGGGCTGTATTTTTCTCCGCTTGTTTGGTGTACCAATGGTTGAGCGCATGAGCATGCCATTATATTGGCCCCATACAAGTGCCTTGGTGGCCTATAATGGTGGGGTTGGCCTGAACTCTCCTCGATCGCCGAAAGTGCATCTTCAACTTGGATGGTGGGGGGGGA
The DNA here is from genome assembly GCA_964036045.1 of Eutreptiella sp. 'Long Island Sound 2002'. NCBI lineage: Eukaryota > Euglenozoa > Euglenophyceae > Eutreptiales > Eutreptiaceae > Eutreptiella > Eutreptiella sp. 'Long Island Sound 2002'. The sequence goes on along the minus strand of OZ038378.1, from coordinate 20,700,328 downwards.
CTCAGGAGGGCAAGGAAGCTCAGTCACCCCCTCCACATCATCACAGGGCGCTTCACCGACTTGCACAGCACGATCAGCATTAGCGATGCCGAGCACATAGTCCACAAGTCCGGGACTCGTTGGGACGAGGGGCACACTGGAAAAAGAGCCTCGGTGCTCCACTGCCAGCTTCGCGATGTTCAAGCGTTGAAAACCACAAGACCAACCGTCCGTTTGGAATCCCAAGGCGCGGTGCTTGGTGGTTAGCGAAAGCTTCTTCATGGCCATCAATAAAGGACGGTTCAAATGAGTGGAGCTTAGGGGTTCCCAAATCCAAATAACGAAAAGCTCCAACCGGACACGACAATCCAAGGCACACACAACCCAGTGCGCCCCTTCTGTGTCACAAAAATGTGGCAACGGCACCAAGCCATGTTGTCCACTGTTGTGCCGGATTCAAGTATCCGCATGCACTTGGACGGTCTCTTGGTATATAGAACCCCCCACTAGCACTCTTGCACATGGGGTTGCTCAGCTGTGCTTCCGAGCGCACATACATACAATTTACGTGCTTAGAATCAAAATAGCGGCCTTGGGTGAAACCTCAACCCACAATATGTGCACCAAAACTGTATGCAGCGGCCCCTTCGATTTCCATATCTGGATCTCCTCCATGTACGTTGATGTCCGTGGGCGGGCCTTAGGGGGTGGAGTCTTGGGGGCAAACACATTTGAAAAAAAATAGAAACAAATAGAAAGGTGCAAATACTTGGGAGGAGTCATGACAGAAACACTGCTAGACACCCCATATGCATAAGCTAAAAGTAACATGCAACATACAATGCAGGGAAGACAGCCGAGCCACATGCCTGAAATAACCCCAGAAAGTCCAATGAGTGTAGTAGCCCACAATAGGAGGGCATACATTGCACTGCACCTTAGCATGTGTCCGCGACTCTTTACCCATGAATGATGAGTAAGCTCCTTCATAGACTCAAGGGTACATTTTTGCAAACAACACAACAATAGTACACTGCATGCGTATTCCAAGGGTATCATCCTTGCCCACTGAACTCATTGTGGCCAACTTTCCTCCGTGCCATCCGCAGAGCTTTGCTTGGAGAACACTATTGAAAATGAGAAGGGGAAAAGGAAAAAAGGGGGTAGTTAATGAGAAGTGGCAACTTCACCCGTGCCTTCTCGGAGGCCCATAAGAGAGCGGAATTGCTACGTAACCCCTGCATTCTCGGGGGTCCCCAATGCCAAGTGCAGTGACAAAATCAGAAGTGGCTACCTCACCCTTGCCTTCTCGGGGGCCCAGAAGAGGTTGGAATTGCTATGTAACCCCTACAGTCTACGGGCTCCCGGACGCCAAGCGCGGGGAGAAAATCAGAAGTGCTACCTCACCCCTGCCTTCTGAGGGACCTCGAAGAGAGCGGAATTGCTACATAGCGCCTGCATTCTCGGGCGTCCACAATGCAAAGCACGGGGAAAAAATCAGAAGTGGCTACCTCACCCGTGCCTTCTCGGGGGCGCATAAGAGGGCATAAGAGGGAATTGCTACGTAACGCCTGCATACTCAGGGGTCCCCAACACTAAGCGCGGGGAGAAAATCACAGGTGGCAACCCCACCCTTGCCTTCTCCGGGGCCTGAAGCGGGCGGAAATCCTACGTAAGCCCTGCATTCTTGGGGTTCCCCGGCGCCAAGCGTGGGGAGAAAACTAGACGTGGTTGCCTCACCCTTGCCTTCTCGGGGGCCCAAAAGAGGGCGGAAATGCTACGTAACCCCTGCATTCTCGGGGGTTCCCAACGCCAAGTGCGGGGACAACATCAGTAGTGGCTACCTCACCCTTGCCTTCCTAGGGGCCCGCAAGCGGGCAGGATTGCTACGTAACCCTTGGGTCCGCAACGTCAAGCGCGGGGACAAAATCAGTAGTGCTACCTCACCCCGGCTTTCTCTGAGGCCCATAAGAGGGCAGAATTGGTACGCAACCCCTGCATTCTCATGGGTCCCCAACACCAAGCACGCCGACAAAATCAGAAATGGCTACCTCAACCCTGCCTTCTCGGGGGCCGAGAAGAGAGCAGAATTGCTACGTAACCCCCACATTCTCGGGCGTCCCCATTGCAAAGCACAGGGGGGGAACCAGAAGTGGCTACCTCACCCCTGCCTACTCGGGGGCCCAAAAGAGGGCGGAAGTGCTTTGTAACCCCTGGGTGTGCAAAGCCGAGCGCGCGGACACAATCAGAAGTCGGTACCTCACCCCGGCCTTCTCGGGGGCCTAGAAGAGGGCGGTATTGCTACTCAACCCTTGCATTCTCGGGGGTCCCCAACGCCAAGCGCGGGAAGAAAATCAGAAGTGACGACCTCAACCTTGCCTTCTCGGGGGCCCAAAAGAGGGCGGACCTGCTACCTAACCCCTGCATTCTCGGGGGTCCCCAACACCAAGCGCGGGGACAAAATCAAAAGTGGCTATCTCACCCATACCTTCTCGGGGGCCCAAATGAGGGCAGAATTGCTACACACCCGTGCATTCTCGGGGGCCCAGAAGGGGGTGGAATTGTTACGCAACCCCTGCATTCGAGAAGGTCCCCAACGCCAAGAGCGGGGAGAAAATCAGAAGTGGCTACCTCAACCCTGCCTTCTGAGGGGCCCGCAAGTGGGCAGAATGCCCAACACCAAGCACGGGGACAAAATCAGAAGTGGCTACCTCACCCCTACATTGTCAGGGGCCCAGAAGAGGGCGGAATTGCTACCTAACCCCTGCATTCTCGGGGGTCCCCAACGCCAAGCGCGGGGAAAAAATCAGAAGTGGCAACCTCACCCCTACCTTCTCGGGAGCAAGCAAAAGTGGCTGCCTCACTCGTGCCTTCTCGGGTCTACCTAACCTCTGCATTCTCGGGGGTCCCCAACGCCAAGCATTGGGACAAAATTAGAAGTGGCTACCTCAGCCCTGCCTTCTCGGGGGCCCAAAAGAGGGCGAATTTGCTACCTAACCCCTGCATTCTCGGGGGTCCCCAACGACAAGCACGGGGACAAAATCAGAAGTGGCTACCTCACCCCTGCCTTCCTAGGGACCAAAGGAGGGCGGAATTGTACGTGACCCTTACATTCTCGGGGGTCCCAAACGCCAAGCGCGGGAACAAAATCAGAAGTCGCTATCTGACCCCTACCTTTCGCGGGGCCCCGAAGAGGGCAAAATTGTTATGTAACCCCTGGGTCCTCAAGACCAAGCGCGAGGACAAAATCAGAAGTGGCTACCTCACCCTGGCCTTCCCTGGGGTCCAAAAGAGGGCGGAATTGCTACGTAACCCCTTCATTCTCATGGGTCCCCAATGCCAAGCGCGGGAACAAAATCAGAAATGGCTACCTCACCCCTGCCTTCTCAGGGGCCCATAAGAGGGTGGAATTCTTGCGGAACCCCTGCATTCTCGAGGGTCCCCAACGCCAAGCGCGGGAAGAAAATCAGAAGTGGAAGCCTCACCCTTGCCTTCTCCGGGGCCCGAAAGAGGGCGGAATTGCTATGTAACCCCTGCATTCTCGGGGGTCCCCAACAAAGGGGAAGAAAATCAGAAGTGGCCACCTCACCCTGCCTTCTTGGGAGCCCAAAAGAGGGCAGAATTGCTACGTAACCCCTGCATTCTCGGGGTCCACAACAAAGGGGAGGAAAATCGAAAGTGGCTACCCCACACCTACCTTCTCGGGCGCCCAAAAGAGGGCAAAATTGGTACCTCACCCCTGCATTCTCGGGGGTCCCCAACGCCAAGCGCGGGTACAAAATCAGAAGTGGTTGCCTCACCCTTGCCTTCCTAGGGGCCCGCAAGACGGCAGAATTGCTACGTAACCCCTAGGTCCCCAACTCCAAGCGCGAGGACAAAATCAGAAGTGGCTACCTCACCCCTTACCTCACCCCTACCTTCTCAGGCGCCCGCAAGAGGGCAGAGTTGCTATGTAACCCGTGCATTCTCGGAGGTCCCTAGCAACAAGGAAGAAAATGAGAAGTGCCCACCACACCCCTGCCTTCTCGGGGGCGTAGAAGAGGGCGGAATTGGAGGTAACCCTTGCATTCTCGGGGGTCCCCAACAAAAGGGAAGAAAATCGAAAGTGGCTACCTCACCCGTGCCTTCTCAAGGCCCAGAAGAGGGCGGAATTGCTACGCAACCCATGCATTCTCGGGGCTCCCCAACGCCAAGCGTGGGGACAAAATTAGAAGTGGCCCACATGTGGGCACATCGCCTACAGGCATGCATTTTCAGTAAAATTGGTACCGGTAAGGTCGTGTAATTTTTTTTTGGTGCAAACGCGTGTACAAAAAAATTGTCACATTGTGTAATTTTGTTTGCGGTAAACACGTGTAACAAAAAATTGTCACGCCGTGTAATTTTCTTTGCAGCAAACGTGTATACGAAAAAAAATTGTCAAGTCATGTAATTTTTTTTGCGGTAATGGTTGTAACGGGTTTACACGTCTTACCGCAGAAAAAAAATTGCCAGGCGTGACAATTTTTTTGTTGCATGCATCTACCGCAAAAAAAAAATTACATGAATTACAACATGCACTCGAGCAATTCGGGAAGGGCAACTCACCACCATCACGGCTGAAACCAGAAACTTCTGAACACTTACCGCGGCATTTGCAACAGTCTGACAATGGAACTGTTGTGAGAGAACTGTGGGAGGGAAGCACTTGTGGTTGATCCACATGTATGTACAAACAAAAATACAAAAATGGTGTTCGTAGTCACAGAGCAGGGCATAAACATAAGTCAAAAAGAGAAACAGTCTGCCAAGCATTGTTTGGTAATGAAATACATGATTGTCTATTACTGATGCCACATTCCGATGTCATATCAATACCTGCCTCAAGAATAATGCTCCGGAACCAATCCACTGCCAGAAATTCGTTGTGGGCCACCAGGGCCCAAAGAAACAAGCAACCTCTTGCGCAAGGACAGCCTTGTCTAACCATGGGGCCCTGGCTGACCGTCGTTTTTCTGACGACATTGGTTGTGGTCAAGAGCGTACCGTGATCTGGTTGTGTGCCGATTGTAGAGGGAAAGAGGGTGTGAGCCATGCCTGTAGCAATTCTTTCTGCTCATAGCAACGTTCTGCTTGACACTGTATCCCGGTGATCTGTGTTTTGATGTGATGTTCAGCCATGGCTAATATTGCTATTCCTGGGATGGCTCTTACACACATTCAGTTCACTAGTGTGCCTGCCACAATTATGCATCCTTATTCTTTTGGAGTACATGAAATACATGCAGAATGGGCATAAAATGGAGCATTATGCCCCATTGATAGACAAGGGTGTCCTCTTCCTGGTCGGCAGCCCATCACCCTCTGAGCCTTCCCCACCGTCTGACCGTTGTTTTCCTGATTTGTATAAGCAGGACGGAGGGTGAAGGGAGTCCTTTCAAGGACCAGTAACCTCACCACAATTTCTCCACAGTCATAATCAACATAACAGGAGGATAAGCCCTTACCGGTCCTTGAAGTTTTTTTGTCCCCCCATTTCCCTTATCAAATAGAATAGGCGCCCCCATATTTCTTTCTCAAATAAAATAGGCCCCCCTGTGTGTCCTTATTCAAATAAAATAATAACCCCCCCCCCCCATTTCCTTATTCCAATAAAATACGTCCCCCATAGATAGCATCCTTGGATATCAAATGAAGCAAAGGACTAAAGATTGGCAACCGAATGGCTTTGTAGGAACATACTAAGCTGCAAGATAATTATGAAGAGAGGCAATGTGGTGCCCCCATTTGCTGGTTTGAATGGTTGTCAAATACAACCCACCCACCTACTCCCTGTACAAACGTAAGCATTGATTAGGCAAAGGGTGATCCATCGTTTTTAGTTGGTGTTGGGGTTGTGATGGATGTTGCGACACAATATCTATGACAACAGAACATTTCGAACAATTATTCATCTTGACAGCATTGCCAAAGTCGCCTCCAATGGACCCCATCTGCAATTGTTAGATATTTATGTGCTTTACATCCTGCACATGCCCTGTACCATCCGTGCACTTGAGGGCAATGCCGCACCGTACCCTTCAAGTTCTGAGGGCCCGAGGCCTGCAGCACCGTGTCCATCGGCATCCGGAGACCCGAGGTCATTGCTTCACCGGCATCGACGTGCATAGGCCAGAGGCCACTACAGTGCCGCCACCATCACTATCCGTTGATTTGGGGACATGCAACGCCGCCACCATTGACATCTATGGGTCTGGGGGCATGCAACGCCACCCACATCAACATCCATGGGCGAGTGGAACTTCCAGCGTTGCAGCCACAGACATCCATGGGCCCAAGGACCTGCGGCAAGTGGCCTGGGGCGTGACATGCGGTGGGGACGCAGAGCGTAGCCAACAGGTCAATACCAACCTCAATGGGGTGTGGCTGCACGGGAGGTGGTGGCATACCGCTTGGTGCATCGTGCTGGCTGTCTTGAATGGGGAGAAAAACCAAAGACAGCCTCCTAAAGGCCCGCTGCATGCATGAGGGAGGGGGTGGGCCGTTGCACGGCCTTGTGGGGAACCATGCCCTTCGAAAAAACCCCTTGAAAAAATAAAGAAACATCACCTATTTCCTCCACCTCCAACGGAATACCTTGATCCTTGATGACAATGCGAATGCCTCATTGCCCTTGCATGACCATGAGATAAAGTCGTTGCAAAACCAGTTGTCCAAAATAGATATCTAGCGATCGTTTGGACAGGAAGGTCACAAATGGCTTCGTGGCTGCTGGCAGCCATGCCATTGGCTTCTTGCGATCAAAGTGTGTGAATACCCAGGCATGCAAGAGCAGCACGCATAGTACTGAGGTCATCAGTGTGGAACCATAGAAAGATACCGGATTCGTGGACGCACCGGGACCGGATGGCGTCAGGCGTGCGATACTGCTCAGGGCATGAACGCATCCAACGACAACGAGCCAGGTACTGGCAAACCCATGTTTGCCTGCATAGAGCCTTCCCACGATCATGTACTGTGGGCATTGAAATCCATAAGCAAGAAATGGATTTAGGGCACCTTCAAATGCAACCATTAGAACCAGCACGAGCACAAATATTCCTTGTGAGAACCGTTCGAGAGACAAATTTCGCAATACCAAGTTTGTCAAAATCAAGTTGCAAAGGGTGTCGAAGATCGCCAGGTTGAGTCCGATCACCGCATTCAGCGCAAACAGAACAGCGGCATACAACATCAGCTTTTTCGAGACGTAGTGCTTGCCACTAAAACCTTGAAGGAAGAAGAAAACTGGGCCTGCGAATCTCCCCAGCAACCGAAGCCATGCAGCCGACGGATCAAAATACATTGCGTAATGATCCGCCACCATGCACATCACAGCTGTTGCTTTGAGCACGTCGTGGAAGGCAGCAATCGTGCCACTCCTCGCTTCCTCGTGACTTGGCTTCTTTTTGTCATCCTTAGGCATGCTGCAGGACCATAAAGAACTGCACCAAAGGTGGTCCCAGTGGCACACTTGGGGGAAGAAGAATCTACCTTTTCACGTTTTGGTCCTCCCACAGCCCACACATGCAGATCAAAGCACTCAGTAAATTTATATCAGTTGCACTAAGCTGCTCCTCCATTGGTTCCGTCTGAATAAATCAAACAGGCCGTGAGCAGGGGTGCAAAACTTGTGTTTCAGAGAAACAATGTTTCTGCGTCTTTGCAACACGTACCTTTATTCATTTGAGTCTACCCTCCCGCTCCCAGGGCATAACGTGCGTGGACAAGTAAAGACGCGCCCCGTGTACCGGTTGGCGCGCGCAGTACGCATCCTTTTGGCGGTTGGCGCGCACGTGTACGCATTTTGAGATGCTCACTCAAAAATTCCTCTGCGGTGCACACTCAGTTACGTGGCTGACGCCCAACAAGGCCTCGCCAGGAATTGAGGATCGTGAACAAGGCAATGGCCTGGGTAGGTATCCCACTCCAAAAATGTGTGCAGACGGAACACATGCCATGACCTACTTACTTGCAGCAGGTTACTCATTGATGGCAGTGCCCACGGGTGTCATGAAAAAACGTCACAGTTTCCAAACAACCTACATGGCAGCGAACAAACAAAGGGGATATCCCATGGATTGGTAGCCCCCACAAACAAATGCACAACATAGAAAAACTGTCATTCCCAATGTGCCCAGTAAGGCCAATCGACACACACACACACACACACATCCAACAGCAAAGGTCATAATGCTCAATGCACGGGGCACTTGCGGCGCATCAATATCGCTCTGTGCGTGAGTTAGCTGAGGCAGATGTAGAGGCGGCAAGAGGGCACTCACTGTGGATGGGTCAGGGAACTGATCACTGGTTGCAGTTAGGACATGGAAAAACCGCACCCATGAACTAGCACATCCCTGTGTTGATGAGTGGATTTAGGTTGCCGGAGCATTCCCAATCTGCACAAACCACAAGGTTCAGCTGACTTGTAGCAAAAAGTTAGCGATGTGTTCAGCCCTGCTGCCAAGCACTCGCAGCCCATTCAAAGATGAGGCTGTCTCACTGTACAAGCCGGACAGGGTTGGCTGGATCTATTATGCTTAGCCTCCAACACTCCCTCCAACCACCTACAATGAGCCACTGACCACTGTCGGTTACCCTAGACCGCTGTCGGTCAACCTCCTCCTCCATGGGCGAAAGTGAAAAGGGGGGGGGGGGGTACGGGCAGTCCTTGCAATAGATCGGAAGAAGATCCTGAGGTAATGTCCTGAGGGAGAGCAACCCTACAGCCCAACACTCCACTTGTCGAACGGACATTTGGATCCCGAATTCATATCGTCCGGATGCCTGCTCGCTTGGACAGCAGCGTCTCATGCAGGCGTACAGAGCAACCACAAACATGGAGCGGAATTGGGTACTCAGTAAAATATTGCAATGCATGAGGTCCCAGTTATGGCACTTACTGCACCTCAGACTCCGGGGTCTTGCGCACGTGGGAATCACAAAAACAAGCGGATTCGGCGCTCGGTCCTTTGTTGATTTTTTGCCCCCCCCCCCCCCCCCGGATGTCCAACGAACAACTTGCTGCCAAATTAATATGGTCCGAACGGGAGTGTTCGCTGGACACGCCGTTTGGTGCGCGCGACAATATTGTGAAACGGCGGTAACACATCCCCAGGCACAAGATACCCAGCCCATTCAGTCATGTTGGGAAATAGAGGTCCTGTAGTTGAGGGACACCATTCCCTCACAACCTGCTTTACAAATTTTCCAACCAAAACTGCAAGAAACATCACAACAGCCCCTCATTTCCGCAAACCCTTCGCCTCAAATCGCGGTACTGGAGCCCAGTACCCAATTAATTAAGTACCTAATTCATTAGGTCCCAAATCAATACGGTCCGTACGGTACGGTGTTCATTGGACACAGTGTTCGTTGGACACGGGGGGGGGGAGGTAAGAAAAGAAGTTGGTGCCACAGGGGGGCAGTGGGAGCGTCAAATCACATGTGCTTCATGTCGTTTGTTTTGATGCTCCTTTGGGTGTTTTCGTGGTCGGGGGAGGGGGCGGGCGGATAATGCAGGGGTGAATGTGGCTGGTGTTCCCGCGACAATCACCCCAAAAGGTGCACACGCCACAAGTACTCCACCCACAACAACTACAACCAAAATCTGGCTTTTTTTCAAAAAAAGAAAAGGAGTTCGAACGTGGGCGGGACATGATCCTAAAAAACGGCTCCTTGCCACTTGTGCCAGTCAGGTGTAACCACAACTCGGGTTTTGGCGCAAAAAATGTATGAAGAGGGAGGCACTGACACTCAAGCTAAGCAGTCCCCTCAGCACTGACAAGGCGTCCTCAAGTGCGGGAAAAGGAGCACTGATACATCCAGAAGTGCTGGTGGTTGTCTTTCTTGGGCAGTGGTGGGGGATTTGATGTGTAAGTGAGAGGTCCGTCCATCCCAGAATATGTCATGCAAACAACTCGAAACGAGCCTTCAGGTCCACAGCTACACAGCTACATGGGGAGCCCGTGATGCGGCGCAATTGTGGCACAACAATTAGGGCATGGTGCAACGATTAGAGCAACTTGGGGCCGGCATAAAATGTTGATGGTACTACGAAACTTGGTGCGCTTCTCTCGTTGAGCTCGGCGGAGAGGTGTGCTGACGTCAAGGCTCAGCCAAAATACATCCTAGCTCATTTTTCAAGGGTTGCAAGCAGATGCATCCCAGTCTTTAGCTTACGGTGACGATACTCTCGTTGTTTGGCGACCATTGCCTGGGGCTGCGAGGGGACCGTTGCGCAAAAGTGTGTATTGGCTGTTGTAATTCGGTAGCAAATGCAGTGATGCGTCGAGAAGCCACGTGCGACCACTCGTGCGACAGTTAACATGTCTCAGTGCAGGCCACAACCCGCTGTGCAACCCCCTGCAGCTGCCTGAAGGCTCTGCTGTTGCACGAGGAATTAAATTTTCACTCTGATCTATTTATGTTCCTCGTTTTACCTTTCCCTTGTATTCATTTCGCTTGGAAGTGCTTCTTAACTCACAGAAAAGATTGCAGTACTGGTGCACAAGACACCAATCCCCCGCACCACTGATATCTAGGCTGAGGCAAAAAACAGGCAGTAAAGCGAAATTGTGAATATTGGGACCCAGGAAGGTAGGCAATCTATTCTGTGAATGCCTTTGGGAGCATGAACTCTATCAGAACTTGAGCACCCCCCTTCTGGGAAGGGAAATAATAGCCCTTGATTTTTTTCTGGGGTGGAGGTACTGATTACCTTGATATGTACCCGGCTGCAGTGGTGATTAATTTCAGACGTTCAGAGGGCAGTGTTGTGCTTGCCAAGATTCAGGGCCCACTAGGGCTCCCGAAAAATTCACTTGGGGGTGGGGTGGGGGGGCCTTGGAGCCCCTTTTCCAACAACCCCCCCCACCCTGGATGGGGCTCCAAGGGCCGGCTCTCTTTTTTCCATATTTTTCATGAATATTTCAACCCCCCCCCCCAAATAGGCCCCCATGCAACAAGAGTAAGACACCAAAGACAAGCGTTTTGACTGAAGAACATTGAGCCTCACAGAATCATAATGTTCCGGCCAATTGTTCTGGCACGTTCCGGCATTTCCGGCGACCGGAACGGGGGGGGGGGCGGTTGTGCCCTGTGAAAATGCACTGCCCCCCCCCCTCCCTTTGAAGTTGTTGCAGACAACATTTCAGGCATTTGTATTGAGGAAACAAGCTTGTGGCCCTGGGTGCCCCTTTCCGCAACCCCACCCCCCAAACAATTGCGGGGCTCCAAGGCCCCGCAAATTTTTACCAGCCCAGAGACTCACGCACGCACGCACGCACCCACCCACCCACCCACCCACTCACTCAATCACTCACTCCTGCCCGCCCGCCCGCACACACACACACACACACACACACGCACGCACGCATGCATGCACTTGCTCATTTCATTCTTTCATTCATTCACCTGTAATTCTTCGGCTGGTTCACTGAACCACTCACTTGCTCACCAACCCACTCATCCATCATTCCATCCATCATTCATTGATTTCATTCACTGATCCATCCATCTATCCATCCATCCACGTGTTGATTGATTGATGGATGGATAGTTTGATTTTATGGATTGATTGATTGATTGATTCATTGATGGTGGCACACACTGACAGCAGGAAGGAGAGAAGACAGGCCGATTCTGCACCAAACACCCCGGCAATGTCTCTTTTGGCAATCGTTTTTGCAGGCCCCTTTTGGGCCGTCATAGGGCATTTCTCCGTTTTGTGCCACTTGAAATGACATGAATAAATTTGCTCGACGCGCCTTCATACCATACACTATCATGAGGAGGCTGGGTGGACAGGTTGGGGAGCGCACACAGATGAGTCCAGTGTGCTTTGACAGGTGCACAATCTTGGTGCACAGTCTCATCCAACCGCTACAAGACGATACACCGGTATATGTCACCGCAGTGCCAAGCACCTTCATCCTTGGCCAACTCCCCGGTTGAGCTGGTGAAATGCACAACCATCCCAGCATTCCTCTCGAGCACAACAGCAAAAAGTGAGAAAGAGCCATGCAAAGCATGTGGGCATTATTTGGGGTACTATGCACAGTGCACGGTCCATGGACAGGCCTGCATTGGCTGCTGGAAGAGCACAACCATGGCACTAGCGATGCCACTTTGGTAACTGCAACGTTGCCATCGTGGGCCTAATGCAGTGCTCGTTTTAATATTTCATCCCATCGGTATTTGGCCTTACACTCTGTCATGAGTGTGTCCCATGCACTTGCCAAAGGCAACTTCCGCGGCGTCCGCCTGTGTTTTGGGGATTTCCCCCAAAACATGTCATTCATGTCCTTCTCAGTAAGACTTGTGCTGCGTAGGGTTAATGAGACATGTGGCTGCCCTAGCTCAATCGCGCATACCCGACAAAAGGGGGGGGGATGAAACACATGAAAAAGAAAAGTACGTACAACATGAATGATTTAATGGTTTATTCTTGCGCGTGTAAATTTGCTCTTTGAGCGAGAGAACTTTACAAACTGAGCTACCCAGCGGTGGTTGAGGTTTATTGAACAGGTTTAGATCGACAAAGCGGGGTCAGTGGCCCTGTCCAGGGCTGGATGGGAGCGAGACAACCGATGCCACTCGCTGATTAAACGTAGATTGCGGCTCCCCTATCCCGTTTCCCTTGCTGAAGGCCTCCCTCATCCTGGGCCCTAAGAGACACCCGCACCCAATCCCGCGGCAGCTCCTGTCAAACCACAGCCTGTCCCTGCCACACTACGCACCCCACGGGGCTCAGTGGACATCCGCCGGCAGCCCCCCTTTGCCCCATTTCTTGATCCCCTGCGCACAACCTCCCCCCTGCAGCACTCGCCCACTCCCGACCCTTTTGCCTTCTGGGGGCTGCGGTTCCCTGCGTGGCGCCCCCAGTCAGCCCCCAGTCAGACACCCGCCAAACCCGATTTGCACACGACCTATGGTGCAAGGTGGCCAACCGCAAACGCGATAAAACAAACGTGCTGCTGTGGAATCAAAAGTCGCGCAGTTTTCACTCGAAAACTGCGAATTTGGGACACCAAGTGACACGTCGGGACACAGCTGTCTCAGGGTCACAGGCATGCCATTCCTCACTCACCACGCACAGTACGCGCACCGTACAGGCCCTGCCCCAGAGATCCCCCTGACATGCAAACGAGCTGCAGGAGGCATGTCTCCCACGGCGTCTGCGCAGTACGCCACCACGGGTCGACACACGGACCCGCAGACTTATCAGGGCCTCCTCTCCCTCACAACTCCTGCACAACCCCAAGCCCTGGACCTGCAACAACGCGCAAGGCCATGGGAAACGACGAGCGCTCCCACAAACAACAAAGTTTCGACGCAGGGTCTTATCATTGCCTTTCTGAGCCAGTTGCACAGCGTCCACCCGAACCGTTGGACTCAACGCGAGCGAAGAGGCCGGTGGGCGCCCAGGGAGATGACCTGAAGCAAATACTGATGTCCGGGGCATATCGCTAGAACACTGCCTCCCTGCCCTTCGGACCCACGAGTCTTGCACGCATCAGAGGGTTTCAATGTGACAGCGCCAGGAGGGGTACGGAAACAGTCCCCTTGAAGGGGGGGGGGGGGGCTACTTGCGAGGTGGCGGTAGAGTCAGCGTAGGGCCCGAAGGGGGGGCGAGCTCAGCAGATGTACCTCAAGAGGATTCACTGCTCCGCGCATATCCTTTGGTAGCAGTGTATTTTTGGCTGGCACAAATGTGGCACAAATTTCGAAACTTTTCCTCCCGCGCCTCCAACACGCGGCTGTTGAACGATTGGGGCGGGGTGGATTGAAATTGATGGGTGCAGTGTAGAGTGTTACGACACCGCGCGATTGCGAGGCACGGACTTGTGCACGTTCCGATTGCTCGTAAGCCATACGCAGCGACAACAGCAGCATGAAATCATCATGTGAAGACATTGCGGCATACAACGCATACAACGTGCAGCACACCGACAATCACGAGAGACAATAGTTGGGCAGGCACAGCAAATGACACACTACCACAAACAACAATAACAAAAACAATGCCTGCAACAACGACATACAGCACAACAACTTCTCTTGGGGAAATTTAATGAGCGCCCACTTTCAGCGCGTCATAATGGACACGCCCTCCATAGAGCAGATGAATCGTGTCCTCGGGCGGCGAGCTGCTCTCAAACGTGGAGATCCGCACGAATTGTCCCCGCACCTGCTCGTACACGTGCACCGTCACCCGCTTGAGCCTTGCACACACCGCCAGTTCAATGGCGCCGCCCCAGTGGTTCCCCGTGCCCATGCGCAGCCCGTAATCCTTCGGGGATAGGCCCGAGTCCCAAAGCACCCAGTCCTTCAGGGGAGTTCCCGCAATCGGGGCATCGCTGTGGTTCATAACATACGTGGCGATGTCCTTCCGCAACGCGGGCGCGGTGGTGCCCCGGAGGCCGTGCGACAGCGAGTGGAACAGGCAGGACCCGTCGCCGGGCTGCCGAACGACCGTCGCCCCGCGCAACACGACTGCCGCGCCGCTCCCCTTCGCCTTCGCGTCGCCCTTTTTGCCGTAATTCGACCAGGCGTCCGCGTGCTTCTCTCGCGGCTTCTTGTAGTACGGGCAGTCGTCTGCGTGGTGCGGTCCGTCGCACTTGTCGCAGGGGCCGGTCTTTTTGGGCGGCGGAGCGGCAGCCTGTGTCCCCGTCAAGGCCAAAAGAAGCGTCTGTTGCGGGTCCTTCACGTCCACCTTGGGCGGTAGCTCCTGCAATGCCCCGGTCGTCGGGATCTTTGTGCGCGGGGGCTCGCCCGGGGGCGGCGGCTCAGCCTGTCTTTTGGCCTTCTCTTCGGCCTCCCTCTTCGCCCTCTCAGCGGCTTCCCTTTTCGCCTTCTCTTCGGCCTCCCTCTTCGCCCTCTCAGCGGCTTCCCTTTTCGCCTTCTCTTCGGCCTCCCTCTTCGCCCTCTCAGCGGCTTCCCTTTTCGCCTTCTCTTCGGCCTCCCTCTTCGCCCTCTCGTGGGCCTCCATACCAAGCCTCACCTCCATCTCCCTCCTCGCCTTCTCTTGGGCTTCCAGTAACAACATCATAGCTTGCCATGCAGAGCCCTCTTCTGCATCACACTCACACCTACCGCTTGCCTCCTCCACCGCCAGCGACCCGAGCCTTCTCTGCAACTCCTCGTGCGCCGATGCAGCCCTTTTCCGGGCCTGATCCTCTACGTCTCCTGTAGGTTTGTCCGCCGTAGCTGGACTCACAACAACCTGCACGCGCCTCATGCACCCTAAATACCACCGGAAAAATACAGCGCAAACAGCGCTGCTCCGCCCCACGCGCTTCTCTGTGAGTGCGCCATCTCCCACGAAATACGTTCTGTGAAGGTAATCCCGGACTGCCTCAGAAGCCACAAGAGGTCCGATATCAAAGCTCAACATCGCCGGTAGTAGGGTTTGGAACTTCACCAACATTTGCTGCACCGCACGCCAATCAATGCGCAAAGGCGCTCCGGATGCCAGCCCATTGATCCGGTCCACCAATTGTGAGGCGTTAAGTGTTATGTACACGACTTCAAGGCACCGCCGCACTGAGGGAGGGGGGTTCGCAGTTAGCCCTAGGCGGCGGATCTCCTCAACCTCTGAGCGCGTCAATTGCCGTAGATCGGGGTGGGAGCCTGGGGGTGTTCGCGGAGGTTCGGACTTGCATGACATCTCAGCCTAATATCACCAGCTTCGGGCATACACCCCTGAGGCTAGTTTTAAATCAGCAACTCTCGTCCTGCGGCCTTCCACTAGTCCCACCGTACCTGAAACTTACCAAGTCACCACTTCGGGTGCACGGATGTGCACGGTCCCGGTGCGCGCCATTTGGAGCACTTCTACATTCGTCGGGGCATTTTTAAGCTGAGAATATGACGCAAACAATTGTGAGTCCCACTCACGTGCGGCAAGCAACACATTAGCAAAAGATGTTCCCAAATACCAACCCCTGGTAGTCCATGCACTTACGACCTACGAGAGTTGGAGAAGAAAAACCTTGTAAGGCACCTCTTGGGGGAGAACCTTATTATAGACACCAAGGGACGTCGAGGTTGTCATTCCTTGTGATCAAAATTTGCAGGCAAAATCCTGAATTTTGTGGACGTGAGGTAACCGACTGGCACCTCGAGCAACCACTCAACCTATCACCATACAATCGGCCGCGGTGAGGACATTGGCCTTGTTCCCTCAAGCCAAGGGGATGCACCACTTTGCCCCACAAGCGGCTAGTCGAGTCTTTGTAGCCAAGGTGCCACGTACGCACTTCCCCACATCTCCTTGAAATAAAATGGCACGACGTCCCAAGTGGTCCAAGTTGCATTGAGGTTGTGTCTCCACAAGTGGTACACGACAGGGTCTGATGACTACGGCGGTTGGCGACCAATTGACAACGGTCGCGAGGGAGGCCAAAGCAATGCGACTATGAGGGGACCCCGGTATGGGGGCGAACAACCAACTTGTGACCTATGGAAAGGAACCCTAACTGCGGGTTAAACTCATAAAACTTACCTCAGCTTGTGGCCACACACCCAAAAACGAACTTCTAAACTCGAAACATGGAACATGTCCAGATCCAACCTATCATGTCGCAAGGACATGGCATATCCAGGGCACATGACCAATGACCAAAGTTTCATTTTAAAGAAACAAACACCCAACAAGTACAACACAGGACCAACCCAAAGACAACTAAAACCATGGCTTTCACATGACTAGACCACTTCGAATGTAAACAGTGGCACAAAGTTATTCAAATGCGTTTACTTACAGCTCAATCCAAGTTAGTAGGGTTGGGTTAAAAAGTGGTCCTCTAAGTGTTTGAAAGTTTGACTAGATTGCACTGCGAAAGCGACGACTCTACGACATTACAAATAGCTCACCTGGCAAACATACACCTGAAAAAGACATTCCCCGCGTCTCAACCTTTCATCTGCCAAAAAGTTCGAGAAAATCTCAAAAATCTGCGCGTCGCGCTTCAGCTTTACCTTAGCCATTCCCGTCTCATCTTCCAAAAATTTCACGACTGTGTTCGAGGAAATCTCATAGATTCAAGATGGGCCTGCTCTGCGCACCCGCAACAAGGGGAAGAATCCCTTTTCTTTGTTCTGAGCTCGAAAGCTTGTGTTCATTACAGACAGGTATGTGGGTCTTCATGCTGACACAGTGTGAGGGTTTTTGCTGCTATTTTGGCTGACTGAAGTGGCAGTCTTTATAACAGTTTCATGGGACCCTCCACAATGACAGGCTGTGGGATTGCTTTCTTTGGCTGTGTGTTTGCTGGTTGTCCCTTCCCTCTGCCCTTGCCTCCACCTCTAGGTGCCCTGATTAGATTCAATTGGTTGGAATTGGTTTCATTTGGTTGCACTGGTCCCTCCCTCCCTCCAGCATGCCTTCATTCAAGTGGAATTCCTTCAAATGGTTTGATTTGGTCCATCCCTCCCTCCACCATGCTTACTTTTGCCATCCTTGAAATGGAACTGGTGCAAATGATTGATTTGAATGATTGATCAGATTGGTGTCACATTGGGTGGTACATTTGGAAGGCAATGTACCGGTACATTTAGGACCCCCTATCACATTTAAACTCTGCGCGACGCGCGTGCTTAGTCCTGGGGAATCCGACCAGGGACGGAGTGAAGGGGAGGAGAGACGCAAGTCAACACTGGAGTCCATACTTCTTGTCGCCGGAGTGGTGGCTCGACTGACCCTTCCAGTCCAATTCAGCGGGGTTTGCCGCTGTGCTCCAATTAAGTATAAAGTAACCTCCAATCAAGTAGTGTCCAACTAAGCTTAAGCTTAGACTTAATAATTGCACCATTTTCCGCTGAGTCCTGGGTCATTGGTACCTTTAGAGATGGATTTCCTTACCAGCTCGCAGTCGCAACCATTGTCTCAAGAAGGGGATACGGGAAGCAGTCAATTCGGATTTGTGGGGTTGAATACACAAGCTTACACCCAGGTATGTGCAAGAACCAGAATTGTGCATTGCACTTACCATCGTTGACACAGTTGCCGGATCGCTTCAGAATTGACTGCTTAGCAAAGCTCCAGAAGATCTCACCTTTTTTGCGCTTTAGGGTTCGACAGAATTTGTGGAATTTGACAACTCAACACCGGCGGAAACCCAAGCACCGATCACGGCTGACAGTGCATCCTCATGGAAGGGCTTGGATCAAGAAAGTTCGCTCCCAGATTCGGAGACCATGAGTGAGATGAGCTCAAAGCTCGAAGTATGCCAATAACGGGAGGTTATGACACGAAACCAACTTACACTAGTGCGCACCTTTTTGAAGATGTTATAGTCTCGGGTAGAGTCTCGGGATAGAGCGAGCGACAAGCAAAGCGCTCGCCATGCGCGGTGGAAGTGTTTATTCAACTTGTTCTTCCAGTTTAGACGAAACGGCATTGAGTGTTTGTTATTGTCTTTGCGGCAACTCTTGCGTTGGTGGAGGGTATTCGGTGACCCTCCCAAAAAAGCTAGGTGTCCGATGTTTCTGGGTGGGATTTCTTTTTTTGGAGTGTAGGCGTCGCAAGGTAGCCACATCACTTCCGCGACGGTAGTCGAGAAAGTTTGCGCATTAGTAGAGCCACATGTGTGCAATGAACCATCACGTTCCACAAACTTTGTTGCCAACCACACACGTGTAGTGCGTGCGTTTTTCTCTGTCGAACCTCCATCAACTTTTGCAGGACAAGCTCAACTTTGAGGACCAATTCGTGGAAGAAGACGTTGATGAGGTCGACAAAGTGTTGCCCGAATGGGCGTGCATGTATTGTGGAATTCACGACCCGGCTTGCGTGGTCCGTTGCAACTTTCCGGGATGTCGCAAGTGGTTTTGCAATTCCCGCGGCCGGACCTCCGGTTCCCACATCATCAACCACCTTATCCGCTCGAAGCACAAAGAGGTTTGTGGCACAGTTGTTTTTTGACTTTTCTTTTCACTTTTCACATGCAAACAAGTAGTGTGGTGTGGGTTTGGGTGGGGTGTGGCGGTGATGTGGGAGGGGTTCAGTGTGTGTGTGGTGGGGTGTTCCTCAAGACGAGCACCCAACGATTGCCCCCCCCCCTTTTTTAACGCATGGCTACAAGGGCCAAGCCTGCATGAAGCGGCCAACGGTCCAAGGTTTTGCTCTATTATGCTGCTTTACATGTAAATATTTGGGGCCTAGGTGCAAGCACTACAAAACGGAAAATCAGATGGGACGTGAACTGTGGCTAGGGAGTTGCCCACCTTGACCACCTTTCGTGTATATGTTGGTGCAAGATATTTGATTGAAGATGGAAAATATGAGAAGATCGAATTTTGGGGAAATGAACCAAAACCGACAGAGACAAGTGCAACAAACCAAGGCATCAAGCACCATCATCCCTCGTCGGAGCACATAACACTTTGTGTTGGTCTTTGTTGTCTCTTTTGTTCCCGAGTCCGCTGCAATATTTGCAGAGAATGTCTGACGATTTGTAAATCTTCGTCTGGGATGTGGAAACGAATGGTTCTTGCTTCAGGCGAAAGATGCGCAACAATTGCCCTTGCATGGCCAAAAAACGACGTGGGCGCCGAAACACACACCTGGAACGAAGGAGATAAGAAGGAGAATTTGGCCCAAATGAGATCCGGAACAGTAATACTCGCAAAAAGAAGCCAATAATCATGATAGTATTTCAAAAATAGGAAAGGGTACCAAGGGGCGGCCTTGCGACATCGCTTTGACCTCGACACTCATGAGTGGCCACCTTTTCATTCAGTTAGGCATTGTGTTGCTTACGCCTAACGAAGAAATGGGAGCCACACCATCTTTTTGTGGGGCTCCCTCCCGCCAACTAACGGCGTTTGGCCTCGGGGGTATTTCGGAAGATTTTCAGCCCCATTCGACCCGGGGGGCAAGGCTTCGCTTTGTGCATTTCCTTCGGTGTGTTTGAAAACCAACCATTTCAAGGAAGTGCCCAGGGGCTCTCATGTTCTCTAGGCTTGTGTTCTTGGCTCACATTTTTTCATGCACACTCCTTTTCTAAAGTGGCTTGTGCAAGGCCACGTCTTTTCCTACTCGACGCGCGTGGCGAGTGCCTCCGCCCATGGTAATGCACACCTCTCGGTTTAGAATCCTTGGCGCCTTCCTCATTCACGTTTATTGGTAGGAAAGGAACGAGGCCTTGTGCATTGCACATGCCGCCGGATAGCATGTTCAATCGGGGAAACAAGCGAAGAGCATATTGCGTGGCCGAGGCAAAATTGAGAGTAGAAGTCAACGATTTCGGAGATGAGAGTGGGTTTCAAGCTTTCACAACACCCTCGAGAAAAAGCTTCACTTCTTTATTTCATTCCACCGGCGCTTGGATTGTTGAGCAAATGTGCCCCGCCTATTCGAATACTTGCCGCAAAAGAAGCCGCGTCCATGGTTTGGGTGTCGGTTGCTCCAAGCAATGCGGGAACATCCTTGCCAAGGTTTAAAGATTTGGAAAAGCAAACCCCGGTGCTCCCCATCTAAAACGGCCTCACATCACCATTGCGACCCTCAACGAAAGCCATCACTGCCGCTGCCAATTGCGAGCGTTCTAACCGTTTTTGTTGATGAAGGTTGGCTGCTAGGACGCGTGAGGAGAGCCACAAGAAGATGATATCATCACACATCAACCTCCAACACAAAACGAATCTCCCATGCAACGATTAGATATCTACTCGGGATGCATATGTTCCATGCTCTTGCGTATGTTGTTTTTGTGGTCGCTATCCGAAATCAATGTCTGTTCTCGTGCATTTTTGTTGTTAGGTCTGCTTGCATCCCAAGAGTCCTCTTGGGGAGACGGTTTTGGAGTGCTACAATTGTGGGTGCAAGAACGTTTTCTTGTTGGGATTTATACCAGCGAAGTCCGAGTCTGTGGTGGTGCTCCTATGCCGAGATCCATGTCTACACTCCAATCAGCTGCAAGATATGGATTGGGATTCATCTCATTGGACACCTCTAATCGAGGACCGCCGATTCTTGCCGTGGCTTGTAAAGGTGAACATGTTCACTTGCCTCGCAAAATGTCAGTCGGTGCTCATCATCATGCTTCGGAAGCACGTCACATTTTCTTTAGCCATGGCGCCTTATGACGAGGCAAACAGAAATTTTTGCGGCAAGACCCCCTCAGGACAACCCCCCTTTGACCCCCTCTGTTTCGCAACACATCGCATTTTCGGGGGCTGGGGCTTGGAAGGGGCGCACACCCCTGTGTCCAGTGCTCAGCAGTCCCCCCGCAGTCGTCTTAAAAAAACCTTGCCCACAACCAACCAACTACCAAAAAAGAGGGAGGTGTCAGACATGTGTTGTGTTAACGGCGAATTGTACAACAGTGTAAGCAACCATCTTTGCAAGATGTGCGCCCGATTCGAACTCAGTGCAACATTGCAACCACATTTTCAAACCACAATGCATTTCCAAAACCCCATCTGCGCGGGATTCGAGCGCAGGGTTTCTGAAGTGTTTGGTGCACAACCCCTGTGTTGCTCAGGGGGGGAATTTGCATCGAATAATGTCCAGTGCTCCGAACAAAACTGCAGGCCGGTTGCGAGAATGGGCATGTTGTACCGAACCCTCCCGCCCGTAGGAGCATGAAGGTCCACGCAGAGAAGGAAGGGAGGGAGGGAGGGAGGGAGGGAAAAGAAAGTGAATGGCTCCATGGTTGAACTCCGGAGCAATATAGTGTCCCAATTGACCAGTTTTTTCTTTCATTTTATTTTCTATGGGTGGGGTGTTCAAAATATGCTCATTGATTGCCTCATCTGTGACAGACTGCAACACCAACCCATTTGCATGGGAACAGTAGGCACAGATCATGTCAACAGGCTGATGGTTTTGCAGTCAGGCTACCGACACTGCCAGCCATACCAGACCAGTGTTCTGCTTGGCTGCAGCGTCTGTGGTATTCCGCTGAGAGCTCTGTGTTTGGTAGGTACAGCGCGCATCAGCAGTCGGTCCACAGCAGCAGCCACCACTTAGCAAACCACAGCCGATACGACCCAACTCGTGCATGCTACTCAGGTGCCGACAGAGCAAGAGCAGCTGCGTGCCCGCCAGATTTCTGCACAGCAAATCAACAAGCTGGAAGAACTTTGGAAGATCAGCCCCGCAGCTTGCCTCGAGGACCTGCATAAACCCGGGGTTGACGACGAACCGACCCCGGTCCAGTTCTATTATGAGGACGCATACCATTACCAGAACGTCTTGGGCCCCCTTGTGAAGTTGGAAGCAGATTATGACAAGAAGCTCAAGGAATCTCAGACCAAGGACGGCATCGCTGTGCGCTGGGAGATGGGGTTGAACAAAAAGCGTATCGCATATTTCGTCTACCCGAAGGAGGACAACGAGCTTCGGCTTGTGCCTGGGGATGAGTTGCGGCTGCGTCACCCAGGGGATGGTACACACGCGCCATGGATGTGTGTGGGCCACGTGGTTCGGCTGACTGCCACGGAGGAGGTGGGCATTGAAATGCGCAGCAACCAAGGTCCCAACCACTGCTTTCACTCCGGTGCCCTTCAATGTTGCGTGATGTACATACGTCCCAGCAGCCGCAAATACTGGCAGCCATAGAGGGAGTACTACACGCAGTGCGCACGCGGTGCATGTATTGGGGTGCTTTTGTATGGCTGATCGCCTGTTCCTGAGTGAAATGCATGTGTTTCCCTGCTGTACAACATAGCATTGTCGCACATACTGCACTATTTCACCCTACAGCTTCCCCCATGTCTTTTTCATGGGTTCCTACCGGCAGCACCGTCACCTACACCCGATCAAATGGTGATAGGGTGCCTGCCACCGTTATCTCCACCTCCGCGTGCGGGCAGTTCGTGGGCATTGAGTATGAAGCCGACGGGCAAGATGTATCCAGAGCCCATGCGAAAATAAGAGCAACCATCCTGAGCGCACCAGAAATAGCACCAGGAAATAGCAGCAACCATCCAGAGTGCACCAAGAATTGGCAGTGACCATCCAGAATGCAACAGGAAATAACAGCAACCATCCAGAGCCCTCCAAGAAATAACAGCAAGTATCCAAAACCCACCAGGAAATAACAGCAAGTATCCAGAGTCCACCACGAAATAACAGCAAGTATTCAGAGGCCTCCAAGAAATGATAGCAAGTATCCAGAGCCCACCAGGAAATGACAGTAACCATCTAGAGCCCAACAGGAAATAACAGCAAGTATCCAGAGGCCATCGAGAAATAACAACAACTATCCAGAGCCCGCCAGGAAATAACAGCAACCATCCAGAACCTGTCAGGAAATAACAGCAACCATCCAGAGCCCACTAGGAAATAACAGCAACCATCCAGAACCCGCTAAGAAATAACAGCAACCATCTAGAACCCACTAGGAAATACAGCAACCATCCAAAGCCAGCCAGGAAATAACAGCAAGTATCCAGAACCCTCCGAAGAACAACAGCAACCTTCCAAAGTGCAGCAGGGAGTCACAGCAACCATCCAGAATGCACCATTTTGGGAGTTCCCAGGAAATTACTGTCCCCCGGTAGTTTGTTACGATACGCTACGCGGTGCGCGCGCGGTGCGAGTACTCCCTCATACGTTCGACGTTTCTGGATGGAAAACAATGTGGATGGAACCTCCGAAAGACTGATCTTGTTTCTTTGAGCCGTCCACCATGCGCTTCAGGAACTGGTTCACTCCGGGGAGGCGGGTGCACGGCGCGGTCACAAACTGCAGCCAACGTACCACATGCACCATTTCACTGGCCCTCAGTCTAGGAATGCTTGAAGAGGTCTCAGAGTGTATGCCCATGATGAGGATGTTGGGGAGGGGGGGTACGCTGTCGTTGAGGGTTGAACACGTTCATCACCATCGTTGTGCTTCTCCGGGAACCGAGTGTTTTGTGGGAGTTTGACATTTATTTTCACTCCTCAGGCCCCGGCTCAGAGGTGTGGCGAAGATTGTGGTGGAGGGCTGGGACGCGCAGCTCGCCGGGCCCAGGGTATCGTGGGGAAGAGGCAGCAGGCCATTTGAATGCCTAACGTTTTGTTAATATTAGACACGCACTCGGGGTTGGACGACGTGGGACCGTAACAGCAAGCACGAAAACAGAACAGCACAGAACAGAGGGACCGACTGGGAGAGTTCAAAAGGAAAACGGGTGAGTTTTCAGGCCGCCCTGCGTCAGAGTGGACGCAACATCGTGCACAGTAGGTGGATTTGATGGGATGGTTTATCCTCATAGCACGCGTACCCCTTTACCCCTCCTCTTATCACCTCTTTGGCCCGTCAACCTGTTCTCAGGCTGCCCTGTTGACTTAAACCACGGCTTCATTGTGGATTTTGTGTGGAAGTCCACCTCTTTCGACCGCATGCAGAATGCCATGAAGACTTTTGCCATCGATGAAACCTCCGTTTCAGCATATCTATACCACAAGCTGCTGGGGCACGCTGTGGATCCCCAATTTCTCCGCGTCACCCTGCCACGTCGCTTCTCCGCCCCGGGCTTGCCCGAGCTCAATCACTCCCAGGTCTCTGCGGTAAAGTCGGTGCTGCAGAGGCCGCTATCATTGATCCAGGGCCCCCCCGGGACCGGTAAGACCGTCACATCCGCAACCATCGTTTACCATTTGGCAAAGCAGAATCAGGGGCAAGTGCTGGTCGCAGCCCCATCCAATGTCGCAGTGGACCAACTGACGGAGAAGATCCACCAAACGGGTCTTAAGGTGGTGCGGCTGTGTGCCAAAAGTCGCGAAGCCGTTGCGTCGCCCGTGGATTTCTTGACATTGCATCATCAGGTGCGTGCAACCACATGCCCGCTCAGGCTGATCCATGGGGACCGAGAAGCCAGAAGGTCCCGTCCATTCGTAGTCCTAACTGGCGTGCGTTTAGGGGTGGGCGAATAGTGGATGCTTTCCAGACCCCTTGCAGGCGAGCCTACACCACACCATAAACCACACATCAAGCGTACGCGTCCGAACAACGGTCCAGAGACCCCGATACCTTTGCACATCTGATGGTCAGTGTCTCTCGTGGGCACTCCAGGGTAGAGCAGGTTGCAACGATGCTAGGGGTCTGGGCCATGCTCTTGATGTATGCTCGACATTTGGGCTGTGATGTGGTGTTGGTACATTGAACCCCGCGTCGTTTAAAATCCAGTCCCCCGTGATTGTATAAGGCTGTCATGAATGCGTGTTTTATTCTGCCGGTAATTGCGCCCGGAATCGTCCTGAGCTCCTCGTTGTGGTGGTGCTGCGTGAAATCATGCGATATCTTTGTGCGGATGTGTATTTGATGAATCTTGCCCTCCTCTTTACCATACTGCTGAGTATGGACTTCTGATGCCCAGGTTGCTTATGATGATGAAACATAGGCGCTGGCACAGTGTGCTCCATGGGTTGTCCTTGTCACCGTGTCACATCTCTGGTTTGCCTTCATTTTGTCACATGTTCGTCTTACAACGGACCATGCCCCTCCGTGCACACCATTCAGCCATTGTGCACACCCTTTTCGTGTTGGGCTGTGGGCAGGTCAAAGATTTGGACCAAGGCGGAGAACTGAACATGCTGCAGCAATTGAAAGATGACCAGGGGGAGTTGAGCTCCGCAGATGAGAAGAAGTACAAGACCCTGAAGCGGTCCTCGGAGCGTGATATCTTGGCTAACGCAGATGTCATCTGCACCACCAGCGTCGGTGCCGGCGATCCGCGACTGGCGACGTTTCGCTTCAAGACGTGCCTGATTGATGAGTCCACACAGGCTACAGAGCCAGAATGCTTGATCCCAATCGTGATGGGAGCCAAGCAGGTGGACCCCACACCAAGACCACTCGTGCGCTTGCTTCGGATGGGGCTGAGGGACCAGTGTGGTAGCACAGCACCAGTCCCTGCAGGGAGCGCAGATAGAAACCACATGCCACGACTGTGTAAGGGGTATTCCGCGACCTGGATGACTGTCGCATTTGCCTCAAATTTCTGGCCCCTCAAAAAGTTGTGTCGGCGTGTTGAGCCCTCAAAAAGTTGTGAATAGCACTTCATCGGAGGTCAGAAATGTGTGAAACATTTTGCGGATAACATTATTCTACTGCGACGTACATCACCATCTTCGTGTCCGCAGGTTTACCACAATTTGGTCGCGGAGAGGCCTGGGGTGTTGCTTTCGGAGGGGGGGGGGGGTTCTTTCATGGTGCACGTGAACCAGACCAAAGTCAAGGGCGCATAGGGCCGTTGGTCCCGATTGAAGGAAAGGCACCAATTTTGATGAGGGGGGTGGCAGCGGGAAGCAGCTGATAGACCGAACAGCGACAGACGACGCAGGCGACGCAGAATCCCAAGGGATTCCGTGATGAATTTTGCAGACAAAGTTGGGGCGTACCCTGGGGCTGATCAAGGAGGAGACCAAAGCCAAACTGTTGCCCGAACTTGACCGCCTTGTTTTGACATGTTGACACTGCTTGACGGATCTTCATTTCTTTGGACAAAGGGATGGCTGATCGAGCTACACCGCTCCTGTTTTTCTGGACAAGAAGCGACGTTCTTCCGTCGGACAATTGTTCTGAAATCCGTAGATGATGTTGTCTCGCCCATTTTCTCTGTGTTGTATGCTTGAAATCGAGATACACTGCCATTGGCATTGCCTCGTGGTGTTCAGTATTCTGATGTGCCGATGCATGGCCTCATGTGGGCTTGCTGTAGGCTACTGTACATTGTTGTAGACCTGGTGCATGGGGTCCTTCCTGCTGTATTGGTCTGTGGACTACGGCATGTTCTTTGCGGAATTTGATTTCTGTTGGATGCCGGGGCCCTGCTACAGTCATCTGTGCCCCCATCTTTCAGGTGGTGCTCGTTGGGGATCACTGTCAGCTCGGCCCCGTCATCATGTGCAAGCAGGCGGCCCGGGCAGGGCTGTTCCGTTCCCTATTCGAGCGTCTCGTGATGTTGGGCATTCGACCCTTCCGGCTGCAGGTCACCATCCGCGCTTGACGTGGCTGCATGCGCTCTGCTTCATTGTGGCGGCACACGGAGCGCGTGGTATTGTGCACATTGTTCTTTGGTTGGCGCGGATCACGTTGACTGCCCATTGCACAGGGGACCGCTTCTACTGTCGCTCTGCACCTGCCACTCCACGCTGTTACTCTACCAGCGTATGCCAAGTTGCAAAACGCTTCCACAAGTGCCTTTGCCCAAGGCACCCGAATGCATACTTTGCATCAATCTTCCCGCACTCTCTCTGTTAATAGCCCGCCATTTGCCCCCCCCCCCCCCATCCCCACCTCGTGTAAAGACGGCAACATAGGTCCATGCTGGTGACACGGAGGTACCCTTCAATCCCTCCGCTGTCTCATGCCAACACCGACCCTCTGTCCAACACCGCTGTCGCACCAGAGGGGGCGGCGGCGCGGCGGAAAGCGGGGCCACCGAAAACTAGGCGCAGTCGGACCAGGCGGTGGTCATTGAACAACACGGGGTGGGGGTCAGAGACAAAACCCGTGGCACCTCATCCCCTTCCTACGGGATGCGGTGTCCAGGAGATCCATTGCTGACCCAACGGAAAGCACCATGGGCAGGTGCGCACGCCCACAGAGGGGACGCCGATGGCAGGGAATCCCTCTTTGGGCATGAGCTCGGTCAGGTCGGACATCCTGGGCCTACTTTGCATCCGTCATGACTTCATTGGACCCTCAAGCCACCGGAGTCCCAAGGCCCCTGATTCCCCCCCTCCCCCCGCCAACCCACAGCCCGCTTGAGCTCTAGCGTCCAAAGACGCCCAGCCCGAGTCATAAATCGCGTGGCTTGTGGCACAGGAGCACATTCCACTCACCACACCGCCCCCCCTCCCCTCCTCCCCCACAACCCCAGTTTACCCAGTTTTCTGGGATCCAAATTCCTGTTTAGGTGCGCTTCATTGGCGCTTCGCGCGGATCCTTGAGCATGTCATGGAATGCAGCGTTCCGTCTCGTGGATGAAAGATATTGCTTGGCGGGCTCGAGGCAGGAGCGGTAGGATACTGTTTCCGCTTTGAGATTTGCATTTACTGCGGAGTTCTCAGGAATTCCTTTTTTATCCCTGAGGGAAGGAGTCTAGACACGCGGCTGGGCCGTTGGTGGTGAACTGACGGCGGTTCCTCGCCGGCGGCCGTCGGCCAACCGCTGACGTCTGACGGTCAACTGACATTTCTTGAGGGTTCACCGCCGGCAGTTGGCGTGCTGCATGTCATGGGGCAAAACAGGTTGGGGACAGGTCTGGGTGTTCTACGTCGGGCCGCCCCTTTTCTTCTGCAGGTCCAGTACCGAATGCATCCTTGCCTCTCTGAGTTTCCTTCCAACACTTTCTACGAAGGCACGCTGCAGAATGGCGTGACCGCTGATGAGAGGCTGCGCACGAACATTGACTTCCCTTGGCCGATCCCCACGAAGCCCATGTTCTTCTACAACTCCATTGGGCAGGAGGAGTTCAGCGCCTCAGGGACGTCGTATCTGAATCGCACTGAGGCAGCAATGGTTGTCCCTCCCCCCAGGGTCCTGCTTGCCAGGCCGTGAAACATGATTATGTCCGCATGCAGGAGTGGCTTGCCGCACAGATTGCTGATTTCCCAGACCCAGAGATAGTTTTACAGCCGCATTGATGGCCCACCAAGCTTTTCTCAGTGCAGCGCAAGCCTGTGGGAAACGACTCCTCCCCTTTTTTCATAGAAGGGCTGGTTGGATCTCATTCCTGGCGTTAAACTTGTCCAACGACCTTTTCCCCAACATTTTCTCTTGTATTGGTCAGTCGGTGGGTGGGCAGGTGAGAGGGTCGGCATATGTGTCCCCTTTGGCAGTTTCTGAATCTGGACGGCAGGAACGGCAGGAAGCACCATTTGAACTCTCCACCACGTGCAGCAAGCCAATTGTTTCACCCAGTGCCGCTGTGTAGGTCTCCATCAAATCATACCCCATTCTGCCTGTAGCAGAAGGATACTGAATTTGATATTCTAGATGCATCGGGTGCACCGTACGTGGGGGCAGGGCCCGGGCACTGTTGAGTGCCGCCGTGTGCATGGGAGGGGACTGCCACTGTGTGCATTTGGGGAGTGATTGCGTGTGCATTGCGGGAAATGCCACACTGTATGCTTCAGGGTGGGCCTGGAGGGGGTGGCTGTGTGCGGGGGGGGGGGGGGGGGCAAATCACGGGGGAGGAGGGCCGTCACGTGCAGCGCCGGACCCCGAACACCTTCCTCCTGCGCTTTTCCTCTCAAAACACCCTGACCCACGCCAATGGCGAGGACTTTGTTTGGGGGGGGGGGGGGCTTTGTCTTACACTGGTCGTTGGGTGCATTCACAGATTGATTTGTGCGTCTGCTGGAATGCCCTGGTTCCATTTCACCCATGCTGCCTGGGGAATGAATTCCCGCTTCATGTGTGTAATAAAAAAAAAAGCTCAGCAATGGGGGATTCAAAAATGCCAAAGGAAGAATGTTTATCCGCCCTCCCTTCGCACCTTCTCCTCCCCAACTCACGCGGGTGTGGACATCTAGAACTCAATTGAAACACCCCCCGTGGGTGAAATTTTGTGCAGGCATTTCTGAGGTCTCAGCTCAGCTTTTACCCGCAGGTGTCCTCAGGCCCAATGCACCCCTTTTTGCCAATTTTCCATCGCCTCTTGTTTCAAGGTGGAGAAGATTGTGACGCACCTCTTGAAAGCCGGGGCCACACCTGATGCTCTTGGGGTGATCACCCCGTATGAAGGCCAGCGGGCGTATATTGTCAATTACATGCAGCGCAACGGGTCCCTCCGCACGCAGCTGTACAAGGAGATTGAAGTGGCGTCTGTGGATTCGTTCCAGGGCCGTGAGAAGGAGTTCATCATTCTTTCCTTTGTCCGGTCCAATGATCATCAGGGCATTGGGTTTCTCAATGATCCGAGGTGTGTGTGCATTGTGCAACGCCGTTTTTACCATCAAAATATTGCTATTGTTGGTATGATTCGATGGTTGTTTGCCAGAGAGGTGACGTAGCAGTCAACATTGAATGATGTCGGTCTGTTTGAGGCAGAGAGGATTGCCACGTGGAATAGTTTTGATTGCCTGCCATGCCCGAGACGTTGCTCATTGATAAGGCACCCCAAAGGAAAGGAAAATAAATCCCAAAAGCAGCACTGTGTTGAATGCGTCCCCATCTGTGTTGGATGGGTTTTGGGTGTTTGAAAGTTCGGCCGGGGGTTGGCACGGGGGGCCCGGCAGAGACGGATGCTGGGGAATTGTGTCTCCATGGCAGCCTGTCTCCGGACACCGCACTGCCTCAAAATTGGACGGAATTTTTTTTTGGGGGGGTTGTCTCCCCCACAGTGCGCACCTCAGCCTTTGTTACAGAGGTACGCATGTTGGGGGATGAGGCCGTGTGGTAGAGGCAGATGCCCTGGTCATAAAAAGACAAGCACCAAACAAGATTTCAGACAGAACTGGACGGTGGGGCTGGATCAGGAAGGCCCGCACTCAGTACAAAGCTCTTGTGTGGATCGCTCCACGGGCGAATCCGAGGCAAAAAAAAGGGAGCTCTATTGCTCTGCACGGCGAGGGGTTGGGGTTGGGGGGGGCTGGATGGCAGCCAGGTCTCATCCAACAGCCTTCCCATCTCACCTCCTGGGCGGCTGTGCCTGGACTCGTGCCCAGTCAGCGAAAGGGCCTGGCAGGGTGGTCAGGGGGGGGTACCCCGCCATGAATGAGTCAACATGATCCCCCATGACGCGGTGATCAATTTGGACTGCTTCTGTGACGGAGCTTGTGCGCGACAGGACCCCACACACAGTGCCATCCCTCTCTCCTCTGCGAGGAGTCCCGTTCAGGCATGGGTCCAGCTGGACCGGAACTCCTGGGCCTACTCTGCATATGTCATCACTTTCCGCTGGACCCTGAAGCCACCGGAGGCCCCAGACCCCTGGTTCAGGGTAGGACTGCTGCCAAATGCCCTAAAAGTGCAGCGCCCCAAAATGACACATGTAGCAAGCAGCAACACGCATTAGATGCTCGCAGGTTTTGAAAGGCCAGTTTGTATACTGCTGAAACGTTGGAATATGAACACATTCTGATGTTTCATCTTCAAGACTGAAGCATGCACTCAATGTACCATGCATTTAGAGCAACAGGTCGATTTTAATGATCCCCGCCATGGCTGTATGAATGGATTTTGAAATTGGTTTTGACAGTAAACATGAGCCGATCCTTATGCAATTTCAACAGACAGATATTTTCCCCACAGGCATCCTCGTATTTCTACCAAGCACAGAGTGAAAACACCTGCATTGGAAGGCCAGGGCTTGCATCCCAAAGCTTTTTGTGGTCTATATTCTGGTAGTGTGTTGCATGCTGTAACAACCTTTGGTACAAGTACTCCAGAGGTTTCACTTGACAACTCAGCACCAGTAGGGGGAGCTGAGGTTGGGGTGAAGTTCAACGCCACCCCCCTCCCCCTTCTTCTGTGGTTAAGCTATTTGTTTCTCCGGCTTTGGCGTAAATCACCTGAAAGAGAGGTGGTTAGATCAAGCGCAGGCGCGGGTACCCCCCCTCCCCTTTGGGGGGTTATTCTCGTGGCATAGCCCCATATATGAGATTGGATGTCTAACCCCTTCTAAAATTACCATTTGGGGAGAAAAAATTATCCCCCAATGAATTTTTCGATTTTGACCCCCCACCCGGGTGCCTTTTGGGGGGGGTAGCATGGGGGTGGGGGGACGGGGGGGGGGGACGTGGACTCAAACCCTGACACCCGCCGCGTGAAGTGTCATGCAAGTGTTTAAAAAAATGTAACAAAATATATAGCAGGTGTATGGTTTGTTTCAAGTGGAATGAACTCTAAAGTGTGCTAAAGTGGTCCGGTTTGTTCAGTTTGAAGAGACTGGCCCAACCGGTCTGCCTGGTCTTGCTGACTTGACCGTTTTAACACAAAACACCAAAGTGTCGCAAAACAATCTAAACTGAACAGTTGGTGATTTTCCTTCCCCGAAAAGACCGGTGATGAGCGTTCCTACGAAAAAACAAAACTACTCAATTTGATTTCCGGCCCCTCTTGGGGAGGGGGGGGTTGAGACGGCAGTGATGATTTAGGCGCTTTGCCCACATTTGGGCCCCAAGACGGCATGGGTTTTGTTTGAAGCCATGTTGATTTCCACCCCCTTTTTTCGGGGGGTTCCTGTGGTGGGAGCGGTAATGCAGCCCATTTGCCCAGATTTGGGCCCCCAAGACAGTAGGGGTTGTGTAACCACGTTGCTTTCCAGCCCCCCTTTTTCTGGGGCTCCTCGGGACGGCAGTGGTGATGTACCCCTTTTGCCCATATTTGGCCCCCCATGGCGGCAGGGGTTATTTAGCCATTTTGATTCCACACTTGGGCCCCCAAAACAGCGGGTATTATACAGCCACTTTGATTTCCGTCCCCTTTTTCGGGGGTCCCCGAGACGGCAGGGGTATGTCCCCACTTTGCCCACATTTGGGCCCCCACGTCACCAGGGTTTTGTAGCGACTTGGATTTCCCGTCCCTCCTTTTTGGGGGGATCTCCAAGATGATGCGGTCACTTTGCATCGAGAGCATGCGGGACTCGTCATTGGTTAGGGCGTCCATATAGAAGGAAAAAGTGGAACGTGACCGAGGTCTGAATCAACACACAGTCCAACCATCTTTTGCCCACCAAGGAGCAAACAAGCCCAAAACGGCGTTTCTGGGGCACAATAAGCCCCGCTAAGGGGGCCTAGTTGGTGCTGCATGGCTCCCCATGGGTTTATATGTGCTCCCTTTGTCACCAAATGATCACCCAACAGCGGCCCAAGTGTCCTTGAGGACCGTCAAGGGTCGCGGGAAAAAGTGCATTTTTCAGCCAACACATGTGGGCCATTTTTAGTGGAAATGGTCATTTCGAGTCTTTCACACAGGCCATGACCGGCCTCAGGCAAGACTGGAGGCTGCAAAAAACGCCCCTTGGTTTCCTAGTACGTGTATACTGTCACAACATCCCCAGTTGCACCCTTCAGAGTGGGTTACAACGGAGTCACTAAGCCAAGAACGCCGACATCGCAAAACTGGCTGAAAACTGCATAAACTGCATAACTGAGCGCTCGTCCCACTCCGCCCACACAAACCATATTGAGTTGGGACCTGGAAACACTTTTTCGGCTCTAACTCGAAAAAAGCTACAACATTCGTGGTTTTCGTCCCCAAAAACGGGGTTCATCCACCCCACCTCCCTTCAAAAAGTGGGTTTCAAGTGGGGGGGATCTAGGGGGGTCCCGAACAAAAACCCAAATGGGGATGTGTTTATTGGACAAAATAATGATTTTACAAGGGGTTGAACCAACAACCGGTCATGCCCTCTGAGCTGCGACACCGGGTAACCCTGGACAAGAACGTGAGACGAATGAGAAAATGAGTGGTATGACAAAGCCCTGACAGCAGGGGTGCACAGATGGTTTCTGCTGCAGCCCATTGCATGCCAGCTGCCCATATTCATCATGCTGCCAGGCGGCTGAATGTGGCACTTACACGGGCCCGCTGTGGTTTGGTGCTCATCGGGAATGCCAAAGTGCTCTCCAAGCAACAGCTCTGGAACAACCTCCTGGTGCACTTCAAAGAGAATCTGCTGGTGGTAGAGGGTCCTTTGAACAACCTCCGCCAAAGCGCTGTGCAATTCCAGAAGCCCCGCAAGTTCATCTTCAAACCTGGGTCCACATACGGCATTGCAACCCCGCTGATGCACGAGGCCCCCATGCCGCAGGTCATGGCGCCCCCTTTGTATGTGCCCAACTACTACACTGTTCCCGGCGGCCCAGTGGACTACTCGTATCAACCTGGCATGGCCCCTGCCGCACAGATGCGCGCCATGAACAACGCTCCCCCCAGCGCCGCCGGCACCGGGTCGCGGAATGGCCCCTATGGAGGCTACGGATACGGGGGCTATCCGGAGTCCCAGAGTTCGGTGGGGCGCACCCTGAACACCCAGGGCTCCCAGGACGGTCCCATCAGCCAGGTGTCGTTCTCTGGCCACAGTCAGCCCTGAGGCCCGGAGATTGAGTCCTGTGCAACGAGTGATATACATTAGACATCGGGAATTGGTGGTTTGGGGGTTGAAGTCCTGGGCGCCAGGTAGACCCAGCCTAAGCGGCGCGGGTTGCTCACTTGCGTGCCCTCTGCCATCGAGATCCAATGCAGAGTTCAGGAATTGTGAAGCCCTCTCTGTACCGAGGGACCTATGGTCGTGCCGGGCCATCACGCTGTGCCAGCAGCTCCTCAGGCGGTGCCATGCACCAGAGGAGGTCCCAACAGAAGACAGGAGGAAGCCCAGCATACGGCGTCTGGACCGGCACAGCACAACATGCGACAGTAGTCTGAGGAGGATCTGTATGCGTGGTCGCATGGTCGCAGTGCCAGTCCCCCATGTGTCACGCAAAGCTTTTGGGAGGTGAGGTGGAGGATGCCCACATCCCTTTCCAGAGTGTGGGACTGGCCAAGCGCAGCGTTGCAATGGGACAGCGCCATGCCGTTTGCAGGGCCTTGGCCAGGCATGTCCCAGACCCGTGCCCAACCCGCACACGCTCGACTGCTTTGCACCCTCTCCTTTCAACGAAGGGATGCGGGATGCAAGCGACAGGTATGGTACGGTCCAGTGCATCTGCAATGGGAGCAGTTTGCTCTTCTGCCAGCAAGCAGCCAGCTGCATCCGAACGTACCATCAAACCGTCTCCAGCAGGGGCCCCAAGCCTGAAGCTGATGATTTCAACCCAAACAGTTTTCGGGCACCAGCTCCGGATATGCAGTTCACAGCCCCCCCAAACAAAGACCACAAGTGCATCCCGTCACCACCGTGGCTCGATCTGTCAGACTGCAAACACCATCCAGGAGGGCCTGCACGGAATCACCGTTCCCCCCATTTTTCGCCTGTGGAGGACCGCCTGGGCAGGCAGTTGACGGCAGTTGTCATTCCGCTGATCTCAGTTGGCAGCCATTTAATGGTGCTTGACGGTCCACGATCGGCTGCCGCTGGTAGTCTGAAGTTGTGGGTGGCATTTGTCAACGGCAGTTGCCAGTGCACTGGCACTGCCATGAGTAATGGAATCCCGCAGCTCTGGTTTTTTGCCCGTCCTGACATTATCATGTACCTCCACAGCAGCGAGTGCATTGCAGCGGTGACCACACATGTGAAAGCGCCAGCGACAGGCAGCTGAAAAAGGCCAGCAAATTCAGAATCTAAATGATTGCACACAACTGCCAGCGGTTTGGGGTTCACATTTAGATTGCCTTTGCCCCTGCTGAATGCAAAATGTTGAGGCTGCAGTATGTTTCCCCAGTGAGGGCTTGCACAGCTGTTCGCGATGGATCAGCAGATCAATGGCACAGCAATTCCTCTGTGTTCTGATGGATGTGGTGTAAACGTTTGGGATTGGTTTCCCTCCCTCCTGTCCCGGCGCTTACCCGCTGATGATTCCCCGGTTGGACTGTTTTTTGTTTGTATTCCAGCAGACTATCTGTGATACTCTATTCTAGAGACACATATTCTAGGGACACTCTGTGCAGCTGCAAGTGTTGCAATGCCCCAACCATTGTACCGCTCCACGGAAGACATGTCGGACTGATGCTGTCCTGGACACATGGTCTTCTGATTGGGCGTTGTGAGGAACCCATCCCAGCGCGCCGGCTACTCCATTGGAATTCTGCATTGAAGGCGTTCTGGGCTGTTCATCCTCATATGCCCACGATGCCTGGCAAACGCCTTCCTTTCTCTTTTGGCCCTCAAAAGATTTCATTCAGTCGAGTCACGTCTGCTCATCTGTCTCTGTGTCTCGGATCTGAAGAATGTTGCATCAAAACAGAGGGTGGACACGTGCTGTTGGTTTGGGACACTGGCGAAATGCTGTGATGTTGGCAATGGGAAACGTCTCGGCCCTGTACAAATTTTGAAGGCCGTATTGCCAGTGCTACTAATTCTGTAAGGCATCGGTAGCTGGGCAGAGGATACTGGCCCGGTTGATGATCTGTGTATCGACTGCCATGCTCGTGAGGCCCTCGTAGACGCACCTCTGGACCTTAGGAAGAAAGATTGGGACAGGATGCGGGCAGGTTGCCACAGTAATTTATCCGGGACGCGAAGAAGCCAGTCCCTGCGATGTTCTGAGCTGCGAGCACCACCAGTGTTG
Source organism: Eutreptiella sp. 'Long Island Sound 2002' (assembly GCA_964036045.1). Taxonomy (NCBI): domain Eukaryota; phylum Euglenozoa; class Euglenophyceae; order Eutreptiales; family Eutreptiaceae; genus Eutreptiella; species Eutreptiella sp. 'Long Island Sound 2002'. The sequence goes on along the minus strand of OZ038378.1, from coordinate 20,664,208 downwards.
TGTTTACCGATCCCTTCTGCTGTCTCCCTCATAAGCATCTTTTTGTTTTATCCACATCAACGCAGGCCATGCACAAAATGCATGTTGCAGGTGATTGAAGAGGTGCGGGCATGGTATCTCTGACCACAGCGCTGTCAACAGAGCACAGCATAGACACTTAGGTTTTCCATTTTGATATCCACGTGTTTGGTCAATGCTCCGGATGGTTGTAGCCCTGAGTTGACCCAATGCGAGAGAGGAATTTGGTGCTGGTCCTGGGTGCCGATGCTGCATTTATGACTAAGTAGGCATCGCCACCGAACCCCTCGTTAATGAAGCACTCAGCTGATGCAACGCAGTGTGCACCACCGGTGGGGTGGGACGCAGTCCAACACATGGGCGGCCCAAGGATGATTGTGTTTGATAGGGGCGATCGCCATAACGATCTGGTTCAATGCGACCTGTTGGTACTGATGGCTGCTCATGGAACATTAGGGACCGGGCGGGGGGGGGGGGGGGGTGCTGCTATTGGTTCCCCCAACAAAGCACATGCATCACCGTAAGAACACACAAGCAGGTTCTCTTCATTTACAGGCGCTTTGACCATGTTTTTATTGTCTTACTCAACTTTGGGGGGGATCCGTGGGGCAAGACCCATAAGAACACGCGCATGTTCTGTTTTATTCGGCTGGCTTTGGGGTCTACGCAAAGAGCTGCTGCCCTCAAGAGGGCAAAAGGGTCAGAGGTGGGCGAGTGCTGGAGGGAGGAGGGGGTGTGTAGTGGATGAAGAAGGGGGGGGGGGGGGCAGAGCGGGGCTGCCGGCGGATGTCCACTGAGCCCTGCAGTGTGTAGGGCAGTGAAATGCTGTGGCAGGGGGCTGGGTTGGCGGGACAAGCTGTGGTTTGAAGGAGCTGCCAGAATGTGAATGAGGACAGGTACTTCTTGAGATGTGAATAAGGGAGGCCTTTGGCAAGAGCGCAGGGACAGCGATGTCGCAATATACGTTTAATCAGCGAGTGACATCAATTGTCTCGCTCCCATCTAGCCCTGGACAGGGCCACTGAGGGACAAGCAGCCTCCAATATCCTAAATGGCATTGCTCTAACCCTGAAGGTGGTGGTGACCACGCCGTGATGGCCACGGCACTGCCGCTGTGGTTGTGCTCTTCCAGCAGCCAATGCAGGCCTGTCCATTCATAGTGCATTACCTCAAATTACTGCTCACTTGCTTCGCATGGCTTTTTGTCATGTTTTGCGTTGAGTGTGGTGCTGTGCTGTGCTGTGCTGGTGTGCTGGCGCCTTGCTGTTTGCTGTGCTGTTCCGTGTTTTCGTGTTTGCTGCGCCATTTCTGTTGGTGCTGTGCGGTGCCCTGCTGCGCCATGCTATTTGGTGCGGTGTTGTGTCGTGTGGCCATGCGTTGTGTGTGGTGCTGTGCTGCACCAGGCTGGCGTGTTCGCGGGTTGCTGTCCGGCGCAGTGTTGTGTTGCGTCTTGTTGTGCTGTTTGTGTTGTCTCATGCTGTTGCGCGTTGTTGTGTGGTGTGGTGTTTTCTTCGGTGCTGTGTGGTGCTGTGGTGCGCTGTGCCGTTTGGTGTGGCGCTGTGCCATGTTGTATTGTGCTGTTTGCGCCGCGTTGTCCTGCTCTGCGTTCCCCTCCCTGCCCCGGCTGCTGCCCTTGTTGTGGTGCCGTGTCCTGCGTCCTGTCGTGATGTGCCGTGTTTTGCTGTGTGCCTGGTGCTGTGGCGCGCTGTGCTGGTGCTCTTGCGTCGTGTTGTTCGTTGCGGTGCTGCTCTGTGCTGTTTGTGGTGCCTCGTGCTGTGGTGCATTATTGTGGGCTGTGCTGTTTCCGTTGGTGTTCTGTGGTGCGGTGGTGCGCTGTGCTGTTTGGTGCGTGCTGTGCTGTGTTGCTCTGTGCTGTGCTGTGTTGTGCTGTGTCCTGTGTCCTATCGTGTTGTGCTGCGGCGTTCGGCGTTGGTGTCCCTGTCTGGCGGCGTGGCCAGCTGCCCTGTTGTTGGGTGTGGTTTGCTGTGTGGCCCTGCTCTCCCGTGTTCTGTCATGCGGTGTTGTGCTGTGCCGTCCTGTGCTGCTGGTTGTCTGTGCTGTGTGTTGCCTGGTGGTGGTGTGCTGTGTTGTCTGTGTGCTGTGGTGCTCAGTCCCTCCCTGCTGGCATGCACCACCTCACACTGTCACATGTATTAATTGTTGAGACCCTCTGTTACCCCGCGTCCGTCTCTGTGTCGTCTGGGGCAGGTGTGCTTGTCTTGAGCTTGCATTGGTATTTGTTCTTGAAATTGATGACCTTTTTGTCGTCTTTGCACTCCGAACTTGAACTTGTGCTTGAACTCGTGTTCATTAATGTCGTTGCAAGGGGTTGACCGACTTTCAATCCACTTGCAGCAAGCAGGGAGGCACCCACGGCCAGGGAGGGGTGCATACGACATGGGGAGGTACATGGAGAATAAAACGGAGTGAGAGGATGCGGTGTGTGGGCTCGCGGCGTCTTAGAAAATTTTTTCGATTTTTACACGCTACTCGCAACGTGTTTTCTCTGACTATACGACACCGTACACTACAAGGAACACACTGTTAGTATGGTACAAATGTTACAGGCTTTACGGCGCTATTTATTTACCCATTTAAGCGACCAAAACTTTCCATCGTGTTTTAACGTGTTTCGCACCGCGCTCTTTTGTCCAGGCGTTTTCTATGCTAATGGGTCTCAATTTAAGCCATCCAGAAAATCACCTCGTCGCTTTTATTTCACTCTGGCGCCAAGTGCGAGTAAGGTTTGTAACCTCCCACAAAAAAAATATCCGGGGTTTTCCGATGATTATTTGAAAAATAACCGATTCAATGCGATTATTGTTTCTAAAATAACCGGTTCGATGCGATTATTGTATTTAATTGATCCGATTAACCGGTTTTTCTCCGATTATGCGGTTATTTCCGATTGGAGGGTTATTTATGGTAAATAGGCGTTTTTTCACCTAGCAACCCCACGTTGGTGGCGTTTCAAGTACCAAAAGAAAATCGTTGACGTTCCTGGATACTAGAACAGGGGGACAAGGGTACACTTGGCTTTCAAAGAAAACAAGCAAATGTATGCAAAGACTGCCATTTTACTAAAAGCTTAGTGCATCTTTGGGACTCCCCAAGTAGGTGAAAGTGTTATCTTTAATGCGTGGGTCACTCTTTCACTTTTGTGATAACCCACAAACCCATAACTGTCTTTTCCCCACGAACTTGTACACTATTGGTTACCAAAACACAAAAAAAAACGTACAAAACAAATGTGGTTCTAAAAACCAAGGCAAGCCCATATATCAGTATTAAAAACTTATGCACTCTGTATACTTTTTATCGCAAAATGAGCTGACTGTATCAAATCCATTTTGTGATGCAAATCAAATCTCACATGCCCTCTAGATCTGGAAACCAAACAAAGACAAATAACACAGGGCACTAGACAATATATAATAACAGGCTCAGCGAAAGTGGAGTGCAAGAAGACCAACACTGCTGGTCCACGGACCTAGCGCGAGTCGGGAACCAACATTAGCTCTCCAGCATTAACAGAGTCACACTCCTTATCGCTGGCCCACAGACCTAGCGCGCATTTGGGACGCGGGTACCCCAACCTGTCAAGGATTGGGAGCGGTGGAATGTGAAAAAACCTTCGAAAAGGAACGGGAAAGAGCACCCGTGAGGGGGACACCTGAAGAAAACCTACCACAGGTCAGGCCCCAAGGGAACCTGGGTGACCTTCTCACCCTTGAGGCGGGACCTAAGGAAAACCGACGGTGGAGAGCCCCCCTTTCCGCCCGAGGCAGCAGCTATGTAAGTCAACCAAAGGGATGTGAAACGAGGCTGCGCCCGTAGCCGCCCTAGATTCATTTCAATTCAGTTCAATTCAATTCAATAGATGGAATGCCATAGGCTCCACCTTTTTGTCGCCAAACTCGCTAAGCATGTGGAGCGGGATGGACAACAAGCAGGACTACGAGCTGGACATCAAGACGAGCGAAATCAAGAGTTGTGGAACGCCCTACTTTTGTCAATTAGGAGGTAGAGAGAAAAGTTTATAGTGGTTTCAGCACTGTGTTTTTGCTTCTCCTGCTGCTTGCCGTTGCTGTAGGGTTTCCTGCTGCTTGTTTTTGGAGATGAAAAGCTTTTGTTTGTTGAAATACAGTAAATCCAAGTCAATCCAGGATAGCCCAAGCCAGAAGTATGCAAGGAGAAGAGAATCAGGATCAAAGCATGATGGGCTGCAGTGTAAACAGTGAAAGATGATTGGATATTCACAGAAACTGCAACTCAGGTCAAATCGGAATGCATATTCACAAAGATAGCTGAAATGTTTTGGAAAAGAGTTAGAAAACTGCCCCATGGTCACTCGATCTCCATAGTGCCATCTCAGGAGATGTGCACTCTTTGTTTTGGGTCCCATATGTGCTGAGGTGGCAGGGCATGTGGCGATGAGGTCACTGCCATGTCACATGGGATCTTCCTGCTTAGCTAGGCTGACGAGGAATTGAACCCAGGACCTCTCAAAAAGAGGTGCCCAGCCCCCTAGGGTGCATACCACTAGGATAGCTAAGAATTCATGGAAAAACATAGATAAATTCATAGGCTCTGCCTTGGATATGTCAGTTCTCAGTCAACTCAGGAAAAGATGATTTGCCTCACATTGAAAGGGGATTAAGGGGTCCACTCCATATCGTGATTGGGTGTTTGGTTCCATAGGTCAAAATGTGTTATCACCACTTTTGGTGGGACCAATACTAAGATAGAAATGCCTGGATGCTCAGTGCATCTCTAATACAACTAGAGTATGCCTCAAAGCAATGGAAAAGCACTTTTTCTTACTCCCCCCTTGTGCAGTGGTGGCCACCACTGTCGCATTTTAGGAAAAAGGGATTTTTTCTTGGCCTTTCCTTGGTTTCCACATCTACTTTAAAATACCTATAGTTTCCCTCACACAGAAAAATGAGCGCTCACCATGGCTGGCGCTCTTTTGCTGCTCTGTTTGTAACATTTCCTACAGAAGACTCAGGGCTCATGGCGCTGCCGGGGCTCCTGTGGCTTGGTTGGGTTAGTTTGGGAGCATGCCAAAACATGTGCATGTGCATCCCTCCCTCCAAGACGCAGCGCGACACAAACCCAACGCAAGACACCATATACACACTCGCATGGGTTCTCGTAAACCTGCTGGCAACCTGTGACCTGTCTTAGGGCGAAGGGAGTCGTGAAAGAAATTAATTTGCCCCTTGGTGGGGTCTTGGGTTCTGCTCAGTCTCTCTAGGCACCTGCATTTCGGCCCGAACACGGCCTACTCAGCGAGGCTGCGCGTGGGTATCTGCAGAGGCAGGAATGGGAGGATTATGGACGAATCCACGCAAAAATGAAGCGACGACACCAAAATCCGTCAAATGACGGCCTAGAATTTTTCTGAAACAACACACCTGAGCAGAATCCAATTGTGCATCAGAAGCACATTTTTATAAAAATTATAGTCATCTCTAGATTTTTTAAATCTAGAAATTCATACGCATAAAAAGGCGGCGCGCAGGAGCGGCTCCTAGCGAAGCGCCGGAAAATGGGGAAATAATGGAATTATAATCGTATGTCTCACGTAGTCTTGAAAATGACGAGACACACATTAATAAATAAACATACAGAATCCACCCACACTAATAGAAGTATCAAAAATTCAAGAATTCGAAAATCAATCGAAAAGACTTCAACGAATCAGGTATAAACTACAGGTATGCTCGTCTCGTATGCCGCATACACATTGCTCGTCTCGTGTCTCCGTGAACGAGCCTTGTAGCAGCGCTAACAACGATAGGACGCGATAGAGGGATTGATTAGAAAGATTGCAGATGATTAGAGGTCAGATCAAGGTGATTAGACATACACACAAGTGCATAGCAACGTTCTTCGCGTGCGCCCCTCACTTGCTCTCTCTCTCCAGCGGTAGGTAAGGTGAGTAAGCCCAGGTGGGGCCACCCCCTGGTGGAGTCGTGATTGAGGTTAAGATGGGCAGGTTTGCCCACGCTACTCTCGCATGCTCGCGCATTCACAGACGCATTAAAGGGTAGGCCACGCGAAGTGCGCACGGTAAACCTTGTTTAGGCTACCCAGGGGCTCCTTGGTACATTCTTTAAGAGAACCCGAGGAGTCCCTTAACGCTTGCTTGCTTGACAGAGGTAGCTGATTGTTCAGCGTGTTTGCGGACAGTGTATTATAGGTCACACTGAGAACCGTATAATACGGGGAGTGTGGCTTGGTTCCTCCGCCGCAAATGCATCTTCATTTGCCTTTGCTTTACAGGTGGGCAGGTAGGATGAGTGGTGCAGCAGCATACCATTTTTTTATGCCCTGCTAAACAAGGGCGCAGATCACACAAACAAGTAACTCCCCTCTGCCTGTGGCAGAGCAGGGAGTCCGTCTCCATCGACATCTGCGCCGTGCACGCATGAGCACCTCTTCCCTCCAAGCCCTAGCAGGGGAAACGCGTTGTGGCGTCCCCTATTAGGCCACAGTTGCTTAGCAGCGCTGTGTTCTCTTGTCATTTCACAGGAGGGTCGCTAGGACCCACGACACCTTTGCCTTCGCAACGCCCAGTAGAGTGTGCGTGTAGGAGTGGTAGTCCTGAGTGGGGGCTTGAGCCAGTTGCCCCAGTGCTCGCCCACCAGGATGGTGCCACTGTAGGGTGTGTAGGACCTGTAGTGCGTGTGTCACTGTCCCACCCGTTTCCTGCAATTTTAGCAGGGTTGGTGGGCTGTGGCAGTGGTTAGGTCAGTGTTTTGGCCACTTAGCAAAACGGCGTTTTCATGCCTTCATAGCTTTTGGCCACCCCTCCCTGTAGTAGACAGATAGGTAGGGAAAACAATACCTGGATTAGTACGCTTGGTATTCCCCAAAGGTTTTGCGCCAGCACAGAAATTGGGCGCTTAGGGGAGGGGAGACCCGGGGCGTACCCCGTGGCATCAATAAGCCAACCCTCCAGGTTTAGCAAGCGTGCAGACTTGGGTATAATTAGGACACCACTTCTGCGGCTTGCTCTCAGGACCTTAGGAATAGCACACTCACACATCAGGGTTGGTACCATACAGTACGTGTACCGTTCGGTATGGATACCATACAGTACTCCGGTGTCCTGTATGGTATCGCCTAGTCCCAGTGAAGACCCAGTAGGCACCACTAAATCTCCGCTGAATCCTTGGTTTTACGATATATTTGAGCTGATTCCAACAACCAAACTTTTGTCCCAAAAACACCAGAAAATTTCAACAAATATTTGTTGCCACAGACCTGCTTTTAAATGCTTCTCAAAACACCCTGCAAATGATTCACACCTTAAATTGTTTGCTTCCCTTTTATGCACTACCCTGCCTGCAGTTCAGCCAAAAAGACAATGTTTCTTAAAACACCGTGCAAATGACTTTTCAGCTCTACCCTGTCTTGCCCTGCAACTCAGACACAAAGAATACTTCAACGTCGACTTTACTGCACACTGTCTTCTTCCTGGTCCAGCGCTAAGCGTGGGCCTTGAAAGAGGGGTCCCAGGATTCAACAGAGCTAAACAAAGGCAAGGCTACACATCAGGATATCAATACACACATGCATGCCACACCTCAGGGTTGATGGAGGCACAGAGGCCAAAGTCAAATTTACAGATCCACTCATTGCATGTGAATGACAGGCACACGCACGTGACACACACTGAAAACAAGACTTCTGGCGAATACAACTGGAGGCAGACGACGCTTATTTACCTTGGCGCTTGGGCGCAGCGCGGAGGTCGCCCCAGGCAGTGCTGCGTCACCCTGACTTCACGCGTCGCCCTGACTTCACGCGCCGTGCGCGCAGTGCTGCTTCGCTCTGATTCTACGCTCAGTGCTGCTTCGCCTTGACTTCACGCGCAGTGCTGCTTCGCCTTGACTTTACGCGCAGTGCTGCTTCGCCTTGAAGTCCCGCGCAGTGCGCGCAGGGCTGCTTCGCCCTGATTCTATGCCCATTGCTGAGGCTTGCACGTTGGTGGACGCATCACTGGAGCATGAGGCTTGCGCTTGCACAGGGAGAGGGGCTGAGGCCCGAACATACACGCCGCTCGTCAGTAGGGTGGTCATCACGCTGTTCGCTTGTGCACGGCTTTGAACGCGTCCTGCACGAGCACGTCCTCACATGGCCCAACTAAAAGGAGGGATTTAAAACCTTGCGAGCAGTGTCTTTCAGCGTACACGGCACCGCTGCTGGAAACTCATGCACCGCTGAATGCGCATTTGCAACGCGGTCACAACAATACTAGTATTAGCAGAATTGGTTCTTATGTTCCCAAAACTGCGACATTACGATTCAAGACTAAAAGTGGTGCCGTAATGCATAATAATGCTAATTACCAACATCGGTAGTAAACTTTCGATCCAGCAGCGTGTTTTTCGCAATATTTCAATTCATCTGGCAATTTTCCGTCTAGCGTGCGCGCGTGCTGCAATGCGGTGCCGGTCTGCGGCACCATCTCAATACCACACACGTGCTGTGCGGTATTAATACCAGACGGTACGCGTTCGCGGACGGTACGCGTTCATGAACGCCGTACGGTACCAACCCTGTCACACATACGCTTTGGCAGGTAAGGGTAAGGTTCAGTCCCTAGCTTTAGTCTTGGAGGCAAGCGTCTCAGCGAGCCTCAGCAACTCACCAAGGTTGTTCTGGGACAAGTAGTCAACCAGAACTGAGTTTAGGCGTCCCTCAGGTAGAACAAATGCAGAGAAGGGCTCCCAGGTGGCCTCTTCGACTCCAAACCCTTCCCAGAGGGTGAGGAAGCGCCAACCCTGGCGATAGCGGTGGCGTAGGACAGACTTCACCAGGTAGAAGCCCTCCTTAGCCATCTCCTCGGCGTTCATGTCGGGGAGTTCACCTTCAACTTCCATAGGGCTGGCAGCCCCTTGTAGGTCCAGAGCGGCGATTTCTTCGTCGTTCAGCTCCCACTCCTCCCCACAGAGGTCTTCAGGATCATAGTAGCGCTTCAGGTGTTGCGCAGCGCACACCAGGGTCCCCCCTAGACGGGGAGAACACAGAAAAGTTTATAGTGTTTTCAGCACTGTGTTTTTGCTTCTCCTGCTGCTTGCTGTTGCTGTAGGGTGTCCTGCTGCTTGTTTTGGGAGATGAAAAGCTTTTGTTTATTGAAATACAGTAAGTCCAAGTCAATCCAGGATAGCCCAAGCCAGAAGTGTGCAAGGAGAAGGTAATTCAGGATCAAAGCATGAAGAGCTGCAGTGTAAACAGTGAAAGATGATTGGATATTCACAGTAACTGCAACTCGGGTCACAAATGAATGCATATTCACAAAGATAGCTGAAATGTTTTGGGAAAAGAGTTAGAAAACTGCCCCATGGTCACTCTCTCTCCATAGTGCCATCTCAGGAGATGTGCACTCTTTGTTTTGGGTCCCATATGTGCTGAGGTGGCATGGTATGTGGCGATGAGGTCACTGCCATGTCACATGGGTTCTTCCTACTTAGCTAGGCTGACCAGGAATTGAACCCAGGACCTCTCAAAAAGAGGTGCCCAGCCCCCTAGGGTGCATACCACTAGGATAGCTAAGAATTCATGGAAAAACATAGATAAATTCATAGGCTCTACTTTAGGTATGTCAGTGCTCAGTCAACTCAGGAAAGGATGTTTTACTTCACATTGAAAGGGGATTAAGGGGTCCACTCCATATCCTGATTGGGTGTTTGGTTCCATAGGTCAAAATGCGTATCACCACTTTTGGTGGGACCAATACTAAGATAAAAATGCATGGATGCTCAGTGCATCTCTAATACAACTAGAGTATGCCTCAAAGCAATGGAAAAGCACTTTTTCTTACTCCCCCCTTGTGCTGTGGTGGCCACCACTGTCGCATTTTAGGAAAAAGGGATTTTTTCTTGGCCTTTCCTTGGTTTCCACATCTACTTTAAAATACCTACAGTCTCCCTCACACTGAAAAATGAGCGCTCACCATGGCTGGCGCTCTTTTGCTGCTCTGATTGTATCATATCCTACAGAAGACTCAGCGCTCATGGCGCTGCCGGGGCTCCTGTGGCTTGGTTGGGTTAGTATGGGAGCATGCCAATCATGTGCATATGCATCCCTCCCTCCAAGACGCAGCGTCGACACAAACCCAACGCAAGACACCATATACACACTCGCATGGGTTCTCGTAAACCTGCTGGCAACCTGTGACCTGTCTTAGGGTGAAGGGAATCGAAAGAAAATTAAAATTGCCCCTTGGTGGGGTCTTGGTTCTGCTCAGTCTCTCCAGGCACCTGCGTTTCGGCCCGAACACGGCCTACTCAGCGAGGCTGCGCGTGGGTATCTGCAGAGGCAGGAATGGGAGGATTATGGACGAATCCACGCAAAAATGAAGCGACGACACCAAAATCCGTCAAATGACGGCGTAGAATTTTTCTGAAACGACACACCTGAGCAGAATCCAATTGTGCATCAGAAGCACATTTTTATAGAAATTATAGTCATCTCTGGATTTTTTAAATCCAGAAATTCATACGCATAAAATGGCGGCTCGCAGGAGCGGCTCCTGGCGAAGCGCGGGAAAATGGAGAAATAATGGAATTATAAACGTATGTCTCACGTAGTCTTGAAAATGACGAGACACACATTAATAAATAAACATACAGACTCCACCCACACTAATAGAAGCTTCAAAAATTCAACAATTCGAAAATCAATTGAAAAGACTTCAACGAATCAGGTATAAACTACAGGTATGCTCGTCTCGCATGCCGCATACACATTGCTTGTCTCGTGTCTCCGTGAACGAGCCTTGTAGCAGCGCTAACAACGATAGGACGCGATAGAGGGATTGATGAGAAAGATTGCAGATGATTAGCGGTCAGATCAGGGTGATTAGACATATACACAAGTGCATAGCAACGTTCTTCGCGTGCGCCCCTCACTTGCTCTCTCTCCCAGCGGTAGGTAAGGTGAGTAAGCCCAGGCGGGGCCACCCCCTGGTGGAGTCCGTGATTGGTGCTGAGATGGGCAGGTGTGCCCAAAGAGATCGTGCATACTCGCGCATGCACACACGCATTAAAGGGTAGGCCACGCGAAGTGCGCACGGTAAACCTTGTTTAGGCTACCCAGGGGCTCCTTGGTACGTTCTTTACGAGAACACGAGGAGTCCCTTAACGCTTGCTTGCTTGACAAGGGTAGCTGCTCCTGCAGCGTGTTTGCGGACAGTGTATTATAGGTCACACTGAGAAGGGTATAATACCTGGAGTGTGGCTTGGTTCCTCCGCCGCAAACGCCCTTTCATGTGCCTTTGTTTTACAGGTGGGCAGGTAGGGTGATTGGTGCAGCAGCCTTTCTTTTTATGCCCTGCTAAACAAGGGCGCAGATCACACAAACAAGTAACTCCCCTCTGCCTGTGGCAGAGCAGGGAGTCCGACTTCATCGACATCTGCGCCTTGCACGCGAGAGCACTCCTTCCCTCCAAGCCCTAGCAGGGGAAACGCGTTGTGGCGTCCCCTGTTAGGCCACAGTAGCTTAGCAGCGCTGTGTTCTCTTGCCATTTCACAGGAGGGTCGCTAGGACCCACAACACCTTTGTCATCGCAACGCCCAGTAGAGTGTGCGTGTAGGAGTGGTAGTCCTGAGTGGGGGCTTGAGCCAGTTGCCCCAGTGCTCGCCCACCAGGATGGTGCCACTGTAGGGTGTGTAGGACCTGTAGTGCGTGTGTCACTGTCCAACCCGCTTCCTGCAATTTTAGCAGGGTTGGTGGGCTGTGGCAGTGGTTAGGTCAGTGTTTTGGCCACATAGCAAAACGGCATTTTCATGCCTTCATAGCTTTTGGCCACCCCTCCCTGTAGTAGACAGATAGGTAGGGAAAACAATACCTGGATTAGTACGCTGGGTATTCCCCAAAGGTTTTGCGCCAGCACAGAAATTGGGCGCATAGGGGAGGGGAGACCCGGGGCGTACCCCGTGGCATCAATAAGCCAACCCTCCAGGTTTAGCAAGGGCGCAGACTTGGGTATAATTAGGACACCACTTCTGCGGCTTGCTCTCAGGACCTTAGGAATAGCACACTCACAAATACGCTTTGGCAGGTAAGGGTAGGGTTCAGTCTCTAGCTTCAGTCTTGGAGGCAGTGAGATTGAGCCCCATGGAGTATATATTTTGAACTCAGAGTGTACTTTATTTGAACTCAGAGCAGATTCAGATCAATCATCATCATTCATCATCATCATCATTCATCATGCATCATGTGTCATGTGTCATGCATCATGTGTCATGACATGCTGGCGCCCTAGCATGTGTTTTTCACATTCCAACCCAAAACCTCACTTTCGCTCAGAACTAACACAACCACAACCCCACTCTTATGGGTTCCTAAGAAGGTTATACTATTCATTTTTCATAACTCTTTGAATTTGGATGATCACATTTTTGACATCATGGATTGTCATGCATGTCATGCATGATCGACTCATTTTGTGAGTGATACCACACATACTACCTTCGAAGGAGTCTAAGGCCCCTAAGGGACCTCTATATACTCTACAACCCTTTTCCATGGTTGTCCCTACTTCTACATGTATTTTAATGCCTATTTGGTGGGTCCCAAGCATGTTTCATGTATTGGGGGATCCCAAGAATATACCTAGGCCTAAGCCAAGCCCCAAACACAAGAGGAGAGAAGAGAGATAGATAGAGGAGAGGCGCCTGGCGGCGACACCAGGGAGCACGTGGTGCTTCCTAGGTAAGTCCTAACTAGGTGTATTTTACTACAAGAGGCATATTTGTATGGTGCGAGTGGAGTGGAGTTTCAAGCGTTCGACACCGACGCCTTTGAAGCCGTATTGGGGACGGACTTCTTTGCGCAAAACGAGTGGATAAAATATTTATCCCTTCAAGAGCCCACTCACTTGTTGGTGGTGAACGAAGAGCAAGAATGGGAAGCAATACCCCTCAAGGAGACAAAGTGTCCAAGACCTACGCTCAAGACTCTCAAGAGTTTTCCGTTGGCACTCGATAGCGAAGTGAAGCAAGAGAGTATCCTCGCTACCTTGAGCGTACACCGAACGGAGAACTACACTCTCGACTCCGCCGCCAAACGTGACGCGTTTCGAGAACTTGGCCTTAACCCGAACACGTGTAACGGCGACTTTGTCGAACTCTTTGCGTCCAAAGAGAACGCCGACGCGGAGTACTTTTGTACTCCCAAAACCAACAACACGTGGTGGTATGACTGGGGAAAGTTGGGAGCTTGGAAGATGCTCTACGCCAACCCCCCTTTCTCAAAAATACTCCACACGTTGGTAAAAGTTTATGTGGACCAAGCTACGGTCGCGTTGGTTATTCCCGAAGGGAAGAAGTGGGAAGAAAAAGAAAAGCTATGGGGGCCTATACTCGAAAAGTTGACGGTGACAAAGTTGCTCTTACCTGACGTCCCTCTTTACCGACTTAACCCAAAAGAAGAGGTTTTGCCAAAGCCCCGTTGGCGAACCGCTATGTACCTAGTCTCGGGGAAGAACGTGTCCTCTAACCCCATGGAAAACGTGTCTGAGGAGATAAAGAAGTTCGTGCTAAAGCACCACCGTGGGTACGGAAAAGAAGAGATGATGAAAAAGTTTCCGGACGTGGACGAGAGCAAGGAAGAGTACAGGTTCGAGACGCCTAAGTTTCAAGTCGAAGAAGTGGTTCAAGAAAGTCCGAAAGAGGCAAGAGAAACTCAAGAAGAGAGCGAAGAAACCTCCGACGAAGGCGGAAGTATATCCGAAGCTCCTTCCGAGTCGACTATACCCTTTTCGAACGACTCCTACACCACTATGGACTACGACGACTTGGTCGCCAACCTGTTCTTGGAAGAAGTAGAACCTCTAGAGGCTCCTTCGACCCCTTCCGAAACTCCTAACCCCGAAAAACTTCTTTCACACGTTTCCGTCCCACTTGAAACGATGACGAGCGAAGGAGACGAACGTGAACTCCGTCTCCTACACGCACGTCCGAGTAAAAATTCGTTCCCTTCTTCAAAAGAAGATTTGGAAGAAACTCGTCTCCTTCTACTAAATCAAATTGACAGACTCCAAAAACTGGAGCTAAAAGAAAAATGGAAAAGCATGGTGTACCTAGACGAGTACGACGGAGAAGATGGGACGTATTTTGATGTCGGCGAAGAATTGGTCATGCTTCACGAACTACACGAAGCATTGGAACAAGAAATTGAAGGAGAAGAAGAAAAGAAAGAAGAAAGAAAAGACCGATTACGCCGTAAAGACATCAAGAGACTAAGAAAGAAAGTCAAAGAAAAGAAGAAAATTGATCACCAAGAGAATCAGATGATTTTGGACCCCGAACAAGTCCTAGCCCTCAAGAAATTGACGGAGCAAGATGAAAAATCTAAGAAACAAGAATTAGGTGCGTCCAATCTACACGCATCTGAAGATCTCAAGATTTCGCTCGACAAAATGGATGTTTATGAGAGGATCAAGAAAATCATCCTGCATTTCTCTGACATTTTTGGTCCGTTACCTCCACCCGGATCGGTGAAGAAACTCGTGACCATGGACCTAGAACTAAGAGAAGAATTTCTCAAAGATCGAGTTCGATGTCGACCGTACCCAGCATCAAAAGACGACATGGCTGAGATTACTCGCCAAATCAAAGAATGCGTGGAGGCCGGTTTGGGTTACGAGTACAAAAAGACGGACTATCCTAAGCATTGCAGTCCATGCTTCCTGGTAGCTAAACCAGGGAGCACTGCAAAAAGATTGGTGGTCGACTACAAAAAGGTCAACCAGAAAATAAAACTGCACAGCGGTTCGCTGCCCCTGATGGAGAACACCGTGGAAACCGCTGCTGGATGCAGATACAAAACTAAAATGGACAAGCGGTCCGGTTTCTGGCAAATTGACCTAACGGAGCGTGCCCAAGATCTAACGGCATTCATTGCTCCGGATGGACGGGTCTACAAATGGCGGGTAATGCCATTTGGTATTGCTAACGCCCCGGCGTTGTTCCAGGAGCTGATGAAACAAATCATCGCCCTGTGTAAACGACGACCGGCCGTCCAAGAGCTCCTACAGCGTGGTGCTGTCCTGGAGGCTCACATCGACGATGTCATCCTAGGGACGAACACGATCGATGACCATCTCCTACTACTCCGAGAATTCTACACCGTCTGTCAAGAAAATCACCTCCGCATCAAGCTGGAGAAATGCGAATTTCTCAAGACGGAAACAGACTACCTCGGATTTCACATCGGAGATGGATGGTGGAAACCGCAGGATCAAAAGATGAAGCCCCTGATGGACTTGGACCTAACGGATTCTATGTCTAAAGCTGAAGGAGTTCAGAAAATCCGACAATTCATCGGATCCTGTAATTTTTACAGGCGGCATCTCCGAAATTTCACGGAAGCCAGCGCACCACTAACGGATCTCATCAAGAAGGAGACTCCGTGGCGCTGGGGACCTATTGAAAAGCAAGCAATCGAAGATGTCAAGAAGAAAATCCGAGAATGCCTAGTACTTGGAGTACCCCAACGCTACGGCGAGATGATTCTAATCACGGATGCCAGTAACGTTGGAGGAGGAGGGACATTACTACAGTGGCAAAAGCTAACTACGGATCAATGTAAAGACATTGATTATCGCCTAAGAGTTCAAGGTGTCACAAGAGAAGGATTCATGAAGTCTGACTATGACTCCCAAGAATGGCGCCTAGTTCCACTTGGCCACTGGAATTGGAAGTGGAATGCAGCCCGCTCACACTATCACACCTACGAGCAGGAGCTGTTAGCTGGAGTTCTAGTGTTGGCTAGTCAACACAGGATCCTGGGTACCAATCCCATCACGTGGCTATGTGATCAGGATTCCGTGAAGTACTTTATGGAAAGACCACCGCCGGATGGAAAACGTCTACGACGGTGGTGGGTCTACCTGAGCCAACTACGACTCGCTACATTCCACATCCGGGGAATTAAAAACGAACTCTGTGATTATCTATCACGGAATTGTTTTGATTCCCTGGTAGGGGCAGACACCGAGATGATGGCCCAAGAAGCTTTCGCCAAGATGGATCAACATCTCGATCTCTTTACGAGGAAAGAAAAACTCATGTCCTGGAGTATGAAAGACCTGACGGCCGATTACTCGGACATCTTGGACCAGTTGACGATTGGGAGCTCAAAGATCCTGGATGGAGTACAATGGTCCCGCACGTCAACTCACCTATACAGGGAAGACCTCATTTGTGTCCCCAAAGACTACGAAGAAACTATGTTGGAATGGGCACACAAAACGGATGGTCACCCTGGGGTGGAGAGAACTCTTTGGTTCTTCCAGAAGTATTTCTTCGCTAAGAGTAGCGATGCATCTCTCAAGAAGATTTTATCTAAGATCATCGCTGAGTGTCCCTGCACTAAGGCTAAAGCTAACACTGCAGCGGATCGTGGTGAGGTAAGGAATCTCCTGATTCCGAACCAAATGAACTCCATCCTCTACGTGGATTTTATGGAGTTACCTAAATTCGCTGGCCATGACTTCGCCCTCCTGGTGACGGATGGACTCAGTCGCTACAGCCGAGTGTTTCCCCTTACTAAGAAGGTGGATGGTGAAGGAGTATTGAAAGAGATTTTCGAAGGATGGGTACAAGTCTACGGATTACCCAAGATTATCCATAGCGATCAAGACATCCGGTTTACCAGCCCTACTGGTTGGTACCGAAGCGTCATGAGAGCCATGGGTACGGAAGTCCAGTTCGGAACTCCTTACCTACGAACAAAGAATCCTCTATGCGAACGCCAAATCGGCTGTTTCAAAACAGTCATGAGGATTCTGATGCTGAACGAGAAGAGCCGAAACTGGCTAAAACTAGTCCCTTATGCTATCTACTTGATGAATAATCAAGTGAGTAGCAGGACTGGTTTCACCCCTACGGAACTGTTCCTAGGGAGGCCAGGTTTCAACTTCGAATTCCCCTGCGCGAGCGAAGGAAATCCTAAAGTTGATGAATGGCTCACCGAGCAAAAACGGATCGCCGATCTATGCCGATCACTACTGGAAAAGAAAAGAAGTAAGGAGAATCGTACCAAGAACCGCAAAAGAAAAGAAGCTATCTACCAAATTGGTGACTGGGTTCTGGTACATCACACAAGATTCAAGGCATGGCCTCGTAACACGCTGGACAGCCCATACTTCGGACCATTTCTGGTCAAGGATGTAGCTGAAGGATCCGTGTGGATCAAAACTCATCCTAAGTACGGAGGTCTGGTTGAAGTGGGTTACCCACAGCTTAAGCACTATGACGTGCTAGACGACCTCTACGACTGGGAAGAAGATCTACAAGAAAGCCTGGAAGCTGCAGCCGAAGATTTGGCCGCGGATCCTATGGATGAGGATGAAGAACTGCCGCCTATGGAGGATGACGGTTCACTACGGATGCCCGAAAGGGACATCTCTCTCTCTAGACCTACTGTACCTACACCTACGGCCGTAGAGGCTAGACCCAAAAGAATAAGCGCTAGTGAACCCATTACGTTTACTGAATCAGAGATGAAAAAGCAAGACTACTACTTTGTTGAAAGAATCCTCCGCCACACCTACAAACGTGGTTGGAGATTCTATACAAAGTGGTCTGGCTATTCTATCTCTGACTGTACCTGGGAGCCAGTGACGGCTTTCATACTCGATGACGGTAACGTCAACGAGGTTTTTGCTGATTACTGCAAATCTCAGGATTTGCGTGACATTCTGCAGTCAGCCCAAAATCAGGCCCGCAAGCGTGCTGGGAGGTGAGACTACTCCCTCCTGTTTCATAGCACCTGTGAAAACGGTGCATCTATGGTCCTAAGGCCCTGTTTCACTGAGCAGTGAGTTCACACTCACTAGCCTGGGAGTTGTCGTGGATTTCCAAGAGAACTCCGAGGCTGGGGGACAGGTTTCACCAATCTAGGGAGGGAGAGAGATGAGCGGTGTGTAACTGGCGCGCGTGTGAGTGTCAACAACCCCAACTGAAGTGTGTTGCCTAGGAGAGAAGTGAAACACTACTGCTAAGCAAGCCGATTCTTGAGGGTGGTGAACACCTGGTTCCATTTTGGAACAGTCAAGCATCCGCCACCGGAGGGGCAGGGTTGGTGTTCCCCAGGGATGGGACCTCCCCCAGGAACTGGGTGGGCTGCAGGACGAGCAGAGTTTGCAAGGGCTGCCCAACCACGACCAGGGCTACCCCCTTGGCTGCAAACCTCCCCGCCTTGGGCACCCACCGTCAAAGACGCTAACGCCTGATAATACACCGCAAGACACCCTGATCCTACAACTTCCCACACACACGCCCACGCCAAGGCAAGTCAAGTTGTAGCTAACACCAAGCATCCCTGAACAAACAGTGAACGCTTTGGGTGCATCTCGCCTCCGGTCCGATGACACCCGTGCAAGTGTGGACACGGAACCGAAGCTCAACGTGATCCGTGCAGAGTGAGTGAATGGCGCGCAAAAGTGTGTTGTGTTGAGTATGTGTGTGCAGTGCTGTGCGTGGATGTGCGGTGCAGGGCGAGCATGTGTGTGAATCTACCTCAGGGTCTCTACCTTGGGGCTACCCAAAAGAAAAAGAGAGAGGGTCACACACGGGGAGACCAGGAAAAAACCGTCAGGGATCAGAATGGGAGTGGGAACAAGGGCCAGCGTACGCTGACCAACGCGAACGCCCTTGCCCATTCCAATCCCCTGCCTTCCCAGTCTCCCACACGCTGAACTTAACGTTCTACAAAGGAGTAGCCCTTTGCAGGAGCGCCCCTTGCTAACGCCTCCAACCCACATCCCACTCTCCACTCCACACTCCTCCCACACTCGGAGAACTCAAACCGCGCAACTTGCAAGTCGGGAATCTCACCCCAGAGTTTCATTGGGCTTTTTGAGTTCCCACGGTCCTACACTCTCTAACACACGCTGCATGTGTGAGCGGCACGGTGAGACATATGAGTGTTTTAGGTGCCTGCACGTGAGCATATGCATGCACTGAACGATTCACCAGGCATTCCGCCACAAAACCAGACAGGGGACACTGACGCATATAGCGGCGCCTCCGCTATGCATGCGTGCTGTCCTACAGAGCGAGCAAGGAAGGTTCTCCCTACCTCCCAAACCTTGAATGTTTCCCTTATGAAGGTTTTACCCTCTATCCTACTTGGATTCGGAGTTTTTACGTGTGCACGACGCGGCGTACGCTGCTATTTTGCATGCGTGACGGCCTGTTTCCCTCCTGAATCCTGCCTGAATGCCAGCCCAAGCCAGACCTTGCGAGGCACCAAGAGCGTGCAAAAGACGGCAAAGCAAGGTAAAAACACGCTACGCATGTTGTGCAAGCTCTAACCAACACGTATGTTTCATTTCTGTTGTGCTATGTGTGGCTGATGTTCAAACTCGCCTCTTAAACGCAAAGTGGTGAATTGATGCGCGCAAAACGTACAGTTACCCTATGGCTGTACTGTGCACCCTCCCCGCGCAAAAATTTTTGCCTGTCTGTAAGCCTCAAGTTATAAAATCGCGTTTTTCGCTGCTCTTTGTTTTCCAAATTCTTTGTTCTACAAAACTGCGCTTTTTGCAGCTTCAGAAGCGCTTTTTTACAAAAGTTCAAAAGTTTTTGGACTTTGGAGGCTTCGCCCCCAGTCCCGCACGGCGGACGCGCGCAGTTACGGGAGTCGCCAGAACTCCCAGCGCTACACTTTGCGCTTTTCAGGTGTCCAAATACTTTTTCAAGTTTTGGTTCCTGGCGAGTTAGAAGCTCAGCTACGGTTCATTTTGAAGTTCATTTCAAGCGTTATTCATTGCCGATTTCACTTTGATTTTCAAATCGGTATCTGCATTTGTTATGTATGGCTTCCCTAAGGATTCCTACGCCTTGTCCAAGCTTTATATATCACTTTGAGCACAATCTTTCTGGAACTTCTGGTATTTGCATTTTTAGCTCCAAACTAATCACCTATTGTGCTGTGGTAAGAGTGGTATAGTAAGAAAGGTAACTCGCATGTATGCTTTCCGAAGCCATTCCACTCATTCTTTACTGTGGTACTGAGGTGCAGTGATCATACTTGGTATGGAAGGTGGTCCAGTTCTGGACTGAATAGTAAATGCTAAGAGATTTCACAGGGCTGCATATGATTATGGCCACAATATCATTTTTCAGCCTATTTTCTGAGTATTTACTCCTGAATTCCAGGGCTTCAGTCGGGGGGGGAGTGAGATTAAGCCCCATGGAGTATATATTTTGAACTCAGAGTGTACTTTATTTGAACTCAGAGCAGATTCAGATCAATCATGATCATTCATCATCATCATCATTCATCATGCATCATGTGTCATGTGTCATGCATCATGTGTCATGACATGCTGGCGCCCTAGCATGTGTTTTTCACATTCCAACCCAAAACCTCACTTTCGCTCAGAACTAACACAACCACAACCCCACTCTTATGGGTTCCTAAGAAGGTTATACTATTCATTTTTCATAACTCTTTGAATTTGGATGATCACATTTTTGACATCATGGATTGTCATGCATGTCATGCATGATCGACTCATTTTGTGAGTGATACCACACATACTACCTTCGAAGGAGTCTAAGGCCCCTAAGGGACCTCTATATACTCTACAACCCTTTTCCATGGTTGTCCCTACTTCTACATGTATTTTAATGCCTATTTGGTGGGTCCCAAGCATGTTTCATGTATTGGGGGATCCCAAGAATATACCTAGGCCTAAGCCAAGCCCCAAACACAAGAGGAGAGAAGAGAGATAGATAGAGGAGAGGCGCCTGGCGGCGACACCAGGGAGCACGTGGTGCTTCCTAGGTAAGTCCTAACTAGGTGTATTTTACTACAAGAGGCATATTTGTATGGTGCGGGTGGAAGAGAGGTAAGGAGTGAACATGAGTGTAAATAATGATTGTGTTTCATAGTCCCTTTTTTGCTATGGACTAAGCTGGAAGACTACAATAATATGAGCCCATTACCTTGCTGTTGTTGAGGAGGGTGCCAAATCTAACTGAGGCAATCGTCTCAGCGAGCCTCAGCAACCCACCAAGGTTGTTCTGGGACAAGTAGTCAACCAGAACTGAGTTTAGGCGTCCCTCAGGTAGAACAAATGCAGAGAAGGGCTCCCAGGTGCCCTCTTCGACTCCAAACCCTTCCCAGAGGGTGAGGAAGCGCCAACCCTGGCGATAGCGGTGGCGTAGGACAGACTTCACCAGGTAGAAGCCCTCCTTAGCCATCTCCTCGGCGTTCATGTCGGGGAGTTCACCTTCAACTTCCATAGGGCTGGCAGCCCCTTGTAGGTCCAGAGCGGCGATTTCCTCGTCGTTCAGCTCCCACTCCTCCCCACAGAGGTCTTCAGGGTCATGGTAGCGCTTCAGGTGTTGAGCAGCGCACACCAGGGTCCCCCCTAGACGGGGAGAACACCGCACGGTGATACGGTGTCCATCCACTGATAGGATCTTGTACGGCCCGAAGTATGGGTCATCGCTGGTAGAGCGTGGCCAGGCGGGTAGTCGACTGTGGTGCACCAGCACCCAGTCCCCCTCTTGGTAGGTGGCCGGTACACGGTGCTTGTTCTTCTTGTTCCACTGACGCTCCCTCACTCTATGGAGCATAGCCTTGGCCTTGTCCACCTTCGCTTGTTGTTCTTGGACCCATTCACCCACAGAAGAATGGGTGTCCTCTGGATAGGGGGCATGTAGGAACCATGCCGGGCGCCCCATGAATAGCTCATGTGGCGAGTAGCCAGTAGCTGAACTCTCTTGGGAGTTCATCATCAAGGATATGACGGGGAGTAGTCTCACCCAGTCTCTGGTGCGTTCAGTTTTGCACCATATCCTGACGTTCTCCTTCAGGACACGAATCTGTCGCTCACATAGGGGGTTGCTCGTGTGAGAGTAGGGAATCCCCGTAGACACCTGGACATTGAGGGATCTCAGGACCCTCTTGTACCAGCCAGTATCTGAGCGTACTCGTACGTCCTCGTCGGAGTTGATCTCCTTGGGCGCCCCATAGACACAAAACCACTCCTCCAGGAGTATCTTGATAGTCTCCTCCCCGGTAATCTGCTTGGTACATGGGAACACCCTGGTAAACCTGGTCAACCCACAGGTTACCACGAGGGCGACGTCATAGCCCCCGAACTTCGGCATCTCCGTGTAGTCCACGTATAGAACACTGTTAGCACAGTGAGGGATGGGCAGGGTCAAGTAGAGACCTCTGTCCCTGATATCCCCTGGTTTACAGGACCTGCACGGGCACTTGTCCACGATAGGCTGGAGGGTTTTCCGCAGTTGGTCGTCAGTCCACGTAGTGTGGAACCACTGCTTGAACAGCCTCAGGGTACGGTCAGCACCCACATGACCGCTGGACTCATGGGTCCACTTCAGCAGCGCTGAGACTCGGTCACTAGGCACCACGATGCGGTCCTCGTGCCAGAGGTAGCTCTTGTCCCTCTTCCTCTGGTCCTGGTTGACCAGGAGGGGTTCAAGGCGTTTCTCCAGGCGCTTGTAGATATCCCCGAACTCCTTCAGGTACTCCGATTGTTGGAGTCCATCCAGGGGGCGTATCATGGTCATGTTCAGGTCCAGGTGTACGTCCATACGGCTGAACGCCTCCTTAGCCAGCGCTTCAGACCGGGCACCAATCAGGGCGTCGAAGTTGTTGCGGCTGATGTAGTCGGCACACTCGTTCTTCACTCCCTGGATATGGTGTACCGTCAGCCGTAGTTGACTGAGGTAGGTCCACCAGCGCCGTAGCTTGGCCTTCTCAGGTTGGGGACCCTTCTGGAAACTGCGGACCGGTTCTTGGTCGCATAGCCAGACCACAGGGTTACTCCCCAACAGTCGTGCTTGTGACGATAGCACCAGATTACCCGCGAGCAATTCCTGCTCATAGGTGGAGTAGTTCCCCCTGGCCTGGTTCCAGTTCCAGTTCCAGTGGCCCAGAGGTACTAGGACCCACTTGTCGTCAGGGTAGCTGTGCTTGAGGGTTCCATCTCGGTTGAGACCTTCAGTCCCCCATTGGGAAATGGCCGAGTCGAACTCCTCCTTCTCTAGTGCTTGCCATTGGAACAACGTTCCTCCACCGCCCACATTGCTGGCGTCGGTCACCAGGATAATCTCCCCTTGTGCCCTAGGCACGCCCAAGCATTTAGCGTTGGCTACCTTGTCTTTGAGCTCGTCAAACGCTTGTTGCTCTTGTGGGCCCCAGCGCCAAGTAGTACTCTTCTTGATCAAGTCCGTCAGTACGGCGCTGGTATAGGTGAAGTTTTTGATGTGGCGGCGATAGAAGTTGCACGCCCCAATGAAACTGCGTACATCATGAAGTCCTTTCTTGGGGTCTTCGTGTCGTACCTTGGCATCCATCAGGGGTTTGGCCTTAGAGGCCGCTGGGGTCCACCACCCATAGCCAACGTCAAACCCCAAGTACTGCATGGTCTCCTGCATGAACTCACACTTCTCCAGCTTGAGTCGTGTGTGGTTCTCCTGGCAGACCGCAAAGAACTCACCCAAAAGGATTACGTGATCCTCCTGGGTATTGGTCCCGAGGCATACATCGTCGATGTGAGCCTCCATCTGGGCCCCACGGGATATGAGCTCCTGCACCTTAGGCCTCCTTCGTAGGATGGACAAGATCTTGTTCATCAGCTCTTGGAACAGAGCGGGTGCGTTAGCCACGCCAAATGGCATGACCTTCCACTTGAATACCCTCCCCTGAGGGGTGATGAAGGCCAGTAGTTCCTGCGCGTTGGGCGTCAGGTCCACTTGCCAGAATCCACTTCGCTTGTCCATCTTGGTCTTGTAGCGACAGGAGGCTATCTTCTCCAGGGCAGACTCCATATTGGGAATGGACCCTGAGTGGTTCAGCGTTTTCTTGTTCAGATCTCCGTAGTCCACTACCAGCCGTTTGGCTGTAGACGCAGGTTTAGCCACCAGGAAACAGGGGCTGCAGTGTAGGGGGTAGTCCCCGTCCTTGTACTCCAGGACTAGGCCAGCGTCGATACACTCTTGTATCTGTCGCTCGATCTCGTCGGCCTGCTCTTTAGGAGCTGGATAGGGTCTCCTCCGGATCTTGTGACCCACGAACTCGGGTTTCAGCTTGAGGTCCATCTGTACCAGCTTGTCACATGAGGCTGGAGGGGGTAGTTCTCCGAACACCTCCAGATAGGTCCTTATAAGCTTCTGTACTATATTCTGTACCCGCGGGTCCAATACCTTGATCTTGTCCTCCATGTCCTCGTCGGAGTGTAAGTTGCTTGCCCCTTGAATAGACGTCGGGAGGTGGTCCTCCACCGACTCTTCTCCCGCGGTAGTATCCTTCAGCCCTTGGTAGGCATACAGAAGGTCTTGTTCAACCATCTCCGGTGGACGATGGCAACATAGGCACGCTCGAGGGGGTTCACATACACATTCCTCCGAGAGGTCGTCCTCCTCTGGGGTCCTCACATGGGCACCCCACACGCTCTTCATGAGCTTGAGATCTACCTCCCTTTGCCAGGTGGTGATCTTCTGTTCGAGGTCCTCCTTCAGTTGGGATAGGTCTCCCATACGTCCTTGCTTCAGTGGCCATGAGCTGCGGGTAGGCTTCGCGTAGCATAGCTTTTTCGCCACCAACTTCCTCTTGGAATCCACATACTCCCTGTGCCTGGATCGAGGGTCCAGCTCTTCATCCACGGGGTCTTCCACCCTCATGGAGAGTAGGGGTTTTAGTGGGGCGACGTACTCGGCGTTCTCCACTTCCTCCACACAGGTCTGCACGAAGAAGGCGTCGTGCTCAGTTTCGTCGTCTGAGTGGATAGGACTAGGTAGCTCCGATAGTCCACACTCAGAGACTCCATCAGGTACAGGTACATGACAGGGAGAGTTGGGGGCGTTGGTGTCAGTCACGACATACTCATCTCCTCCGGGTGTAGTTTCAACAGCATCTTGAGGTCGTAGGCGATCCTTCAAGTCACCCAAGGCGAGTCCATCGCTTTCTCGTTGTATAGCCTGGACCAGAGTCGGGTCCAGATCTTCCCAGGGAATGGTGGTAAGACCTCCGTCCACTACGCTGAGCATACTCCCCCATCCGGGCTTCCCAATAGGCGTCTTGCGTCCCAGAGGCACGTAGATGGCCTCATCAGGCAAACGAACAGAGCTGATAGTCAGCCTGTCCAGGAGGTTTCGCCAGTACTCGTTGCCCCCATGGGCTCCCCAATCGGGGGAACACAGGACCATACGGGAACGTTCCAAGGCCACCTTGGTCAGCACCTTCCCCAGTTCACTGAACCTGGGGTTCCCGTAGGCCATCCCGAAAGAGGGCCAGTAAAATTTGTAGCTGCAGTTCTTCCCCTTGCTGCAGTATAGGTCCAGTACATGTTGCTTGTCGCTGGCGAACAACTCCACACTTAGGTCTTCTCGAGAGTAACCCAACTCCTTCAGACTTTGGTCTAGGATTTCCCCCAATAGTTGATAGTCCTCAGTTTTGGAGGCTGCCATCATGTTCGAGGGCTCCTCCTTCGATAGTCTCAGGTAACTCGAGGTATGTTCCGACTGCTCCAGTGGCACAGACTCTCTGCCACTGCCGTGGTCCACGTAGAGGAGGTAGGGCGCTTGCAGCGTCAGGGATTGTATCTGGGAGTGCTGTACGAAGAAGTCAGTCCCCAGTACAAAGTCGAAGGCCTCAGTGTCCATCACATAGAACCGATGGGCGATAGTCCTGGAGCCCATAGGCACCTCCACTTCACAGTCCCCGCAGCTGTGCACCACATGTCCATCCCCCATACGTATAGCAGCGGTGGTCATGGTGTTCTTCAGGCTCCCACAAGGTAAAATTTTCTTGGCCACTATAGATATTGTGGCGCCAGTATCCAGTACCCCCAGGTATTCACGTCCCCTTAGTCGGATACGTACCCAAAACACCAGGTCTTGGGTGCCACCAGAGCGTCCCCGTCAGAACTCCGCGGGACAGGTCACCTCGAACCCCTTGTTCCGCAATTTGCGGGCCATCCTCATGAAACGGCTCCTCTTCTTAGCGTTGCCGTCATCACCACCTTCATGCTCACGCTTGGCTCCTTGTTCTTGCTGGGCCTGCGTCTGTGAGCGTGTGGTAGGACCAGTCTGCCCTCCAGAGAGCTCGGAGTTCCCCCCTGGATTAGGGTTGGGGTTGCCTCCGTTCTTGTCCTTGTTCTTGTTGTCGGGCTGGCGGTTAGCACCTCCTCCTCGTCCACCTTGACCCTTGTCTTGACCACCTTGACCACGTCCTTTCGACTTGCCCTTGCCGGAGTCGTTGCCTTCCGCCTTGCCTCCACCTTTGCCTGAGCCTTTGCCAGGATCTTCCCCCTTAAGCTTCGCCGATAGGCGTTGCTTATGGTAGCACTCATCCTCGTAGTGCTTCCGCTTACCGCAGAATGCACACGTGATGGTGCAGCGGTAATGATCCGGCAGCTTCGCTTTGGCGCCGGTGTTCTTCTCCTGCTGCTTCCCCTGGACGACGAAGCAGTCTCGCTGCTCGCAGTCAGAGGCGTGCTGCAGGTGGCCCTGCTCGTCTCTGGCATCACACCAGAATAGCTCCTTCACGTTCTCCATGGTACGGGCGTGGGCGTGTTTGGGGGTAGTCCCCTGCCCAGGTCGGGACCCTTGGTACCCTTTGCCTCCAGAACCTCCACCACCAGGACGGTAGTTGTTCAGGTGCTGGTCGCTCTCCTTCTCCAGCGCCATCTCCAGGAGCAGCACACATAGATCCTCGTAGCGGAGGGATCTAGCCTTGCGCTCAGCCGTCAAACGGCACTCGTCCCATAGCTCTCGGGGGAGCTTGGCACACAACCAGAACAGCAGGTCGTCGCTGCTGTAGGAACCGGGCGTCAGTCGTCCAGCCCAGTGATCCAGGTCAGCCAACAGCTCGGAGACCCTGCCAGGTTTGGGGTTGTTGGGCAGCACGGGCAGGTTCTGGATCTCGGCCCTGATGGAGAGGTCGGTTTCGTAGGTTGGGTACTGCCTCTCCAGGGCAACCAACACATCGGCAAAGGTGGCGGAGTTAGTTACGATCTGCCTGACCTGCTTCTCCAGGTACTTGGTCTTGCAGCACTGCAGGAGCAGATCGCACTTCACTCGCCCACTCGCGTGGGTTTGGCCGGTCAGTCGTAGGAACCGGCCAAAGTTCTCAGCGAACTCGCTGAGGTCCTTGCCTGTGAACTCAGGCAGGTTCACCACTATCTTTGAGGTGGCAATAGCCTTCGCCTCCTGAGCTCGGCGTCCTTCAGGGCGTCGGGTCTTCTTCTTCTTGTTCTTCTTCTTCTTACCCTTGGGGTCCTCAGGGTCATCGTCATCTGAGGGCGAAGAAGAATCCATCGACGGCGGCTCGTCATCGGAGGGGTCTCCGCCAAGATCACTAGAGCCATAAGGCTCTACGTCCACCATAGCCCTTAAGGCTGTCAGCCCCAGCCGGTCCAGCTCGGCCCTCGTCGAGTTCGTCACGTGGCTGTAGGGCGGCTGGGCCGTTCTCGGCACGAATGGACTTCTCGGTATTGCTGCAGGAGTCGGCATCGGTCGGCTCCTCAGGCTCCCCAGGGTATTTGTCAACCCTGCCGCCAGGTGGTTAGCCTGTACTCGGTGGGGTGACATTCCCACCGTCGTGGGTGACGCATGGGACGGGATCATCAGGGGCTCCAGCTTCTCACAGATCTCTTGAGTGAGGTCGCCCACGATTTTTGAAGTGGCTCCTCGGAGCACCTCGTTGATCTCTGACTGCGTCAGGGACCTGTTGGAGGATCTTCCCGATCCTCTACTCCTGCCTCCCAGAGACTCTGGACCTCTCCTCAACCCACTCAAGGGTGCATACCCAGGTGCATACCCAGGAGCATACCCAGGAACATCCATATAGGTTCCAGTGGCGTGGAGTGGATGGGGATAGTCAGCCGCATACCATCGCGGCGCAGAGCTGGAAGCCACCGGCTCACTGGCAGTAGTTGCCTCATGGAGCGCAGTGGTAGGTGGGCCCATACCATAGGCGGGGTAGTGAGGCATGCCAGTAAAGCCTGTGCCCTCTGCCATAGGCGGGTTGGTTGTGGAAGTGGATGTTGCGGCGGCTGGGAGTGTGGTGGTTATGGGAGAGGGTGATGCATGGAGGCCAGAAGCGCTTGGTGCGCCTTCGAAGGTAGCGACATCCGTCGGGTCTTGCCCTTGCTCCTCTCCTTCGTCTGCTCCGTCTCCAGCATCCTTCTCGCTCTCTCTCTTCCTCTTTGCAGGCTGCGCCACCACCTCTTCGACGGACAGGGCCCCGAAGGCCGTCTGGAGTCCATCCAGGGAATCCTCAGCTGCATCCACTGGCCCATGTAAGGGCTCCGCCGAAGGTACAGCGCCAGGTGCCGGCCTTGCCGGTGCCTCAGGCGCTGGCGCTGTCTTCACATCAGCGTCCTCCTTTCCTGGATCCATCTTCTTTCACCCTTCAGCTTATATTTGCCCGTACTCGGCGCACTGGATGTACGGCACGGGGATGCTGCCGGTGCGCAGAGACAGGCTGCCTCTTGCTACCAGAAAAGTTTATAGTATTTTCAGCACTGTGTTTTTGCTTCTCCTGCTGCTTGCTGTTGCTGTAGGGTGTCCTGCTGCTTGTTTTGGGAGATGAAAAGCTTTTGTTTATTGAAATACAGTAAGTCCAGGTCAATCCAGGATAGCCCAAGCCAGAAGTGTGCAAGGAGAAGGTAATTCAGGATCAAAGCATGAAGAGCTGCAGTGTAAACAGTGAAAGATGATTGGATATTCACAGTAACTGCAACTCAGGTCACAAATGAATGCATATTCACAAAGATAGCTGAAATGTTTTGGGAAAAGAGTTAGAAAACTGCCCCATGGTCACTCTCTCTCCATAGTGCCATCTCAGGAGATGTGCACTCTTTGTTTTGGGTCCCATATGTGCTGAGGTGGCATGGTATGTGGCGATGAGGTCACTGCCATGTCACATGGGTTCTTCCTACTTAGCTAGGCTGACCAGGAATTGAACCCAGGACCTCTCAAAAAGAGGTGCCCAGCCCCCTAGGGTGCATACCACTAGGATAGCTAAGAATTCATGGAAAAACATAGATAAATTCATAGGCTCTACTTTAGATATGTCAGTGGTCAGTCAACTCAGGAAAAGATGTTTTACTTCACATTGAAAGGGGATTAAGGGGTCCACTCCATATCCTGATTGGGTGTTTGGTTCCATAGGTCAAAATGTGTTATCACCACTTTTGGTGGGACCAATACTAAGATAAAAATGCATGGATGCTCAGTGTATCTCTAATACAACTAGAGTATGCCTCAAAGCAATGGAAAAGCACTTTTTCTTACTAACACCGCACGGTGATACGGTGTCCATCCACTGATAGAATCTTGTACGGCCCAAAGTATGGGTCATCGCTGGTAGAGCGTGGCCAGGCGGGTCGTCGATTGTGGTGCACCAGCACCCAGTCCTGCTCTTGGTAGGTGGCCGGTACTCGATGCTTGTTCTTCTTGTTCCACTGACGCTCCCTCACTCTCTGGAGCATAGCCTTGGCCTTGTCCACCTTCGCTTGTTGCTCTTGGACCCATTCACCCACAGAAGAATGGGTGTCCTCTGGATAGGGGGCATGTAGGAACCATGCCGGGCGCCCTAGAAAAAGCTCATGTGGCGAGTAGCCAGTAGCTGAACTCTCTTGGGAGTTCCTCATCAAGGATATGACGGGGAGTAGTCTCACCCAGTCTCTGGTGCGTTCAGTCTTGCACCATATCCGTACGTTCTCCTTCAGGACACGGATCTGTCGCTCACATAGGGGGTTGCTCGTGTGAGAGTAGGGAATCCCCGTAGACACCTGGACATTGGGGGATCTCAGGACCCTCTTGTACCAGCCAGTATCTGAGCGTACTCGTACGTCCTCATCGGAGTTGATCTCCTTGGGCGCCCCATAGACACAAAACCACTCCTCCAGGAGTATCTTGATAGTCTCCTCCCCGGTAATGTGCTTGGTACATGGGAACACCCTGGTAAACCTGGTCAACCCACAGGTTACCACGAGGGCGAAGTCATAGCCCCCGAACTTCGGCATCTCCGTGTAGTCCACGTATAGAACACTGTTAGCACAGTGAGGGATGGGCAGGGTCGAGTAGAGACCTCTGTCCCTGATATCCCCTGGTTTACAGGACCGGCACGGGCACTTGTCCACGATAGGCTGGAGAGTCTTCCGCAGTTGGTCGTCAGTCCACGTAGTGTGGAACCACTGCTTGAACAGCCTCAGGGTACGGTCAGCACCCACATGACCACTGGACTCATGAGTCCACTTCAGCAGCGCTGAGACTCGGTCACTAGGTACCACGATGCGGTCCTCGTGCCAGAGGTAGCTCTTGTCCCTCTTCCACTGGTCTTGGTTGACCAGGAGGGGTTCAAGGCGTTTCTCCAGGCGCTTGTAGATATCCCCAAACTCCTTCAGGTACTCCGATTGTTGGAGTCCATCCAGGGGGCGTATCATCGTCATGTTCAGGTCCAGGTGTACGTCCATACGGCTGAACGCCTCCTTAGCCAGCGCTTCAGACCGGGCACCAATCAGGGCGTCGAAGTTGTTGCGGCTGATGTAGTCGGCACACTCGTTCTTCACTCCCTGGATATGGTGTACCGTCAGCCGTAGTTGACTGAGGTAGGTCCACCAGCGCCGTAGCTTGGCCTTCTCAGGTGGTGGACCCTTCTGGAAACTGCGGACCGGCTCTTGGTCGCACAGCCAGACCACAGGGTTACTCCCCAACAGTCGTGCTTGTGAGGATAGCACCAGCATACCCGCGAGCAATTCCTGCTCATAGGTGGAGTAGTTCCCCCTGGCCTGGTTCCACTTCCAGTTCCAGTGGCCCAGAGGTACTAGGACCCACTTGTCGTCAGGGTAGCTGTGCTTGAGGGTTCCATCTCAGTTGAGACCTTCCGTCCCCCATTGGGAAATGGCCGAGTCGAACTCCTCCTTCTCTAGTGCTTGCCATTGGAACAACGTTCCTCCACCGCCCACATTGCTGGCGTCGGTCACCAGGATAATGTCCCCTTGTGCTAGGCCTCTCACACCCTCCTCCCAACCAAATCACGGGCACAATGTATCTCCCGGGAGAGGGCATCGGCTACCACGGGGACGACCCCTTGCTAGGCGACCCAGTGTCCATTTTTGGTTCCCAATCGGACACCACAATGTTCTTTAAGAACCCCTCCAACGGGGACTCCTTTCGCATCCGCCTGTTTGCCCGCTCTCTCCTGGTCCTCACGGGGGCCGCACGCCATGAGTGGCACCACGGTATACCTCGACGGAGAGAAGACGAAGTGTTTGGGCTAACCGTCCCTCGTACCGTCCCTCGCCTCGCTCTAATCCTCCGACACATACCACAGGCAAGCTAACCCACGAAAGCCAGAGGGCCGGGTACCCGCCCCCTGCACTGTCCAGCCCCCTCTACCTGAACACAAAAGGGCCAAGATTCAGTGAACCACCGGCCCAGTCACGGCTTCCACCATCACAGGCAAGGGGCTAGACGACGAGCTCACCTCGGCCGGGATACCGGCCGACCAAATTCAGCACTTTCTTTGCCTTAGCCAGCCCAGCCAGCCCGGCTCCCCGGTGCCCCCCCAGCCCCCCCCTATCCCGCCCCCCCCGAGATCCAAAACGCGCCTACGGAAGGGTTACCAACGGCCTCACCGCCCCCCCATACCCCTCCCTTCAGAACTGCGTTTTCTATCCCACAACTTGCAGAAGAAACCCATAGTGAGCAGCCAAATTCTCCGACACCTCAAGAACGACTTCGACATCCTCTTCCTCCAAGAAATCAATCACGCCCCCATCCTCCCCCACGTATACGCCTACGGTTCGGGCACTAAAGCCACCATCGTTTCGAATATCAGCCAAGACAAACACTCCAGAGGCGAGCATGGTTCCGTCTTGGTCTGTTCCCCCCGGCTCTCCCGCTTCGTTACCCCCCTTCCCCGACTAGATACAGAAGGGATGCTGGCGGCAGCCGTTCTCACTCTCCCGGGGGCCCCGCCCACCTTGCTGGTCTCGGTATACGCCCCAAGCACGGACGTCCACCGCTCAAAAATTGAAAACATCCTACGGCCACTCATGCATCAGTATCCTAACCACGTCCTCGGTGGGGACACCAATTGCATAATGTGCCCTGAACTAGACGGATCGAACCTCCAAACGGACAACGAATGGCCGTGGCTTCGCAGACAGATCACGAGCGACCCGCCGCGCCTCATCGATACCTTTCGGCACTTTCACCCGACCGAGCGGTCCTTCTCCCGATACCCCACCCCGTACAGGGCAAGCAGTAGCCGCCTTGACCATATTTTGCTCTCCCCGGCGGCCTCGGAATTTTTTGCCCCCACCTCTGCAACCATCCAAACCGACAACAAAACGTCAGACCACCACCCAGTCACGTACACCTCTCAAGTCCCCCCTCACCCTTTTACCGAAGCTCCCACAACTAAGAGGAAAGTTTTCCGAAAACTGACGGAGCGGGAGCGCTCCAAGCACCACGACTCCCTTGCCCCCCTGGCGCGGTGGTGCGAGTCTACCCTCCCCCGCTTTGAGTCCTTGTCCTCGGCGGACATCGAGCTTTTCACAGACGTCGTGCTGGAGGAAGTGGCGACCAGCTACCACAGTATCACCACGCCGTC
The DNA here is from genome assembly GCA_964036045.1 of Eutreptiella sp. 'Long Island Sound 2002'. NCBI lineage: Eukaryota > Euglenozoa > Euglenophyceae > Eutreptiales > Eutreptiaceae > Eutreptiella > Eutreptiella sp. 'Long Island Sound 2002'. Next base: position 20,631,550 of record OZ038378.1, on the reverse strand, counting down.
ACGCCCTACCTCCTCGGCTCTGGTAAAGAAAATCAAAGAGTCCCTGCAAACCCTGCCCCCCCCCAGCCATCCCAACTACCCCGCTTCCATGGACACGCTCAACAAACTCGTCAAGGAGTGGGAAACCAAAGTGAACAAGGCCGCAACCACCAAAATCCATCGGTGCCTAGTGAGGAAAACTAGGATCAAACGCACCATCAACGAGGCGCTCAACCCCGTGGAACGAGGTGAAATAACGCTGAAGCGCCCGGGCACCACACAGCTCGTCTCCACCCCCAAGGAAGTGGGCTCTATTTTCTCTTCTACACTCCTCACCCTGGGGGGCAGCCTCGAATACGCACCGCCGAACACTCTAGTGGATCGCCTACTCGCACACTCCCCCGCCTGCCCCGAACCCACAAAACACGGCCTCCTCCCTGACATTACCTGGGAATCGTTACGCAACACGCTTAAGAGGTCCAAGCCCAACAAGGCGGGGGGGCGGGACTTCACAAACAACTACACTTTGCACGTCTCCCCCCCCCCTATCCAACAATTCATTTGGAAGGTATGCAACTACTACCTCCACCGGCCGTTGCCCGAGAAATGGCTCGAAGCCAACATTATCTTGCTTTTTAAGAAAGGGGACGTGATGAACCCGGTAAATTACAGGCCTATAGCCTTGCTGAACAGCGTTTACAAAATAATTGCAACACACGCCAACCGAGAGCTACTGGCAGCGGCCATTGAACATTCCATCATACACCCCACCCAGTTCGGCGGGCTTCCGAACCGCAGATGCCAGGACCACATTTTCAACCTCTTATCCACGTTTCGGGAATCGGTCGGTAGCTACAGCCTCTACATTGATTTCAATAAGGCTTTTAACTCCGTCCCCCACACCACCCTCTTCACAGTTCTATCCCGCCTGAACTTTCCTACGCCCCTTGTAAACCTCATTCAATCCTTGTACCGTGCCCCTCGCGACTTCCCAGTGGTGTCAGGTCAAACCCACTCCTCACACCTGCAAACCAGAGGCGTTCGGCAAGGATGCCCCATGTCACCAATCCTTTTCTGCCTCTACCTGAATGTGCTCCTCTTCGCCTTGCCGTCCCACGTCACTGCACCCCCCTCCCCACACGAATCGGGCCACGCCTTTGTTGACGACCTCCTCTATCGATCAGAGAATGGGGACCGCATACAGCAAGTTTTAAACTTCTTCGACACGGTCGCCAGGGAGTGGGGTCTAGACCTTAACCTCAGCAAAACCGAGATCCGCGCTATGGGAACAGCTCCCCCCAGAACCTTCACCTCCCCCTCGGGCACCCCCCTGTCGACAACAAACCGAAAGACGGGGCAACCACACAATTGCTACAAATACCTAGGGGTATACATCTTCACCGCCAACCATGAGGCACAAACACTGGCATTGGCCAAGTCGGAAATACGCTCATTTTTCACAACCCTCCAACCCCTCCAGCTCACCCTTTCGGAATACATTCTCTTGGTGAACGTCCAACTCATCCCTATTCTTTCCTACCGCCTCATGGCACACCCCCTGGCCCTGAACGAGTTGGGGGCCCTTCAGGCCATGATCTGGCAAAATGTTGCGCATGACCCCTCCCCGGACAGAGCCAACAGGATCTCCCGCCTCGTCTCCCCTAAGGCCCGCTACACCCCTCGCCACCAGGGAGGCTTAGGACTCCGCCACTTCACTTTTTCAATTTGCATGGCCCTGGTAAACACCGCAATAAGGTACCTCAACGGAGACGGCCCGGCCTCGACAAACGAATCTTTTTCCGAAGCAATGCTCTCCACCACACGCAACCCAATCCAAGACACCATCATGGACGCATGCCACGCCATAGGCTTCCGATACCACAGCACCGGCCTCTGGGCCTCCTGCCCCCCCTCCCTTTTCCTCCCAAAAGAAAAAGTCCAGGTCCGGTTCCTAGCCACCAAGCCGGCACCACAATACAGCAAGTTCGGCAACAGATTAAAACGGACGCCCCAGGACCTGGGGTTCCACCTAGGTACAGTCACGGAAGTGCACTCAGAATCGGCCACACTCCAGTTTTCGGACGACACCACCCACACCATCAAAAACCCCGGTCTCCGCCGCAACGAGAAAGAATACACCTTTCAAAACCCAGCCATTTCTGTCCTCCCTCAACTGGCGGGGCGCCACGAACTGCTCACCCCCCCCCTTCTTCACCCTCAAGAATACATCCTCAACCCCCCCCCCGGGCCATACGGCGGGGTCCTACTCGACTCGTCACTGCATGGCGAGCTGTACCGGCTCCCAGATGAACCTCACTCCCTTGACCCCGACGACCTCGAAGAATGGGGTTGTGAAGCAGCCCTTGCCCTCCTCCTCGCATCGTCCCCCGGCACGACATGGGTGTACTTGGATGGCTCAGCGGGCGCCTTGGGCTACGGATCGGCGGCCACCCTGTTTTTTCCAAATGGCTCCAGATGGGTACTGTGCCAAACGTCCCCGTACCAGTCATCAGAGGGATCGGAGTTCTGGGCCGCTATTATGTTCCTACGGTGGGCCCTTGCATCTCACCCGCACCTCACCTTCGCCGTGCTAGGGGACAACCTCCACGTTATCACTGTTCTCTCTCCGAACACCCCCCCAGGCCTCCCATCACGCTCGCCAGCCGGCACGTGGGAATCCTCTCTCCAGTCCATTCAGGCCTCCCTACGCCCAGGGATGATCCAGGGTTGGGGGTGGATCAAGGGGCACGCCGGGTTCGTGGGGAATGAAATCTCAGATGCTTACTCAAAGTGGGCCGCCCACGTGATGGTCTGGGACCCCTCCCTCCTTCCCCCCCCCCCGATAGGGTGCATATCCAGGGGCCCCCTCCCAGTCATACACAAATTGACTACAACCTCAATCAAGCATCTCCTCCCTCGCCACAAACACGAAAACATCCACGCACCGTCCAGCTTCCACTTTTACAATCACACTACGTGGTTCAAAGGCCTCCCTTTCAAATGGTCCTCCGGAAATTTCAACATGGCGCCATTTGCATTCCACGACGACTTGCGCCCTCGCCATTGCCACGCTTGCCCCGACCCGCACCCGATGGATGTTATCTCTTTCGTCTCACACTGCCCAACGTGCGAACACCTGGTCCAATCCTACATTCAATGCTGGCGCCCCCCCTTCACCACGGTGGTGTCCCAATGGTGGTCCGCGACCACACATGTGGGGGAGAGACGCAATTTCGTCCGGGGGCTTGTTCCCATGACGCTGTACACCAAACTCACAACCCCCCCCTCCGGCCGAAGAAAACCAGCACACTGTCACGACTTAAAACTCGCCCTGAAGGATCGTGTTCCCCTGCTCCTCAGCGCCCTATACCGCACGCTGGAATGGCTAAAAGACCACCCCCCCCCAGCCCCGCTCACCCCCCCTACGGGCCCCAACTCATGGGGACGCCCCTGGTCGCCCTACAGCACGTCGCACACCGCCCAACAACGCCCCCCCCCCGCCTACCACCCTCCCCCCCCCCTCCCGGACAAAGTTGCACACAAGCCCCCAAAACGCCCCCGCCCCCCATCTCCTGCGGCACACACCAAAACTCGAAAACACGGCCGCCAGCCCCCAAGGCCCGTCCGGCCTCTATCACTGAAACGCGGTACCGCAAGTCAACCCCAGCCAGAGCCTCCGCCCCCCAAACGGCCGCTCACAATCAGGGACATGTTCAACCTCCCCCCCCCCCCTAGACCAGCACCCCCCCTCGCCGCCTCCGCCCCCATTTCCGCCCCTTCTCCTCGCATAACAAGGTACTTCGCACCAGCCCCCCCCTCCCCCGCGAGTACAAACTCACAATCGTCCTCACACTCGTCCAACGTGTCATCTCTTTGAAAAAGCCACACTTACACATTTTCTCACGCCGACCCTCGACAGCCCTAGCGGCGCGATCAATCAGTACTACCACACTGGCACTCACCAGTCACTTCTGCAAATGAATCCCTCCCCCAAGCCACCCCCCGTGCTCAAGCCGTCATGCTCTAACCCCCAATCCGCAACCACACCGCCTTCGGGTATCAAGCGGAGACCCCGGCCTGCGGTTGTCTATAACGGGGCTGCCAAGTCTCTTTGAGATGAAGCAGACGAGGACAGCAACGTGCAGCGGTACTCAGCCCGCGATTGAACTTGATTTCGGGCTCCCGCCCCTCCCCAAAAAAGCTTGGCGCGCAAGAGCCTTTCTCCCCGGCCTGGCCAGCCACAAAAGGCGCCGTTCAGTGCAAAAATTGCTGGCGTCGGTCACCAGGATAATCTCCCCTTGTGCCCTAGGCACGCCCAAGCACTTAGCGTTGGCTACCTTGTCTTTGAGCTCGTCAAACGCTTGTTGCTCTTGTGGGCCCCAGCGCCAAGTAGTACTCTTCTTGATCAAGTCCGTCAGTACGGCGCTGGTGTAGGTGAAGTTTTTGATGTGGCGGCGATAGAAGTTGCACGCCCCAATGAAACTGCGTACATCATGAAGTCCTTTCTTGGGGTCTTCGTGTCGTACCTTGGCATCCATCAGGGGTTTGGCCTTAGAGGCCGCTGGGGTCCACCACCCATAGCCAACGTCAAACCCCAGGTACTGCATGGTCTCCTGCATGAACTCACACTTCTCCAGCTTGAGTCGTGTGTGGTTCTCTTGGCAGACCGCAAAGAACTCACCCAAAAGGATTACGTGATCCTCCTGGGTATTGGTCCCGAGGCATACATCGTCGATGTGAGCCTCCATCTGGGCACCACGGGATATGAGCCCCTGCACCTTAGGTCTCCTTCGTAGGATGGACAAGATCTTGTTCATCAGCTCTTGGAATAGAGCGGGTGCGTTAGCCACGCCAAACGGCATGACCTTCCCCTTGAACACCCTCCCCTGAGGGGTGATGAAGGCCAGTAGTTCCTGTGCGTTGGGCGTCAAGTCCACTTGCCGGAATCCGCTTCGCTTGTCCATCTTGGTCTTGTAGCGGCAAGAGGCTATCTTCTCCAGGGTAGACTCCATATTGGGAATGGACCCTGAGTGGTTCAGCGTCTTCTTGTTCAGCTCTCCGTAGTCCACTACCAGCTGTTTGGCTGTAGACGCAGGTTTAGCCACCAGGAAACAGGGGCTGCAGTGTAGGGGGTAGTCCCCGTCCTTGTACTCCAGGACTAGGCCAGCGTCGATACATTCTTGTATCTGTCGCTCAATCTCGTCGGCCTGCTCTTTAGGAGCTGGATAGGGTCTCCTCCGGATCTTGTGACCCACGAACTCGGGTTTCAGCTTGAGGTCCATCTGTACCAGCTTGTCACATGAGGCTGGAGGGGGTAGTTCTCCGAACACCTCCAGATAGGTCCTTATAAGCTTCTGTACCCGCGGGTCCAATACCTTGATCTTGTCCTCCATGTCCTCGTCAGAGTGTAAGTTGCTTGCCCCCTGAGTAATAGACGTCGGGAGGTGGTCCTCCACCGACTCTTCGCCCGTGGTAGTGTCCTTCAGCCCTTGGTAGGCATATAGAAGGTCTTGTTCAACCATCTCTGGTGGACGATGGCAGCATAGGCACGCTCGAGGGGGTTCACATACACATTCCTCCGAGAGGTCGTCCTCCTCTGGGGTCCTCACATGGGCGCCCCACACGCTCTTCATGAGCTTAAGATCTACCTCCCTTTGCCAGGTGGTGATCTTCTGTTCGAGGTCCTCCTTCAATTGGGATAGGTCTCCCATACGTCTTTGCTTCAGTGGCCACGAGCTGCGGGTAGGCTTCGCGTAGCATAGCTTTTTCGCCACCAACTTCCTCTTGGAATCCACATACTCCCTGAGCCTGGATCGAGGGTCCAGCTCCTCGTCCACGGGGTCTTCCACCCTCATGGAGAGTAGGGGTTTCAGTGGGGCGACGTACTCGGCGTTCTCCACTTCCTCCACACAGGTCTGCACGAAGAAGGCGTCGTGCTCAGTTTCGTCATCTGAGTGGATAGAGCTAGGTAGCTCAGATAGTCCACACTCAGAGACTCCATCAGGAGCAGGTACATGACAGGGAGAGTTGGGGGCGTTGGTGTCAGTCACGACTTACTCATCCCCTCTGGGTGTAGTTTCAACAGCATCTTGAGGTCGTAGGCGATCCTTCAAGTCACCCAAGGCGAGTCCGTCGCTTTCTCGTTGTATAGCCTGGACCAGAGTCGGGTCCAGATCCTCCCAGGGAATGGAGGTAAGACCTCCGTCCACTACGCTGAGCATACTCCCCCATCCGGGCTTCCCAATAGGCGTCTTGCGTCCCAGAGGTACGTAGATGGCCTCATCACGTAATCGAACAGAGCTGATAGTCAGCCTGTCCAGGAGGTTTCGCCAGTATTCGTTGCCCCCATGGGCTCCCCAATCGGGGGAACACAGGACCATACGGGAACGTTCCAAGGCCACCTTGGTCAGCACCTTCCCCAGTTCACTGAACCTGGGGTTCCCGTAGGCCATCCCGAAAGAGGGCCAGTAAAATTTGTAGCTGCAGTTCTTCCCCTTGCTGCAGTAAAGGTCCAGTACATGCTGCTTGTCGCTGGCGAACAACTCGACACTCAGGTTTTCTCGAGAGTAACCCAACTCCTTCAGACCTTGGTCTAGGACTTCCCCCAATAGTTGATAGTCCTCAGTTTTGGAGGCCGCCATCATGTTCGAGGGCTCCTCCTTCGATAGTCTCAGGTAACTCGAGGTATGTTCCGACTGCTCCAGTGGCACAGACTCTCTGCCACTGCCGTGGTCCACGTAGAGGAGGTAGGGCGCTTGCAGCGTCAGGGATTGTATCTGGGAGTGCTGTACGAAGAAGTCAGTCCCCAGTACAAAGTCGAAGGCCTCAGTGTCCATCACATAGAACCGATGGGCGATAGTCCTGGAGCCCAAAAGTACCTTCATTTCACAGTCCCCGCAGCTGTGCACCACATGTCCATCCCCCATGCGTATAGCAGCGGTGGTCATGGTGTTCTTCAGGCTCCCACAAGGTAAAGTTTTCTTGGCCACTATTGATATGGTGGCGCCAGTGTCCAATACCCCCAGGTATTCGCGTCCCCCTAGTCGGATACGTACCCAAAACACCAGGTCTTGGGTGCCACCAGAGCGTCCCCGTCAGAACTCCGCGGGACAGGTCACCTCGAACCCCTTGTTCCGCAATTTGCGGGCCATCCTCATGAAACGGCTCCTCTTCTTAGCGTTGCCGTCATCACCACCTTCATGCTCACGCTTGGCCCCTTGTTCTTGCTGGGCCTGCGTTTGTGAGCGTGTGGTTTGACCAGACTGCCCTCCAGAGGGCTCGGAGTTCCCCCCTGGATTAGGGTTGGGGTTGCCTCCGTTCTTGTCCTTGTTCTTGTTGTCGGGCTGGCGGTTAGCGCCTCCTCCTCGTCCACCTTGACCCTTGTCTTGCCCTTGACCACGTCCTTTCGAGTTGCCCTTGCCGGAGTCGTTGCCTTTGCCTTTGCCTCCACCTTTGCCTGAGCCTTTGCCAGGATCTTCACCCTTAAGCTTCGCCGATAGGCGTTGCTTATGGTAGCACTCATCCTCGTAGTGCTTCCGCTTACCGCAGAATGCACACGTGATGGTGCAGCGGTAACGATCCGGCAGCTTCGCTTTGGCGCCGGTGTTCTTCTCCTGCTGCTTCCCCTGGACGACGAAGCAGTCTCGCTGCTCGCAGTCAGAGGCGTGCTGCAGGTGGCCCTGCTCGTCTCTGGCATCACACCAGAATAGCTCCTTCACGTTCTCCATGGTACGGGCGTGGGCGTGTTTTGGGGGTAGTCCCCTGCCCAGGTCGGGACCCTTGGTACCCTTTGCCATGGCCTCCAGAACCTCCACCCCCAGGACGGTAGTTGTTCAAGTGCTGGTCGCTCTCCTTCTCCAGCGCCAGCTCCAGGAGTAGCACGCATAGATCCTCGTAGCGGAGGGATCTAGCCTTGCGCTCGGCCGTCGAACGGCACTCGTCCCATAGCTCTCGAGGGAGCTTGGCCACCAACCAGAACAGCAGGTCGTCGCTGCTGTAGGAACCGGGCGTCAGTCGTCCAGCCCAGTTATCCAGGTCAGCCAACAGCTCAGAGACCCTGCCAGGTTTGGGGTTGTTGGGCAGCACGGGCAGGTTCTGGATCTCGGCCCTGATGGAGAGGTCGGTTTCGTATGTCGGGTCCTGCCTCTCCAGGGCAACCAACACATCGGCAAAGGTGGCCGAGTTAGTCACGATCTGCCTGACCTGCTTCTCCAGGTACTTGGTCTTGCAGCATTGCAGGAGCAGATCGCACTTCACTCGCCCACTGGCGTGGGTTTGGCCGCTCAGTCGTAGGAACCGGCCAAAGTTCTCAGCGAACTCGCTGAGGTCCTTGCCTGTGAACTCAGGCAGGTTCACCACGATCTTGGAAGAAAAGTTTATAGTGTTTTCAGCACTGTGTTTTTGCTTCTCCTGCTGCTTGCTGTAGGTGTAGGGTTTCCTGCTGCTTGTTTTGGAAGATGAAAACCTTTGTTTTGCAGAAATCGAGTCAATCCAGGATAACCCAAGCCAGAAGTGTGCAAAGAGAAGAGAATCAGGATCAAAGCATGAAGGGCTGCAGGGTAAACAGTGAAAGATGATTGGATATTCACAGAAACTGCAACTCAGGTCACATATGAATGCATATTCACAAAGATAGCTGAAATGCTTTTGGAAAAGAGTTAGAAAACTGCCTCATGGTCACTCTCTCTCCATGGTGCCATCTCAGGAGATGTGCACTCTTTGTTTTGGGTCCCATATGTGCTGAGGTGGCATGGTATGTGGCGATGAGGTCACTGCCATGTCACATGGGATCTTCCTACTTAGCTAGGCTGACCGGGAATTGAACCCAGGACCTCTCAAAAAGAGGTGCCCAGCCCCCTAGGGTGCATACCACTAGGATAGCTAAGAATTCATGGAAAAACATAGATAAATTCATAGGCTCTACTTTAGATATGTCAGTGCTCAGTCAACTCAGGAAAAGATGCATAGCTTCACATTGAAAGGGGATTAAGGGGTCCACTCCATATCCTGATTGGGTGTTTGGTTCCATAGGTCAAAATGTGTTCTCACCACTTTTGGTGGGACCAATACTAAGATAAAAATGCATGGATGCTCAGTGCATCTCTAATACAACTAGAGTATGCCTCAAAGCAATGGAAAAGCACTTTTTCTTACTCCCCCCTTGTGCTGTGGTGGCCACCACTGTCGCATTTTAGGAAAAAGGGAATTTTTCTTGGCCTTTCCTTGGTTTCCACATCTACTTTAAAATACCTACAGTTTCCCTCACACTGAGAAATGGGCGCTCACCATGGCTGGCGTCCTTTTGCTGCTCTGATTGTAACATTTCCTACAGAAGACTCAGTGCTCATGGCGCTGCCGGGGCTCCTGTGGCTTGGTTGGGTTAGTATGGGAGCATGCCAAGACATGTGCATATGCATCCCTCCCTCCAAGACGCAGCGTCGACACAAACCCAACGCAAGACACATTATACACACTCGCATGAGTTCTCGTAAACCTGCTGGCGACCTGTGACCTGTCTTAGGGCGAAGGGAGTCTCGAAAAAATTAAATTGCCCCTTGGTGGGGTCTTGGGTTCTGCTCAGTCTCTCCAGGCACCTGCGTTTCGGCCCGAACACGGCCTACTCAGCGAGGCTGCGCGTGGGTATCTGCAGAGGCAGCAATGGGAGAATTATGGACGAATCCATGCAAATACGAAGCGGCGACACCAAAATCCGTCAAATGACGGCCTATAATTTTTCTGAAACAACACACCTGAGCAGAATCCAATTGTGCATCAGAAGCACATTTTTATAGAAATTATAGTCATCTCTGGATTTTTTAAATCTAGAAATTCATACGCATAAAATGGCGGCGCGCAGGAGCGGCTCCTAGCGAAGCGCCGGAAAATGGAGAAATAATGGAATTATAAACGTATGTCTCACGTAGTCATGAAAAAAACGAGACACACATTAATAAATAAACATACAGATTCCACCCACACTAATAGAAGCTTCAAAAATTCAAGAATTCGAAAACCAATCGAAAAGACTTCAACGAATCAGGTATAAACTACAGGTATGCCCGTCTCGTATGCCGCATACACATTGCTCGTCTTGTGTCTCCGTGAACGAGCCTTGTAGCAGCGCTAACAACGATAGGACGCGATAGAGGGATTGATTAGAAAGATTGCAGATGATTAGCGGTCAGATCAGGGTGATTAGACATACACACAAGTGCATTGCAACGTTCTTCGCGTGCGCCCCTCACTTGCTCTTCTTCTCAAGCGGTAGGTAAGGTGAGTAAGCCCAGGTGGGGCCACCCCCTGGTGGAGTTCGTGATTGCCGTTGAGATGGGCAGGTTTGCCCACTACCGTCGTGCATACTCGCGCATGCACACACGCATTGAAGGGTAGGTCACGCGAAGTGCGCACGGTAAACCTTGTTTGGGCTACCCAGGGGCTCCTTGATACGTTCTTTAAGAGAACCTGAGGAGTCCCTTAAAGCTTGCTTGCTTGACAAGGGTAGCTGGTCCTCCAGCGTGTTTGCGGACAGTGTATTATAGGTCACACTGAGAAGGGTATAATACCTGGAGTGTGGCTTGGTTCCTCCGCCGCAAACGCCCTTTCATTTGCCTTTGTTTTACAGGTGGGCCGGTAGGGTGATTGGTGCAGCAGCATTTTTTTATGCCCTGCTAAACAAGGGCGCAGATCACACTAACAAGTAACTCCGCTCTGCCTGTGGCAGAGCAGGGAGTCCGACTTCATCGACATCTGCGCCTTGCACGCGAGAGCACTCCTTCCCTCCAAGCCCTAGCAGGGGAAACGCGTTGTGGCGTCCCCTGTTAGGCCACAGTTGCTTAGCAGCGCTGTGTTCTCTTGTCATTTCACAGGAGGGTCGCTAGGACCCACGACACCTTTGCCTTCGCAACGCCCAGTAGAGTGTGCGTGTAGGAGTGGTAGTCCTGAGTGGGGGCTTGAGCCAGTTGCCCCAGTGTTCGCCCACCAGGATGGTGCCACTGTAGGGTGTGTAGGACCTGTAGTGCGTGTGTCACTGTCCCACCCGTTTCCTGCAATTTTAGCAGGGTTGGTGGGCTGTGGCAGTGGTTAGGTCAGTGTTTTGGCCACATAGCAAAACGGCGTTTTCAAGCCTTCATAGCTTTTGGCCACCCCTCCCTGTAGTAGACAGATAGGTAGGGAAAACAATACCTGGATTAGTACGCTGGGTATTCCCCAAAGGTTTTGCGCCAGCACAGAAATTGGGCGCATAGGGGAGGGGAGACCCGGGGCGTACCCCGTGGCATCAATAAGCCAACCCTCCACGTTTAGCAAGGGCGCAGACTTGGGTATAATTAGGACACCACTTCTGCGGCTTGCTCTCAGGACCTTAGGAGAAGCACACTCACACATACGCTTTGGCAGGTAAGGGTAAGGTTCAGTCCCTAGCTTTAGTCTTGGAGGCAAGCGTCTCAGCGAGCCTCAGCAACTCACCAAGGTTGTTCTGGGACAAGTAGTCAACCAGAACTGAGTTTAGGCGTCCCTCAGGTAGAACAAATGCAGAGAAGGGCTCCCAGGTGGCTCTTCGACTCCAAACCCTTCCCAGAGGGTGAGGAAGCGCCAACCCTGGCGATAGCGGTGGCGTAGGACAGACTTCACCAGGTAGAAGCCCTCCTTAGCCATCTCCTCGGCGTTCATGTCGCGGAGTTCACCTTCAACTTCCATAGGGCTGGCTGCCCCTTGTAGGTCCAGAGCGGCGATTTCCTCGTCGTTCAGCTCCCACTCCTCCCCACAGAGGTCTTCAGGATCATGGTAGCGCTTCAGGTGTTGAGCAACGCACACCAGGGTCCCCCCTAGTCGGGGAGAACACCGCACAGTGATACGGTGACCATCCACAGATAGAATCTTGTACGGCCCGAAGTATGGGTCATCGCTGGTAGAGCGTGGCCAGGCGGGTAGTTGACTGTGGTGCACCAGCACCCAGTCCCCCTCTTGGTAGGTGGCCGGTACTCGGTGCTTGTTCTTCTTGTTCCACTGACGCTCCCTCACTCTCTGAAGCATAGCCTTGGCCTTGTCCACCTTCGCTTGTTGCTCTTGGACCCATTCACCCACAGAAGAATGGGTGTCCTCTGGATAGGGGGCATGTAGGAACCATGCCGGGCGCCCCGTGAATAGCTCATGTGGCGAGTAGCCAGTAGCTGAACTCTCTTGGGAGTTCATCATCAAGGATATGACGGGGAGTAGTCTCACCCAGTCCCTGGTGCGTTCAGTTTTGCACCATATCCGTACGTTCTCCTTCAGGACGCGGATCTGTCGCTCACATAGGGGGTTGCTCGTGTGAGAGTAGGGAATCCCCGTAGACACCTGGACATTGAGGGATCTCAGGACCCTCTTGTACCAGCCAGTATCTGAGCGTACTCGTACGTCCTCATCGGAGTTGATCTCCTTGGGCGCCCCATAGACACAAAACCACTCCTCCAGGAGTATCTTGATAGTCTCCTCCCCGGTAATGTGCTTGGTACATGGGAACACCCTGGTAAACCTGGTCAACCCACAGGTTACCACGAGGGCGAAGTCATAGCCCCCGAACTTCGGCATCTCCGTGTAGTCCACGTATAGAACACTGTTAGCACAGTGAGGGATGGGCAGGGTCGAGTAGAGACCTCTGTCCCTGATATCCCCTGGTTTACAGGACCGGCACGGGCACTTGTCCACGATAGGCTGGAGAGTCTTCCGCAGTTGGTCGTCAGTCCACGTAGTGTGGAACCACTGCTTGAACAGCCTCAGGGTACGGTCAGCACCCACATGACCACTGGACTCATGGGTCCACTTCAGCAGCGCTGGGACTCGGTCACTAGGCACCACAATACGGTCCTCGTGCCATAGGTAGCTCTTGTCCCTCTTCCACTGGTCTTGGTTGACCAGGAGGGGTTCAAGGCGTTTCTCCAGGCGCTTGTAGATATCCCCGAACTCCTTCAGGTACTCCGATTGTTGGAGTCCATCCAGGGGGCGTATCATGGTCATGTTCAGGTCCAGGTGTACGTCCATACGGCTGAACGCCTCCTTAGCCAGCGCTTCAGACCGGGCACCAATCAGGGCGTCGAAGTTGTTGCGGCTGATGTAGTCGGCACACTCGTTCTTCACTCCCTGGATATGGTGTACCGTCAGCCGTAGTTGACTGAGGTAGGTCCACCAGCGTCGTAGCTTGGCCTTCTCAGGTGGGGGGCCCTTCTGGAAACTGCGGACCGGCTCTTGGTCGCACAGCCAGACCACAGGGTTACTCCCCAACAGTCGTGCTTGTGAGGATAGCACCAGCATACCCGCGAGCAATTCCTGCTCATAGGTGGAGTAGTTCCCCCTGTCCTGGTTCCAGTTCCAGTTCCAGTGGCCCAGAGGTACTAGGACCCACTTGTCGTCAGGGTAGCTGTGCTTGAGGGTTCCATCTCGGTTGAGACCTTCCGTCCCCCATTGGGAAATGGCCGAGTCGAACTCCTCCTTCTCTAGTGCTTGCCATTGGAACAACGTTCCACCCCCGCCCACATTGCTGGCGTTGGTCACCAGGATAATGTCCCCTTGTGCTCTAGGCAGGCCCAAGCACTTAGCGTTGGCTACCTTGTCTTTGAGCTCGTCAAACGCTTGTTGCTCTTGTGGGCTCCAGCGCCAAGTAGTACTCTTCTTGATCAAGTCCGTCAGAACGGCGCTGGTATAGGTGAAGTTCTTGATGTGGCGGCGATAGAAGTTGCATGCCCCAATGAAACTGCGTACATCATGAAGTCCTTTCTTGGGGTCTTCGTGTCGTACCTTGGCATCCATTAGGGGTTTGGCCTTAGAGGCCGCTGGGGTCCACCACCCATAGCCAACGTCAAACCCCAGGTACTGCATGGTCTCCTGCATGAACTCACACTTCTCCAGCTTGAGTCGTGTGTGGTTCTCCTGGCAGACCGCAAAGAACTCACCCAAGATGATTAGGTGATCCTCCTGGGTATTGGTCCCGAGGCATACATCGTCGATGTGAGCCTCCATCTGGGCACCACGGGATATGAGCTCCTGCACCTTAGGTCTCCTTCGTAGGATGGACAAGATCTTGTTCATCAGCTCTTCGAAAAGAGCGGGTGCGTTAGCCACGCCAAACGGCATGACCTTCCACTTGAACACCCTCCCCTGAGGGGTGATGAAAGGCCAGTAGTTCCTGTGCGTTGGGCGTCAGGTCCACTTGCCAGAATCTGCTTCGCTTGTCCATCTTGGTCTTGTAGCGACAGGAGGCTATCTTCTCCAGGGTAGACTCCATATTGGGAATGGACCCTGAGTGGTTCAGCGTCTTCTTGTTCAGCTCTCCATAGTCCACTACCAGCCGTTTGGCTGTAGACCCAGGTTTAGCCACCAGGAAACAGGGGCTGCAGTGTAGGGGGTAGTCCCCGTCCTTGTACTCCAGGACTAGGCCAGCGTCGATACATTCTTGTATCTCCTGCTCAATCTCGTTGGCCTGCTCTTTAGGAGCCGGATAGGGTCTCCTCCGAATCTTATGACCCACGAACTCGGGTTTCAGCTTGAGGTCCATCTGTACCAGCTTGTCGCATGAGGCTGGAGGGGGTAGTTCTCCGAACACCTCCAGATAGGTCCGTATAAGCTTCTGTACCCGCGGGTCCAATACCTTGATCTTGTCCTCCATGTCCTCGTCAGAGTGTAAGTTGCTTGCCCCCTGAATAGACGTCGGGAGGTGGTCCTCTACCGACTCTTCGCCCGTGGTAGTATCCCTCAGCCCTTGGTAGGCATATAGAAGGTCTTGTTCAACCATCTCCGGTGGACGATGGCAACCTAGGCACGCTCGAGGGGGTTCACATACACATTCCTCCGAGAGGTCGTCCTCCTCTGGGGTCCTCACATGGGCGCCCCATACGCTCTTCATGAGCTTGAGATCTACCTCCCTTTGCCAGGTGGTGATCTTCTGTTCGAGGTCCTCCTTCAATTGGGATAGCTCTCCCATACTTCCTTGCTTCAGTGGCCACGAGCTGCGGGTAGGCTTCGCGTAGCATAGCTTTTTCGCCACCAACTTCCTCTTGGAATCCACATACTCCCTGAGCCTGGATCGAGGGTCCAGCTCCTCGTCCACGGGGTCTTCCACCCTCATGGAGAGTAGGGGTTTCAGTGGGGCGACGTACTCGGCGTTCTCCACTTCCTCCACACAGGTCTGCACGAAGAAGGCGTCGTGCTCAGCTTCGTCATCTGAGTGGATAGAGCTAGGTAGCTCCGATAGTCCACACTCAGAGACTCCATCAGGTCGGGTCCAGATCTTCCCAGGGAATGGTGGTAAGACCTCCGTCCACCACCCTTAGCATACTCCCCCATCCGGGTTTGCCAATGGGCGTCTTGCGTCCCAGAGGCACGTAGATGGCCTCATCAGGTAACCGCACAGAGCTGATAGTCAGCTTGTCAAGGAGGGTTCGCCAGTACTCGTTGCCCCCATGGGCTCCCCAATCGGGGGAACACAGGACCATACGGGAACGTTCCAAGGCCACCTTGGTCAGCACCTTCCCCAGTTCACTGAATCTGGGGTTCCCGTAGGCCATCCCGAAAGAGGGCCAGTAAAATTTGTAGCTGCAGTTCTTCCCCTTGCTGCAGTATAGGTCCAGTACATGCTGCTTGTCGCTGGCGAACAGCTCCACACTTAGGTCTTCTCGAGAGTAACCCAACTCCTTCAGACCTTGGTCTAGGACTTCCCCCAATAGTTGATAGTCCTCAGTTTTGGAGGCCACCATCATGTTAGAGGGCTCCTCCTTCGATAGCCTCAGGTAACTCGAGGTATGTTCCGACTGCTCCAGTGGCACAGACTCTCTGCCACTGCCGTGGTCCACGTAGAGGAGGTAGGGCGCTTGCAGCGTCAGGGATTGTATCTGGGAGTGCTGCACGAAGAAGTCAGTCCCCAGTACAAAGTCGAAGGCATCAGTGTCCATCACATAGAACCGATGGGCGATAGTCCTGGAGCCCATAGGTACCTCCACTTCACAGTCCCCGCAGCTGTGCACCACATGTCCATCCCCCATGCGTATAGCGGCGGTGGTCATGGTGTTCTTCAGGCGCCCACAAGGTAAAATTTTCTTGGCCACTATAGATATTGTGGCGCCAGTATCCAGTACTCCCAGGTATTCACGTCCCCCTAGTCGGATACGTACCCAAAACACCAGGTCTTGGGTGCCACCAGAGCGTCCCCGTCAGAACTCCGCGGGACAGGTCACCTCGAACCCCTTGTTCCGCAATTTGCGGGCCATCCTCATGAAACGGCTCCTCTTCTTAGCGTTGCCGTCATCACCACCTTCATGCTCAGGCTTGGCTCCTTGTTCTTGCTGGGCCTGCGTCTGTGAGCGTGTGGTAGGACCAGATTGCCCTGCAGAGGGCTCGGAGTTCTCCCCTGGATTAGGGTTGGGGTTGCCTCCGTTCTTGTCCTTGTTCTTGTTGTCGGGCTGGCGGTTAGCGCCTCCTCCTCGTCCACCTTGACCCTTGTCTTGCCCTTGACCACGTCCTTTCGACTTGCCCTTGCCGGAGTCGTTGCCTTTGCCTTTGCCTCCACCTTTGCTTGAGCCTTTGCCAGGATCTTCCCCTTTAAGCTTCGCCGATAGGCGTTGCTTATGGTAGCACTCATCCTCGTAGTGCTTCCGCTTACCGCAGAATGCACACGTGATGGTGCACCGGTAATGATCCGGCAGCTTCGCTTTAGCGCCGGTGTTCTTTTCCTGCTGCTTCCCCTGAACTACGAAGCAGTCTCGCTGCTCGCAGTCAGAGGCGTGCTGCAGGTGGCCCTGCTCGTCTCTGGCGTCACACCAGAATAGCTCCTTCACGTTCTCCATAGTCCGGGCGTGGGCGTGTTTGGGGGTAGTCACCTGCCCAGGTCGGGACCCTTGGTACCCTTTGCCATGGCCTCCAGAGCCTCCACCACCAGGACGGTAGTTGTTCAAGTGCTGGTCGCTGTCCTTCTCCAGCGCCATCTCCAGGAGCAGCACGCATAGATCCTCGTAGTGGAGGGATCTAGCCTTGCGCTCAGCCGTCAAACGGCACTCGTCCCATAGCTCTCGGGGGAGCTTGGCCACCAACCAGAATAGCAGGTCGTTGCTGCTGTAGGAGCCGGGCGTCAGTCGTCCAGCCCAGTGATCCAGATCAGCCAACAGCTCAGAGACCCTGCCAGGCTTGGGGTTGTTGGGCAGCACGGGTAGGTTCTGGATCTCGACCCTGATGGAGAGGTCGGTCTCGTAGGTCGGGTACTGCCTCTCCAGGGCAACCAACACATCGGCAAAGGTGGCGGAGTTAGTCACGATCTGCCTGACCTGCTTCTCCAGGTACTTGGTCTTGCAGCACTGCAGGAGCAGATCGCACTTCACGCGCCCACTAGCGTGGGTTTGGCCGGTCAGTCGTAGAAACCGGCCAAAGTTCTCAGCGAACTTGCTGAGGTCCTTGCCTGTGAACTCCGCCAGGTTCACTACGATCTTGGAGGTGGCAATAGCCTTCGCCTCCTGAGCTCGGCGTCCTTCAGGGCGTCGGGTCTTCTTCTTCTTCTTCTTCTTCTTCTTACCCTTTGGATCCTCAGGGTCCTCCGGGTCATCGTCCTCCGAGGGCGAAGAAGAATCCATCGACGGCGGCTCGTCATCGGAGGGGTCTCCGCCTAGATCACTGGAGCCATAAGGCTCCACGTCCACCATAGCCCTTAAGGCTGTCAGCCCCAGCCGGTCCAGCTCGGCCCTCGTCGAGTTCGTCACGTGGCTGTAGGGCGGCTGGGCCGTTCTCGGCACGAAGGACTTCTCGGAATAGCTGCAGGCGTCGGCATCGGTCTGCTCCTCAGGCTCCCCAGGGTATTTGTCAACCCTGCCGTCAGGTGGTTAGCCTGTACTCGGTGGGGTGACATTCCCACCGAGATAGGTGACGGTTGGGGCGGGATCATCAGGGGCTCCAGCTTCTCACGGATCTCTTGTGTGAGGTCGCCCACGATTTTTGAAGTGGCTCCTCGGAGCACCTCGTTGATCTCCGACCGCGTCAGGGACCTGTTGGAGGATCTCCCCGATCCTCTACTCCTGCCTCCAAGAGACTCTGGACCTCTCCTCAACCCACTCAAGGGTGCATACCCGGGTGCATACCCAGGAGCATACCCTGGAACATCCACATAGGTTCCAGTAGCGTGTAGTGGATGGGGATAGTCAGCCGCATACCATCGCGGCGCAGAGCTGGAAGCCACCGGCTCACTGGCAGTAGTTGCCTCATGGAGCGCAGTGGTAGGTGGGCCCATACCATAGGCGGGGTAGGGAGGCATGCCAGTAAAGCCTGTGCCCTCTGCCATAGGCGGGTTGGTTGTGGAAGTGGATGTTGCAGCGGCTGGGAGTGTGGTGGTTAAAGGAGAGGGTGATGCGTGGAGGCCAGATGCGCTTGGTGCGCCTTCGAAGGTAGGTTCATACATCGGGTCCTGCCCTCGTTCCTCTCCTTCGTCTGCTCCTTCTCCAGCATCCTTCTCGCTCTCGTTCTCTCTCTTCCTCTTCACAGGCTGAGGCTGAGAGACCACTTCCTCGACAGACAGGGCCCCGAAGGCCGTCTGAAGCCCATCCAGGGAGTCCTCAGCCACATCCACTGGCCCATGTAAGGGCTCCGCCGAAGGTACAGCGCCAGGTGCCGGCCTTGCCGGTGCCTCAGGCGCTGGCGCTGTCTTCACGTCAGCGTCCTCCTTTCCTGGATCCATCTTCTTTCACCCTTCTGCTTATGTTTGCCCGTACTCGGCGCACTGGATGTACGGCACGGGGTTGCTGCCGGTGCGCAGAGACAGGCTGCCTCTTGCTACCAGAAAAGTTTATAGTGTTTTCAGCACTGTGTTTTTGCTTCTCCTGCTGCTTGCTGTAGGTGTAGGGTTTCCTGCTGCTTGTTTTGGAAGATGAAAACCTTTGTTTTGCAGAAATAGAGTCAATCCAGGATAACCCAAGCCAGAAGTGTGCAAAGAGGAGAAGATCAGGATCAAAGCATGAAGGGCTGCAGTGTAAACAGTGAACGATGATTGGATATTCACAGAAACTGCAACTCAGGTCAAATCGGAATGCATATTCACAAAGATATCTGAAATGTTTTGGAAAAGAGTTGGAAAACTGCCCCATTGTCACTCTATCTCCATAGTGCCATCTCAGGAGATGTGCACTCTTTGTTTTGGGTCCCATATGTGCTGAGGTGGCAGGGCATGTGGCGATGAGGTCACTGCCATGTCACATGGAATCTTCCTACTTAGCTAGGCTGACCAGGAATTGAACCCAGGACCTCTGAAAAAGAGGTGCCCAGCCCCCTAGGGTGCATACCACTAGGATAGCTAAGAATTCATGGAAAAACATAGATAAATTCATAGGCTCTGCCTTGGATATGTCAGTTCTCAGTCAACTCAGGAAAAGATGATTTGCCTCACTTTGAAAGGGGATTAAGGGGTCCACTCCATATCCTGATTGGGTGTTTGGTTCCATAGGTCAAAATGTGTTATCACCAGTTTTGGTGGGACCAATACTAAGATAGAAATGCCTGGATGCTCAGTGCATCTCTAGTACAACTAGAGTATGCCTCAAAGCAATGGAAAAGCACTTTTCTTTTACTTAGAGGGTTCAAAGGCCCGCCTTGAGGAGTTAGACACCGACCAACAGGGCCAAGCACCGGATTTGGAGAAAATCCGCATCCGGAGCAGCCTAGCTAAGTAGGAAGAGCCTTGGTTATATGGCAGTGACCTCAGTGCTACAAGCCATGCGGCCTAAGCACCTGTGGAACCAAAAACAAAGGGTTAGCAGCTCAATGTGACCCTATAAAGAGAGGATACCCGTGAGGGCAGTTTTCAGCGTATGTTTAGTTGATTTTTTAGGTATCTTTTGGTATCTGCAGTCAGAAGTTGATCTAGAAGTTGTTGTGCTTGCAGGTCATGGAATACGGCGTGAATGCCGTCACAACACGGGTCACTCCGGTTGAAAAGGGTCTACAAACCCTGCATAAACCGACCCAAGAGCTGATAGGGTGGATTGACGTCCTAGAGGTACGCTTGACCCGCGCGGCGTTGATGACGATAGCCAAACCTGACGGTGAGGCGGGTCTTGACTCCTTGAAGCCCATTCTAGACTCCTTGACGCAATCGGGGAAGGATGAGGCCCGACAAAGGCCCAGATAGGATACCCAAGGTACTTACCCTTTGTGGTGATTCAAGAGGCCATTATCGGTGTATTACCTCATAAAAACGCAATGATGAAAAAGGCCATGAAGAAATTGGAGCAGCATGGGTCCGGGAGGGTGGCAGTTCCAATGGCGTCTCGGGCGCTTATGGAGCTGATAGCGGCGATCCAAAATCTTCGGGATACACGAACTCCGCCGCTCCTAGCCATGTCAAGCAAACGGATAGAGCCTATGGCGTCCCACGGAACCGGTTATGCCTCACAAGTGCCCAGTGCACGGACGCCAGCTCCATCTAATCCGTTCAAGGCACCGCAATGCAAACATGTGCCAGAATGGCAGTCAGATTGGGTTTTTTACGTCAGCACTCGCACTGACATCCAGAAAAAAGCATCTGGGGGGACACTCGTGCTGACACACAGAAAAAAACATTCTTGAATTTTCTTTTGAGTGTCAACGAGTACACTCGCGTGACACTTCGCAACGCTTGCGTGACACTTCCCCCACCTTGATGCTAGTTTAAAGTGCAACATCATATGTGAGGGGTACCTGCAGAGGTTGGAGCGGGTGTACGGGACCAACCCCACCCACATGTTTTCGTTGCCTTAGGCCTTTGAGATGATGACCGTTTTCTGGGGCGGCTACAAATTGTTACTGCTCATCTGGGTTCTACACGTGCAAGCACTTACGCCGCAGCCGGAGCAGGCGGAAGCAATGTTATGCGGGCACAACCACACTGTCCAGTGTGTTGCGTTGCACAGTAACTTTTCCTTATCGCTTGGATGGGCTGATCTTGGAGAGTGGTTCAGATATTCCTGGTACGGGAAGGAGACACGCTTTTGGCATTTGGCAACAGGATCATCTACTCTTATGAAACCTAACACTGACGCTCCGGAGTACTTTTGGTGTAATGACCTGAAGTTTTCACCGAATGGCGAATATTGGGCTATTGGATCATACTATGAATTACTGATAACTGGTTCAGCAATGACTGGTGAAGCTTTGGGGGCAATCGAAATCTACGAGCCTAAAACGGTTTCTTGGTCCCCCGACAGTCAATATCTTTATGTAGGACAGTATACTCGTGAAAGTTATACAATCAATGTTCCCCAGTTTCTGATTTTGTTGAGTCCTCAACTTGACCGACCATACAGCATTGTAAGAGTAGAAGATTGCCCAACGTGTACTGCTCACATTAACACCGAAGTGCGGAAGTGGCAGTACATTTTAGATTCCGCATTTTCTCCTGACAGCACATATATTGCCGAGCTTGCCGACCATGACGGTACGCTGAGAGTGCGCAACTGGGACACCAACCAAAACAACACTGTGGTGTTGAATGACCAAGATGGCGTCATCGATTTGGATTGGAAGGGATCCAGTCTGGTCACCGCCTCCAGTAGTAACATCATGGTGCGAGAACCGGATGACGCGTACATTGGACGCACTCTGGTGCTGCCCTGTCCCAAAGAGCTGCTAAGTTGCCGGGGGGGGGCAGTATCGCGTGTTCACAAGCATCACTCTTTCTCCTGATGGAGCTTTGTTGGCAACAGTATCTTACAATGCAGCATTTCCGGAGGCAAAGGAGGTGGCTGTGTGTGAAATGGCTTCAAGTGGTCTGCAGTGTAAAATTGGCCTGCTGGAATCACTTGTATCGTGGGATACACAGCCAGGAATTTTACGTTTAGTGGTGGCTGGCAGCCCTTTTCTTGCTGAGGAGTGCCTCCACCCGATTCATGTGTGGGATATATCCCTTTGTGTCCCTTCGCCATCGCCGCCATCGCCATCACCATCGCCGTCACCATCGCCATCACCATCGCCATCACCATCGCCATCACCAGCCCCTGGGAGCCTTATTTCTAGTGGAAACGTGCCAATGATGTCTACATTGGTGTATCTTCAAACGGATTGGGCATTTTCCCTGGGCGCATTGCCCTCCACACCTTCAAGGGTTAATAGAACTGAGTTGGTGCTTGTCAATGGTTCAACTCATGTGGTTCGATTCTTCTACAGCGGGGATGTTGCTTTGCCTGCAGCCCAAGTTGACACTGCGTCCGGCACGGAAGTGTATGAAATCAAATCTTGGGGTTGTGAGGGGCGTCTGACCTAAGAGGCCCCTCACAACGGTGAAAGGCACCCCCCCCGGGGACGCCCATCCGCCTCCCCCACAACGAGCAACGCCAGCCCACGAGGGCACACATTGTGGGGCCCCTGCTGGGTCCCCACGCCCGCACGGACCGCACCCGGGACAGAAAGCTTTACAGTGATTTCAACACTGTGTGTTTGTTGTGCCCCTCCTGCTGCTTGCTGCTGGTGTAAGGTTTCCTGCTGCTTGCTTTTGATGAGGAAAATGTTTTATTGCTGAAATACAACCAATCCAGGATATCCCAAGCCAGAGATGAGTAAGTAGAAGATAAACAGGATCAAAGCATGAAGGGCTGCAGTCACAAAGAGTTAGATAAAGAAAACTATCAACAATAGACCACAGCAATTAGCATACATTGCAACTCAGGATGAAATATTTTACATGTTTGAGAAAAACTGATTGGAAAACTGCCCCAAGGGCTCACTCTCATCCACAGTGCCATCTTGAGATGTGCACTCTTTGTTTTTTGGTCCCATAGGTGCTGAGGCTGCATGGCATGTGGCGATGAGGTCACTGCCATGTCACATGGGATATTCCTACTTAGCTAGGCTGACTGGGTATTGAACCCAGGACCTCTCAAAAAGAGGTGCCCCAGCCCCCTAGGGTGCATACCACTAGGATAGCTAAGAATTCATGAGAAAACATAGATAAATTCATAGGCTCTGCCTTCAGTATATCAGTGCCTCGGCAACCCAGAAAAAAATGTTTTAGTGCCTATAGCTTGGGGATAAAGGGGTCCACACCACATCCTTATTTAGTGTTTGGTTCCATAG
Organism: Eutreptiella sp. 'Long Island Sound 2002'; assembly: GCA_964036045.1. Classification (NCBI taxonomy): domain Eukaryota; phylum Euglenozoa; class Euglenophyceae; order Eutreptiales; family Eutreptiaceae; genus Eutreptiella; species Eutreptiella sp. 'Long Island Sound 2002'. Next base: position 20,608,525 of record OZ038378.1, on the reverse strand, counting down.
GTCAAAATGTGTTATCACCACTTTTGGTTGGGCCAATACTAAGATAGAAATGCCTGTGTGCTTAGAGCACCTCTCATACAACTAAAGTATACCCTAAAGCATTGGAAAAGCACTTTTTCTTACTCCCCCCTTGTGCAGTGGTCGTCACCACTGTCGCACTCTCAGGAAAAAGGGATTTTCCATCTTGGCCTTTCCCTGGGTTTCCACATCTACTTTAAAATACCTATAGCTTCCCTAACACTGGAAAAGAGCGCTTTACCATGGCCAGCGACTCTTGCCGCATTGTTGATGACAAACTCCAACAGCAAACTCAGCGCTCTTGGCGCTGCCAGGGTTCCTGTGGCTTGGTGGGGTTAGAGTAGGGCATGCCAAGACCATATGCATGTGCATCCCTCCCTCCAAGCTGCAGCGTAACACAACCCAACGCCAGACTCTCATAGGACGCTCGACCCAAGTCTCATGGAACCTGTTGGAGACACGTGTCCTGGTACTGGGGCGAGGGTGCGCTGATTTAATTAGAATTGCCCCTTCGAGGGGTCTTGATTCTAGTTCAGTCTCCTGCTGCTGCCTTTCGGCCAGAACAGCGGCCTACTCAACGAGGCTTTGCGAGGAGGTCTGTACAACAGAGGAATGGGAGAATGAGGGACGAATCCACGCAAGCGCAAAGCGACAGCCTAATTCCGTCAAATGACGGCCTAGAATTTTTCTGAAGGCACACACCTGGACAGAATCCAATTGTGCATCAGGTGCAAATTTTTAGAAAATTTGTAGTCATCTCTTGATTTTTTAAATCAAGAAATTCCTACGCAGAAAAAGGCGGCGCGCAGGAGCGGCTCCTAGCGAAGCGCCGGAAAATAAAGAAATAATGAGATTATAAACGTATGTCTCACGTAGACAGGAAAATGACGAGACACACATAAATAGATGAGATTAAAGATTCCACCCACATTGCCAGAATCAACCAAAAATCAAGAATTCGAAAAATAAGAATATGACTTCAATGAATCAGGTATAAACTGCAGGTGTGCTCGTTCTGTTTGCCCGACGCACAGTGCTCGCCATGTGTCGTCGTTTTCAAGCCTGTTAGCACGATAGAACACGATAGAGGGATAGATCAGAAGATTGCAGATAATTAGAGGTGAGATTAGGGAAAAGGCAGATGGCCTTTGGCCAGGGAGTGGTTGTCTTGGAGGGCTAACGGTCCTGCCCTGCGGTGCAATGCGGGGCAACGGTGACAACTGCTCTTACAGCACAACCAGCCTTTTTGTGGCACTGATTAGAACATGCACACTTATGCATAGCGTCGTGTCTCGCTTGTGCTTCGCTTTCTCCCTCACCTTGCTTCACTCTCCAGCGGTAGCTAAGGTAGGTAAGCCCAGGTGGGGCCACCCCCTGGTGGAGTTCGTGATTGTGGGTAAGATTAGGAGAGAGATTGATCAAGACTGACAGGTTGGAAAACTCGTGCATGCTCGTGCATTCACACACGCATTAAAGGGTAGGCCACGCGAAATGCGCACGGTACACCTTGTTTAGGTTACCCAGGGGCTCCTCGGTACGTTCTTTAAGAGAACCTGAGGAGTTTCTTAACGCTTGCTTGCTTGACAGGGGTGTTTGAGGACAGCGTATTATAGGTCACACTGAGAAGCGTATAATACGTGGAGTGTGGCTTGGTTCCTGAGCCGCAAACACCCCTTCATTGGCCTTTGCTTTACAGGTGGGCAGGTAGGGTGATTGGTGCAGCAGCTTTCCTTTTTTTCTTGCCCTGCTAAACAAGGGCGCTGATCACACAATCAATTAACTGCGCCTCAGCCAGGAGTGGCGAGGGCAGTTTGACTCCATTGACATCCACGCTGTGCACGGCACCTGTGCGCCTCTCCCCTCCAAGCCCTAGCAGAGAAACGTGTTGTGACGTCCCTGCTAGGCCACAGTTGCTTAGCAGCGCTGTGTTCTCTTGTCTTCTTCACAGGAGGGTCATTAGGACCCACGACTTTATCTTCAACACCACCCAGTAGAGCGTGAGTGTAGGAGTGGTAATTCTGAGTGGGGGCTTCAGCAAGTTGCAGTAGCGCTCGCCCACCAGGATGGTGCCACTGTAGGGTGTGTAGGACCTGTAGTGCGTGTGTCACTGTGCCACCCGTTTCCTGCAATTTTAGCAGGGTTGGTGGGCTGTGGCAGTGATTAGGTCAGCGTTTTGGCCACTTAGCAAAATGGCGTTTTCATGCCTTCATAGCTTTTGGCCACCCCTCCCTGTAGTAGACAGATAGGTAGGGAAAACAATACCTGGATTAGTACGCTGGGTATTCCCCAAAGGTTTTGCGCCAGCACAGAAATTGGGCGCTTAGGGGAGGGGAGACCCGGGGCGTACCCCGTGGCATCAATAAGCCAACCCTCCAGGTTTAGCAAGCGTGCAGACTTGGGTATAGTTAGCACACCACTTCTGCGGCTTGCTCTCAGGACCTTAGGAATAGCACACTCACACATACGCTTTGGCAGGTAAGGGTAAGGTTCAGTCCCTAGCTTTAGTCTTGGAGGCAAGCGTCTCAGCGAGCCTCAGCAACTCACCAAGGTTGTTCTGGGACAAGTAGTCCACCAGAACTGAGTTTAGGCGTCCCTCAGGTAGAACAAACGCAGAGAAGGGGTCCCAGGTGGCCTCTTAGACTCCAAGCCCTTCCCAGAGGGTGAGGAAGCGCCAACCCTGGCGGTAGCGGTGGCGTAGGACAGACTTCACCAGGTAGAAGCCCTCCTTAGCCATCTCCTCGGCGTTCATGTCGGGGAGTTCCCCTTCAACTTCCATAGGGCTGGCAGCCCCTTGTAAGTCTAGGGCGGCGATCTCCTCGTCGTTAAGCTCCCACTCCTCCCCACAGAGGTCTTCAGGATCATAGTAGCGCTTCAGATGTTGAGCAGCGCACACCAGGGTCCCCCCTAGACGGGGGAAACACCGCACGGGGATACGGTGTCCATCCACTGATAGAATCTTGTAGGGCCCGAAGTATGGGTCATCGCCGGTAGAGCGTGGCCAGGCGGGTAGTCGACTGTGATGCACCAGCACCCAGTCCCCCTCTTGGTAGGTGGCCGGTACTCGGTGCTTGTTCTTCTTGTTCCACTGACGCTCCCTCACTCTCTGGAGCATAGCCTTGGCCTTGTCCACCTTCGCTTGTTGCTCTTGGACCCATTCACCCACAGAAGAATGGGTGGCCTCTGGATAAGGGGCATGTAGGAACCACGCCGGGCGCCCTAGGAATAGCTCATGGGGCGAGTAGCCAGTAGCTGAACTCTCTTGGGAGTTCATCATCAAGGATATGACGGGGAGTCGTCTCACCCAGTCTCTGGTGCGTTCAGTTTTGCACCATATCCTTACATTCTCCTTGAGGACACGGATCTGTCGCTCACATAGGGGGTTGCTCGTGTGAGAGTAGGGAATCCCCGTAGACACCTGGACATTGAGGGATCTCAGGACCCTCTTGTACCAGCCAGTATCTGAGCGAACTCGTACGTCCTCATCGGAGTTGATCTCCTTGGGCGCCCCATAGACACAAAACCACTCCTCCAGGAGTATCTTGATAGTCTCCTCCCCGGTAATGTGCTTGGTACATGGGAACACCCTGGTAAACCTGGTCAACCCACAGGTTACCACAAGGGCGAAGTCATAGCCCCCGAACTTCGGCATCTCCGTGTAGTCCACGTAAAGAACACTGTTAGCACAGTGAGGGATGGGCAGGGTCGAGCAGAGACCTCTGTCCCTGATATCCCCTGGTTTACAGGACCTGCACGAGCACTTGTCCACGATAGGCTGGAGGGTTTTCCGCAGTTGGTCGTCAGTCCACGTAGTGTGGAACCACTGCTTGAATAGCCTCAGGGTACGGTCAGCACCCACATGACCGCTGGACTCATGGGTCCACTTCAGCAGCGCTGGGACTCTGTCACTAGGTACCACAATGCGGTCCTCGTGCCAGAGGTAGCTCTTGTCCCTCTTCCACTGATCTTGGTTGACCAGGAGGGGTTCAAGGCGTTTCTCCAGCCGCTTGTAGATATCCCCAAACTCCTTCAGGTACTCCGATTGTTGGAGTCCATCCAGGGGGCGTATCATAGTCATGTTGAGGTGCAAGTGGACGTCCATACGGCTGAACGCCTCCTTAGCCAGCGCTTCAGACCGGGCACCAATCAGGGCGTCGAAGTTGTTGCGGCTGATGTAGTCTTCACACTCGTTCTTCACTCCCTGTATATGGTGTACCGTCAGCCGTAATTGACTCAGGTAGGTCCACCAGCGCCGTAGCTTGGCCTTCTCAGGTGGGGGGCCCTTCTGGAAAGTGCGGACTGGCTCTTGGTCGCACAGCCAGACCACAGGGTTACTCCCCAACAGTCGTGCTTGTGACGATAGCACTAGCATACCCGCGAGCAATTCCTGCTGTGGAGTAGTTCCCCCTGGCCTGGTTCCATTTCCAGTTCCAGTGACCCAGAGGTACTAGGACCCACTTGTTGTCAGGGTAGCTGTGCTTGAGAGCTCCATCCCGGTTGAGACCTTCCGTCCCCCATTGGGAAATGGCCGAGTCGAACTCCTCCTTCTCTAGTGCTTGCCACTGGAACAACGTTCCACCACCACCCACATTGCTGGCGTCCGTCACCAGGATAATCTCCCCTTGTGCCCTAGGCACGCCCAAGCACTTAGCGTTGGCCACCTTGTCTTTGAGGTCGTCAAACGCTTGTTGTTCTTGTGGGCCCCAGCGCCAAGTAGTACTCTTCTTGATCAAGTCCGTCAGAATGGCGCTTGTGTAGGTGAAGTTTTTGATATGGCGGCGATAGAAGTTGCACGCCCCCATGAAACTGCGTACATCATGAAGTCCTCTCTTGGGGTCTTCGTGTCGTACCTTAGCATCCATCAGGGGTTTGGCCTTAGAGGCCGCTGGGGTCCACCACCCATAGCCAACGTCAAACCCCAGGTACTGCATGATCTCCTGCATGAACTCACACTTTTCCAGCTTGAGTCGTGTGTGGTTCTCCTGGCAGACCGCAAAGAACTCACCCAAGATGATTAGGTGGTCCTCCTGGGTATTGGTCCCGAGGCATACATCGTCGATGTGTGCTTCCATCTGGGCCCCACGGGATATAAGTTCCTGCACCTTAGGTCTCCTTCGTAGGATGGACAAGATCTTGTTCATCAGCTCTTGGAATAGAGCGGGTGCGTTGGCCACGCCAAACGGCATGACCTTCCACTTGAACACCCTCTGCTGAGGGGTGATGAAGGCTAGTAGCTCCTGAGCGTTGGGCGTCAGGTCCACTTGCCAGAATCTGCTCCTCTTGTCCATCTTGGTCTTGTAGCGACAGGAGGCTATCTTCTCAAGGGTAGACTCCATATTGGGAATGGACCCTGAGTGGTTCAGCGTTTTCCTGTTCAGCTCTTCGTAGTCCACTACCAGCCGTTTGGCTGTAGACCCAGGTTTAGCCACCAGGAAACAGGGGCTGCAGTGTTGGGGGTAGTCCCCGTCCTTGTACTCCAGGACTAGGCCAGCATCGATACATTCTTGTATCTGTCGCTCAATCTCGTTGGCCTGCTCTTTAGGAGCTGGATAGGGTCTCCTCCGGATCTTGTGACCCACGAACTCGGGTTTCAGCTTGAGGTCCATCTGTACCAGCTTGTCACATGAAGCTGGAGGGGGTAGTTCTCCGAACACCTCCAGATGGGTCCTTATAAGCTTCTGCACCCGCGGGTCCAATAGCTTGATCTTGTCCTCCATGTCCTCGTCAGAGTGTAAGTTGCTTGCCCCCTGAGTAATAGACGTCGGGAGGTGGTCCTCCACCGACTCTTCGCCCTTGGTAGTGTCCTTCAACCCTTGGTAGGCATATAGTAGGTCTTGTTCAACCATCTCCGATGGACGATGGCAACATAGGCACGCTCGAGGGGGTTCACATACACATTCCTCCGAGAGGTCGTCCTCCTCTGGGGTCCTCAGATGGGCGCTCCAGACGCTCTTCATGAGCTTAAGATATATCTCCCTTTGCCAGGTGGTGATCTTCTGTTCGAGGTCCTCCTTCAATTGGGATAGATCTCCCATACGTCCTTGCTTCAGTGGCCATGAGCTGCGGGTAGGCTTAGCGTAGCATAGCTTTTTCGCCACCAACTTCCTCTTGGAGTCCACATACTCCCTTAGCCTGGATCGAGGGTCCAGCTCTTCGTCCACGGGGTCTTCCACCCTCATGGAGAGTAGGGGTTTCAGTGGGGCGACATACTCGGCGTTCTCCACTTCCTCCACACAGGTCTGCACGAAGAAGGCGTCGTGCTCAGTTTCGTCATCTGAGTGGATAGAGCTAGGTAGGTTGGATAGTCCACACTCAGAGACTCCATCAGGAACAGGTACATGGCAGGGAGAGTTGGGGGCGTTGGTGATAGTCACGACGTATTCACCTCCTCCGGGTGTAGTCTCAATAGCATCTTGAGGTGATAGTCGATTCTTCAAGTCACCCAAGGCGAGTCCATCGCTTTTTCGTTGTATAGCCTGGACCAGAGTCGGGTCCAGATCCTCCCAGGGGATGGAGGTAACACCTCCGTCCACCACGCTGAGCATACTCCCCCATCCGGGTTTCCCAATAGGCGTCTTACGCCCCAGAGGCACGTAGATGGCCTCATCAGGTAAACGAACCGAGCTGATAGTCAGCCTGTCAAGGAGGTTTCGCCAGTACTCGTTGCCCCCATGGGCTCCCCAATCGGGGGAACACAGGACCATACGGGAACGTTCCAAGGCCACCTTGGTCAGGACCTTCCCCAGTTCACTGAACCTGGGGTTCCCGTAGGCCATCCCGAAAGAGGGCCAGTAAAATTTGTAGCTGCAGTTCTTCTTCTTGCTGCAGTAAAGGTCCAGTACATGCTGCTTGTCGCTGGCGAACAACTCCACCCTCAGGTCTTCTCTAGAATAACTTAACTCCTTCAGACCTTGGTCTAGGACTTCCCCCAATAGTTGATAGTCCTGAGTTTTGCAGGCCGCCATCAGGTTCGAGGGCTCCTCCTTCCATACCCTCAGGTAGCTCGAGGTATGTTCTGACTGCTCCGGTGGCACAGACTCTCTACCACTGCCGTGGTCCACGTAGAGGAGGTAGGGCGCTTGCAGCGTCAGGGATTGTATCTGGGAGTGCTGCACGAAGAAGTCAGTCCCCAATACAAAGTCGAAGGCCTCAGTGTCCATCACATAGAACCGATTGGCGATAGTCCGGGAGCCCATAGGTACCTCCACTTCACAGTCCCCGCAGCTGTGCACCACATGTCCATCCCCCATTCGTATAGCCGCGGTGGTCATGGTGTTCTAGAAAAGTTTATAGTGGTTTCAACACTGTGTTTTTGTCTCTCCTGCTGCTTGCTGCTGGTGTAGGGTTTCCTGCTGCTTGTTTTTGGAGATGAAAAGCTTTTGTTTGCTGAAATACAGTAAATCCAGGATGGCCCAAGCCAGAGGTGTGCAAGGAGAAGAGAATCAGGATCAAAGCATGAAGGGCTGCAGTGTAAACAGTGAAAGATGAAAGGATAATCACAGAAACTGCAACTCAGGTCAAATCGGATTGCATATTCACAGAGATATGAAAGTGCTGCCCTAGGTCGTGGATGGTGCCGGAGGGCTCAGGGCCGGCAAGACCCGGGGGGCAGGCACGCGAGGAGTCGACCTGAACGCTGCTGTTGGGGGCAGAACCAGATACACGGACACCAACGGAAGCAAGGGCGGCGACAACGGAGGCAAGATCCATGCTGATTGTTATCCGGCAAAAAATCCCAGTCTATGAAGAAAATTGATGCGGATTATCCTAAGTACATCTGAGTGTCCATATCTGTCTGAAAAGATTTATATAAATCGGATTGTGAAAAAATATTTGGCCGATCTGGCTCGCGCACGCGCGTCAGCGGCAAATGGCGATTCCGGGTAAATGATCGGAACGCGGCGGATTTACGATGAATGGACCGCGGAATCAGATCCGGCTGTAAGTGCGGCTAGCCCTATCTGCTCAGATTTTCAGAGATTCTGCCCAGATTGGCTACATTTTGCTCATTTTCTTTGCTTCGGCGGAATTGCCGCCTCGCAGCTCAGTCACAGGATATTTCCTATATATTTCTGATATGCCGGATTTGATTCCGCGGTCCATTTCCCGTAAATCCGCCGCATTTCGCTATTTTAGCTGGAATCGCCATTTGCCGCTGACGCGCGCTCGCGGGCCAGATCGGCCAGACAATTTTACATAAATGGATTATTTAAATTCTTTCAGACAGTTTTGGACACTCAGATGTATTTAGAATAATTCCCCTCAATTTTCTTCATAGACTGGGATTTTCTGCCGGATAACAATCAGCATGGACCTTGCTTCTGTTGTCGCTGCTCTCGCCTCTGTTGGTGTCCGAGTATCCGGTTCTACCCCCAATAACAACATCCAGGGAGACTCCTCGCGTGCCTGCCCCACTGGTCTTGCCGGCCCCGAGCCCTCCGGCACCCACAACGACCCAGGGCAGCACTTTCATGGTAGCAGAGGCTACCTGAATGTTGTTCCTTTGGTGTCCCAACCACAGCTAGCTCCCCAGTACGGCCCCGTAGACTCCGCCACTTCCGGAGACGTAACGATTACGCTGCCGTGGTGCTGTGCGAACGAGGCCTTGAGAGGAATGCCTTGCGCAAGCCCAAATTGCCCAAGAAGGGCACAAATCAGCAGCTGTGGAGGCCCAGATTACAATCAAGATCCCAGTCGAAATTGGCCATCAAGCAGCCGGAATCTCCCAGCCTACGCTAATGGCAACGCTCCGGTGGAGCTTACGGACCTGGCAGGTACCAATACTCCCTACCAGTGTCCACATTTTGAGACCATCGACGCCGACATTGACGACATTGAGATGGGAGGTCCAGGTGAGGTACCTACCTATAATCGACCAGCCTCATGGGCACAATGGGACAACCATTTGTCTTCCGAAGTGACCCGTAACCTTGAGGCGCTTGAGGCCCTTTGTCTGTTAGCCACGTCTAAGCTGATAGGACAAGAAAGAATCGCCTCTGATTTTTTATTTGAATATTTTTTCCTTCTTCAAGAAGAAATTAATATCAGGATGTGGTGGTGTTCTCAAGAAGATGAATCTTTTGCCATTTTCTTGCAGATCTGGGAGGCAAGTCCCTTCCCGAAGGAGAAGACCAAGGCACCTGTTGCCGGGCCCTCCGCCCCTCATCCCTCTGTTTCCATCCGCGACGATCTAGCCGCCGCGGTGGATGAAGGAATTTTAGAGGCAGCTAGGCAGGCAAGCCTGGAAATTAGGACTGAAGGAGCTCCCCAAGTGGACTCCTGGCTGCGAACCACTGAGATTAGCGGTCCGACAGCCTGCTCAGGCCCTTCAGGACACGGTATGTACTGTCCTGCCGACTGCTCTTGCAGATTACAGCGAGATACTGAGCTCCAATTGCTCAAAGATCAAATGCAACTCATCATTCAGACGCTGGGAATTAAAGATCTTTTCAAGACCCACATGAGGTCTGAGGGCGCATCATCGGTGGAACAAACAACAGAACCGTCGGAGGAGGCGACAGAAATTTTTTCGATTGCTCCTTCGGTGGACTCTAAGACCACCGACGCAAGGATCAGCAAGACTAAGCTAAAGGAAAGGGTTACAATCTCTCGATCTCAGAGTAGATCGGCGAAGGCTAGGAATGAGGTTCAGAATGCCAAGCGAACTGCCTCCCGTACTGCCCTTCCTGCTGTTGATTCCAATGCAATAGCCCAGATGTTGCTCGCCCAGACCCTCGCCGGAGCTGGTGTGGCTAATGATGCCGCCAAGGTGTCTGCCATTACGGCCGGTGTTGGGCTGGATTCACTCCTAAATCCTACTTCGTTGCGACTTCGTCAGGTTGCCAAGCAACCGAAGTATAATGGGAACCCCAGACTTTGGCCTCAGTTCCAACGGGAATTTAAACTGTGGGTTAAGACTCAAAAACTCCAGGATGATCAGTTCCTGATGGCGCTCTTGGACTGCCTTGAGGGAGCGCCGGCCAACACTTGGCTCAGGACCTGGAGTGATCGTGAGGATTCAAGTTCTCCCCTTACCTTTGATGAGGTGTGGGAACAGTTGGAGGTACGTGGATCCCGACTGCCTGAGGACCATTACCACCAGATGTTGAAGAATTTTCCTTCGTTCTCGCGATTGATCTTGCACGAAGTGCAAGACAAGAGACAGCGCTTCTGGAATCTTGTAGAAGAATCTGAACATTCAGGCGAAAAATTTTCTAGTGCCGAGCTGAAAAATCTGATTTTTGACAAGATCCCCTCTGAAACCGCCGCCACCCTTCGGAATAAACAATCCGAAGAAAAGGTCAAGACCTGGTGGGCGGAGATCGATGGCTTTGACGCCTCGGCCAACCGGTTTACCGTCAGGGAGGCACTTCAAAAGTGCTCCCCCACGTCGTTTACCAAGGTGAAATTCACTGAAAACACGTGGAAAATCAAGTTTAATGAAAACGAGGATCGGGACTTGTTTGTCCAAGTCCTCAATAGGGGAGTAAGTTTCCACGGCCATCGCCTGAAGGCCAGGAACTGGGTGTTTTCGTTCACCCCGCAGGAACTGTGGGAAGAGGTTGAGAGGCTCGCTGACGCCGCCAATCAAAATTTCCATGAGGGTCTTGGGGGGCCCAAAAGGGCAACAAAAAGGTGAATGACACCCGGAATGTTCAGGATCATTGTAGCATCTGCCTTCTTTTAGGTTCTACGAACCGAGCTAAGACGCATTCTACTGCTAATCACCGATGGTCTGCTTACGATCACAAGGTGATTGGTGAAAATGTCAGTAATTCGCAGAATTCAGACAAGAATGACAGACAGGTGCATGGTGCTAAGGGGGGAAAGGGTAATCCGACCCCCTCCGGTGGAAACAAAAACACTGGAGGCCCTGGCGGGTCCTAAGGCAAAGGAAATCGGACTCCATCCGGCTTCGGTGGGCAGCCAAACGGCCAGACAAGTCCCAATGGCAACGCCGGAGGCGGAAATCGAAATCCAGGCCAAACCCCTCAATCCGGTACTAACAAAGGAAATGCTCCAGGATCACAGGGTAAAGGTAAGGGAAATCCTTCAGGAACCCCTTTCTCTGGTAAGGGCAGAGGGCGTGGCGACGGTGGTGGCCCATCATCCGGCGGCCGTGGCCGTGGACGAGGAAAGGGCAATCATCGTGTGGATCAGGTCTCAGGTGCAGATCAGGTGTCCGATGCGGATCGAGATTATGTCGAAAATGCCCTGAATCCAGCGGATTATCCGTTCCAAGATGAGTGGATCGACGAATCAGGCTGTGTTCACAATGTTAACGCAGCCGCTGGAGGTCAGAACGCCTAGGGGAGCCACGAAAATCGCCCCTCCCCAGGCGATTTCAGGCATGATCCCCAGATTCCAGATCGACCATTACTTGATGTAGGGTCGCTTGTCTCCTCTCCCCTGGATCCGGCAGCGGATCCTTCTGTTGCAGTGGACGAGGTTGGTGTACAGTCCAAGCACAGGGCCCGTCAGTTTGTCACAAAGCTGTGGGTCTCTGATTGCAAGGGAAATTTCCACCTCGCCACTTGTTTGTGTGACAATGGATCAGAGGTAAATCTCCAATCCAATTCATTCTTACCCGACGACTGCGTGTTTGAATCGCCTCATCCTGTTACCCTCGAGGGAGTTTCTGGACATTCTCTCGCAGGTGGGCAACGCGGTTGTTATATATCTACTCATTTGGTCGCTCAAGACCTTTGGGAAGAGCAAAATGTGGAAGAAGTTGTCCTTAAGGATGACTACTTCTACCGTGCTGACATAAAGTATGACCTTTACTTGGGCCATCCTTGGCTTCGCAAGAACAGGGTGGCGCCCGTAGGTCATCGTCGTTGTTTTTTGCTGGAGTCAGGTCCCTTGGAGCGTCCTGAATTTCGTTTTTTGCACGCAGGGTTTAAAAGTGCAGAAGAATTTTTGAAGCAAAAGGTGACACCAAAATTTGGTGAAGATGTCACCATTGCAGAGGTGAATGGGAGTGCCGATTACTCCCAAGAGTTAGAATGTCTTCGTAGGGACTCCCAGCCACGACGCCCTTCGCGCTGGCACTCTTCATCCTACAGAGTTGTCGACAAATGGCGCGATGCAATTTGTGAATACTTTCATGAACATCATTCCTTTTGGCCCCAGTATGATGCCTTTGCTAACCGTATGAACAAGCGCTTTGACAAGCACTTCAGCGACGCTTGGACCCACAAATGGGACAAGAAGTTGTGGATTAATCCTCCGTTTCACTTAATCCAGCAGGTCATCCACAAAATCAAGCAAGATAAGACCCAGGCAATTTTAGTTGTGCCCTTGTGGGACGACAAGCCTTGGTTTCAGGAATTACAAGACATTTGTGTAGATTACATCGAACTTCCCAGGAAGATTAAGCTGTATGCCAGGGACGACACAGGTCCCCTGCCACAGCGGTCCTGGAGTTCGCTTGCATTCCTGGTGGATGGAAAGCTTTCTGAGTCTGATTCTGCTGATTCTAGTACAGATTCCTGTGTTGGGTCTGAATCTGAGGTTGAGCGTGGTACTGATGATGAATCTATTTTTTCTGATTTTTGTCCGTCAGATACCCAAGGTGATTCAACGTCCAATGGATCCGCCTCGTCTCCCTCTTCCCCAATACGGTCGACATCGAAAAGAATCTTCAGTGCACGGGCGAGGAAAAATCTCCAATCGCGCCGCAAATTCAGAGTTTTTTATGAAAAACCCCCTGTGGAAGCTTTCATGGATCCTTTCGAGGAGCTGGATCACGAAGAGAATCTCTGGGATTTCGACACACGACCCACCTATCTTCAAGAGGCAGTTGATACGGACCTGTTTAGGGACATCCGTAAGAAGATTCTTCCTGCCAAAGCCGAAGAAGTCGCCAAAGTTTTTTCGACAGTAATTCCTGGCGATCAGGTGGACACTGAATTGTGTTCCAAGTCAAGAGAAAAGATTTTTGGGGAACGGAAGGACACAACCCTTTCAGGAAAGTTGATCAAAGATCCCCCTGTCCGTGGACAGTTCGGTGAAGCCTTCATCGAGCTTCGTGAAGGGTACAAGGCAAAAAAACAGCGCCCTTATGAAAATCATGGACATAAACATGAGATCCTCAGAAAAATCATCGAGAGAAATCTCAGGGAATTTGGTTGGCTTGAGGGTTGTATGACCAGCGAATGGTGCTGTTCACCCTTCACAGTCCCGAAGCCACCGCCTGCAGACCAGAACACCATTGATGGTTGGCGAATGGTTGTTGATTTTCGCAATCTCAACGCCGAAACCAAGGCGGATTCACACCCCCTGCCCCTCATTGAGGAGGAAATCGCCAAGAGGGCAAGAGGTCGTTTGTTTTCTGTGCTGGATCTCCGTCACGGCTTTCACCAAATGCCGTTGAGGAAGGACAGCAGACCTCTCACCTGTATGTGCACGCCATGTGGCCCAGTCCAATGGACCGTCATGCCCATGGGGCTGAAGAACGCCCCCTCATTTTTTCAAAGAATGATGGAGGATGTGCTGTTCACAACCCATCCTGAGCTTCGTGCCTTCGTGAGTGTGTACATAGATGACATAATCATCGCGACGGAGGGGGAGGGACTGACCGAAGCCGAGCTGGTGGCCCTACATGAGAAGCAGCTGAACCAAGTTTTGGACATTCTTGACGCCAATCAGCTGGTTTGTGGGCCAAAGAAGGGAAAATTATTTTTAAAATCAGTCGAATTTTGTGGTTCTCTCCTAGAGAATGGCACCCGACGACCCAGTCCAGGGAAGCTCGTCGCTATTCAGAAGTGGAAGCGCCCTGAGACGATCACGGAATTGAGAGGATTCCTGGGTTGTTGCAATTTTTACCACACTTTTGTGCCGAATTATGCCAAATTTGCTGCCCCCCTCACTGAATTATTGAAGGTAGGGAGAGATGCGGGCAAGGCAGGTTCAAAGGTTCGTGTCAAGTGGACTGACGAGTGCGAGGAGGCCTTCCATCACTTGAAGGCGGCCCTCTGCGAAGTCGCCACGTTGCATGTGCCCCAATTTGACCGACCCTTCTACATTAGAACCGACGCATCTAGGTACGCGATCGGAGCTGTCCTTGAACAGGTTGATGAAGCCACCGGCGATCATTACCCTCTTGCATTTTGGTCTCGGAAGCTAGCCCCACGCCAAATGCAATGGTCGCCGCGTGAGCAAGAAACCTACGCCATCATCTGTGCTTTAAAAAAGTACCAATCGTGGGTTGGCACCAATCGAGTCGAGGTCCTGACGGATCATCGATCTCTGGAGTATTGGGCCACCGAACACATTGATACTGTCGCGAGCCCAGCTGGTCGACGGGCCAGATGGCACGAATTTCTCAGTCTGTTTGACCTCCATGTGTCGTATTTGCCTGGAAAACATAACACGGTAGCGGATGCTCTGAGCCGATGGGCTTACCCCGCCTCAGAGGGGCTGCAAAGTACCAACATCCATGGTACGGAGCAGGACCGCCATGTAATCATCGAATGGGATCAGGAAGAAAAGAAACTCATTCGACGTGCATGCATGCAGTGTGCTGTTAAACAGCACGCATTGCCGTGTCACGACATCACGGCCATCACAGATCCGGCGCATGCTCATGAGATCTGCACCAAAACACTGAAAGTCGTGGAAAAAGTCACCGATCCCTCCTCAGGGAGTGTGAAACGGTTTGATTATACCCGACGAGTAAGTCGATTTCGGTTGATCCAGGGCATTAAGCGTCGAGATCCGGCCAAAACTCCACCCCTGCCGAAGGATTCCCTGATCATCCGTGACTGGACGTCCGATTACCTGCAGGATCCCATGTTTAAAGAGGTCTTTGGAAATCTCCAATCCAAAGATGCTCACAGGGATGGGATTTTTGCTGAGTACTCGTTGGATGGGGGGAAGCTGTGGATGGAGGGTAAATTGTGTGTGCCAGACGCCCTAGCCCCCCGAGTGTTAAACTGGTGGCATAAATGGGAGTCCCCCCACGCACATGGCCGTCGACTGTGGTCGATGATTAAACATAGGTTGTTTGGCTCACGGCTATATACTCACTGCATGAAAGTAGCCGCCGGATGCGCCCAATGTGCTGTCTCGACGCCTCCCAGCGCGAAGAAGCACGGCCATCTGAGGCCTCATCCTATTCCGGAGCGCCTCTTTAACAGAGTCACCAGTGATTTCTTCTATCTCGGTGAACTCGATGACGAAGAGAGCCATTGGACTAACAAAAAAGTCAATGGTGTGCTCCTTATTCAGTGCCGTCATTCCGGCTACATTCAAGTGTTGCCTTGCAACATTGAGTCGATGACTGGCAAGGCTGCCGCCAAATGGTGCGCGCAGACCTGGATGGGAGGCTGGGACGTCCCATCCGAGGTGGTGACGGATTCAGGGAAAGAGTACACCTCCGAATGGTGGAGAGAATTATGTGCTCGCCTTGGAATCCACCACCTCCGATGTGAAATCCACTCGCATCGAGCGCTGCCTGGCGAAAGAGCCGGCCGCTCAATTATTAATATGCTTCGTAAGGAGCTCGCGAGTGAAAAGGATTTCCATTGGATGGAAGTTCTCTTCGCATTGCTTCGCCGTTACCACAACACGCCTTTGTATCATGGCCTTTCTCCAAATGAAATTGTCTTTGGACGAAAGAAGTGTTGGTGGAACATGCCGTTGAATAATCCTCGCCCCTGTAAAGATGCTTCGCTGTTTTTGGACGAAGTCCAACGAGCAGATAAATCTGTGTCGAAATTAATCGAGAAGCATCAAGCTGACTGGCTTTGGGTCCAGAATCAAGGCCGAAAAAACCCCCACAATTTTGAAGTCGATGATCGAGTTTGGCTTCGAAAATCCGAAACCACCCTGGACGGAGATGACAAGCTTCTTCCCTTGTGGGAGGGGCCATTCGCTGTTACAGCGCGTCTTGGTGAGAACAGGTGGAGGATTCGTGTGGATGTCAGCAGGGAAATTGACGTTTCGGGCGATCGCCTCAAGAGAGAGATCCCCTCCCCCAAGGATCGGGTTAAACCCCTTTTTTGGACTGCAAAACACTTGTCCGATCGGGTCATCGAAGGGGGGAAGTATGAACTCAAGAGGATTGTTGAAGCAAGACGTGACGCCAAGGGCGAATGGGAATTTCTGTGTGAGTGGAGGGGCTTTGATTCCAGTCACAACAACTGGGAACCAGCCCAATCTTTTGTCCATGGATACACCAAGGGGTTCATTGACTTCCTGAAGAAGCACCCCGAAATTGGCGTACTCCTGACAGATTGTTTGTCGAAACCAGACAGACAAGTGGAGAGCGACGGAAAACGACCTGTGGTGAATCGAGATCCAGCCTTTTACGGCCCTCAGCAGCCACATTCCAGGGCTGATCCGTCGATCCCCCCTCCTGCGGTCAGGCCAGCCCAGGAGCCAAATGAGGACCAAGCTTCAAGTTCGGCCGCTGATTTGCAGCGCCCAAGCCGTACGAGGGCCAGGCCAGACAGGTTGGTGGTCACATGTATTCGTGCTTGGCCGAATTAAGGAAGCCATCCTACCACATTCTGCTCAATCCACTGTTCATTCTTTCTGTTTATGTCATGATGTGGAGAACTGCGAATGTTTGATAATTTGACGTCAATCAATCCATTTTTCTTTGGTCTCCGTTCGGTAACGTATCGAAAGTCGAAAGCCGAAAGCCACGGAGTGTGCTGCCGTGTTCAGAAAAAACCAAACTCAGGCTTAATTCAGGCAGATTCGGGGTAATCTTGTCTCTGTTGGTCTGTGCATCTTTGGAATTTGGCTACTCGTGCAGATGGAAGCAAATGTACATAATCAAAACACCAGCCGGTGACATTCACCCCTACAGGCACCCCCTGTAGTACTGGCTGCACCAGATGCGACGCCAGGAGCTCAGATCTCACCTTCATTTGCTGTGATGCTAACGCCAAAGTCCAGATTCAGATCCAGGATCCTCAAATTTACCTTGAATTTCTCAGGTTTGTCCATCATTCTGCCACTGTTGTACGAAACCCAGACGTCAATTGTTCAGACAATCTTCATCTAGGAGCTCTAAGGACTTCTAACAGTCACCTCTGAAGTCCGTAAGCTTCGTTGTATTTTTGGCACACGCCAATGTGAGCTCAATCCGACCTGAAACTGTCGAAAATGGTGAATCCAAGTGTCTTGTGGGACTCCATCGAAAGATTGGCCTTGTCCAAGTCGATTGACACCACCGCCACTGTACATTCGGTGTCTCTCAGTTATATACTGTCAGTAAAGCGCCTTCAGCGAACCTTCGGCGCGTTACATGCCAAGGATCCAGGGCCAGCATGTCCCATCATGATGCATCATCACATGATCCACATTTTCATAGAATCTGTTAGATGCTCGCGAACCAACGTGCCGGAAAGCACAATTGTGCTGAATAAACGACAATATATATTAACTTTAGTCTAAACGAAGGTGTTGGTAGTTTCAGTTGTACACATTCCGCTTCATTTCACCTTCATCTCAGGGAATTTACTCACATTAGGACAATTTAGATTGATTGCCTTGTCATCTCCTCTCATTCCTTGAAGATCTGTTTAGATCTAAGTGAACAAAAGAGCATCTCTACCTTCGGTGGTTCACTTAGGGTCTACAGACTACATCTGTATTTGTTTTTCCTCACTGTGATTGTCTCATCCCCTTAATCTCTGCTCAATTTGACTCTCAATCTTGCTCAATTTTGTGATCATCCACCAGATGCGCTAATTCTGAGCCACATGCTGTACTTTTCAGAACGACAAAAGCGGGAGTAACACGATGTAGAGTTCGGCGAGGACACCGTAGCGTGCCCGCGACAGCGAAACTGTGCCAGAGCGCTGAGATGTCACTCCAATTCTTGATCCCCCCACTCAATCCACCAAAAATCTACCTCATTCTCAACCAATGCATGGTTTGGTATTGATTCTTGATACGTTTACATGCTTTTTAGCCCCTGACCTAATGTTTTACTGCACGGAGGACTGTTCGTCACTTCTCATTCTGTCTCATTTCAGGTTCATCCAGCCTGATTCAGTGCTAATTCAGCCCAAATCAGGTCAGATCAAGCAGATTTCGCCCCATCGAGGCTACATTTCTATGTTTTTCTGGGACTTACCCGCACTACGTTCTTCGTTGACGTAGCGACACACCCCAGTGTGTTTTTGGAGGGGGAGTGTAAGTGCGGCTAGCCCTATCTGCTCAGATTTTCAGACATTCTGCCCAGATTGGCTACATTTTGGTCATTTTCTTTGCTTCGGCGGAATTGCCGCCTCGCAGCTCAGTCACAGGATATTTCCTATATATTTCTGATATGCCGGATTTGATTCCGCGGTCCATTTCCCGTAAATCCGCCGCATTTCGCTATTTTAGCTGGAATCGCCATTTGCCGCTGACGCGCGCTCGCGGGCCAGATCGGCCAGACAATTTTACATAAATGGATTATTTAAATTCTTTCAGACAGTTTTGGACAATCAGATGTATTTAGAATAATTCCCCTCAATTTTCTTCATAGACTGGGATTTTCTGCCGGATAACAATCAGCATGGACCTTGCTTCTGTTGTCGCTGCTCTCGCCTCTGTTGGTGTCCGAGTATCCGGTTCTACCCCCAATAACAACATCCAGGGAGACTCCTCGCGTGCCTGCCCCACTGGTCTTGCTGGCCCCGAGCCCTCCGGCACCCACAACGACCCAGGTCAGCACTTTCACCGGCACATCAGAAATATATAGGTCTGATCCTGACACTGAGCTGCGGGGCGGCGATTCCGCCGAAGCAGATAAAATGGCCAAAATGTAGCCAATCTGGGGCAGATCTGTGAAAATCTGAGCAGATGGGGGTTAGCCGCACTTACACTCCCCCTCCAAAAACACACTGGGGTGTGTCGCTACGTCAACGAAGAACGTAGTGCGGGTAAGTCCCAGAAAAAAATAGAAATGTAGCCTCGATGGGGCGAAATCTGCTTGATCTGACCTGATTTGGGCTGAATTGGCACTGAATCAGGATGGATGAACCTGAAATGAGACAGAATGAGGAGTGACGAACAGTCCTCCGGGCAGTAAAACATTAGGTTAAGGGCTAAAAAGCATGTAAACGTATCGAGAATCGATACCAAACCATGCCCTGGTTGAGAATGAGGTAGATTATTGGTGGATTGAGTGGGAGAATCAAGAAATAGAGTGACATCTCGGCGCTCTGGCACAGTTTAGCTGTCGCGGGCACGCTACGGTGTCCTCCACGTACTCTACATCGTGTTACTCCCGCTTTTCTCGTTCTGAAAAGTGCAGCATGTGCGTCAGATTTGGCGCATCTGGTGGATGATCACAAGATTCAGCAAGATTGAGAATCAATTTGAGCAGAGATGAAGGAGATGAAACCATCACAGAGAGGGAAAACAAATACAAATGTAGTCTGCAGGCCCTAAGTGAACAGAAAAACATCAGCGTCAACGAACTAACTTCGCCTAACTTGCCTAACTTCGTTGAATGAGAGGAGATGACAAGGAAATCAACCTAAACTGTCCTAAAATGAGGAAATTCCCTCAGATGAAGGTGAAATGAAGCGGAATGTCTAGAACTGAAACTACTAACACCTTTGTTTAGACTAGAGTTAATATATATTGTCGTTTATTCAGCTGAATTGTGCTTTCCGGCACGTTGGTTCGCGAGCATCCAACAGATTCCATGAAAATGTGGATCATGTGATGATGCATCATGATGGGACATGATGGCCCTGGATCCTTGGCATGTAACGCGCCGAAGGTTCGCTGAAGGCGCTTTACTGACAGTATATAACTGAGAGACACCGAATAGTCCTTTATTTACAGTGGCGACGGTGTCAATCGACTTGGACAAGGCCGATCTTTCGATTGAGTCCCACAAGACACTTGGATTCACCATTTTCGACAGTTTCAGGTCGGATTGAGCTCACATTGGCGTGTGCCAAAATTACACGGAAGCTTACGGAAGCTCTGAGGTCCAAGAGGTTGCTGTTAGAAGTCCCTGGAGCTCCTATATGAAGGTTGTCTGAACAATTGACGTCGGGGTTTTTGCTGCAACAGTGCAAGAATGATGGACAAACCTGAGGAATTCAAGGTAAATTCAAGGAATCTGGATCTGAATCTGGACTTTGGCTTCAGCATCACGGCAAATGAAGGTAAGATCTGAGTTCCTGGCGTCGCATCTAGTGCCGCCAGTACTACAGGGGGTGCCTGTAGGGGTGAATGTCGCCGGCCAGCGTTTTTACTATGTACATTTGCTTCCATCTGCACGAGTAGCCAAATTCCAAAGATGCACAGACCAACAGAGACAAGATTACCCCGAATCTGCCTGAATTAAGCCCGAGTTTGGTTTTTTCTGGACACGGCAGCACACTCCGTGGCTTTCGGCAGCGTATCTACGCCTTGTCTGCCGAACGGAGACCAAAGAAAAGTTGATTGACGTCAAATTATCAAACATTCGCAGTTCTCCACATCATGTCGTAATCAGGAAAAATGAACAGTGGATTGAGCAGAATGTGGTTTTTTCAAGTCGTCAGAACACTCACATTGGAATAAGTGGTCGACGGGGCGAGGCTGGAGCTTTTGTAGGAGTTGGACATGCAAGGGTTTCGAACCTACACCCTTGAGCCCTAGCGACGAGTGCCATGACGCCCTGGACTAGACGACTGTTACCCAGATTATGGCGTCGGCGACTCAAGTCACGACGGGTCTCCCTCAATTCGGCCAAGCACGAATACATGTGACCACCAACCTGTCTGGTGGGGCCCTCGTACGGCTTGGGCGCTGCAAATCAGCGGCCGAACTCGAAGCTTGGTCCTCATTTGGCTCCTGGGCTGGCCTGACCGCAGGAGGGGGGATCGACGGATCAGCCCTGGAATGTGGCTGCTGAGGGCCGTAAAAGGCTGGATCTCGATTCACCACAGGTTTTTTTCGTCGCTCTCCACCTGTCTGTCGGGTTTCGACAAACAGTCTGTCAGGAGTACGCCAATTTCGGGGTGCTTCTTGAGGAAGTCGATGAACCCCTTGGTGTACCCATGGACAAAAGAATGGGCTGGTTCCCAGTTGTTGTGACTGGAATCAAAGCCCCTCCACTCAGATAGAAATTCCCATTCGCCCTTTTCGTCACGTCTTGCTTCTAAAATCCTCTTGAGTTCGTACTTCCCCCCTTCAATGACCCGATCGGACAAAAATTTCGAAGTCCAAAAAAGGGGTTTAACCCGATCCTTGGGGGAGGGGATCTCTCTCTTGAGGCGATCGCCCGAAACTTCAATTTCCCTGCTGACATCCACACGAATCCTCCACCTGTTCTCACCTAGACGCGCTGTAACAGCGAATGGCCCCTCCCACAAGGGAAGAAGCTTATCATCTCCGCCCAGGGTGGTTTCGGATTTTCGAAGCCAAACTCGATCATCGACTTCAAAATTGTGGGGGTTTTTTCGGCCTTGATTCTGGACCCAAACGCAGTCAGCTTGATGCTTATCGATTAATTTCGAGACAGTTTTTTCTGCTCGTTGGACTTCGTCCAAAAACGACGAAGCATCTTTACAAGGGCGAGGATTATTCAACGGCATGTTCCACCAACACTTCTTTCGTCCAAAGACAATTTCATTTGGAGAAAGGCCATGATACAAAGGCGTGTTGTGGTAACGGCGAAGCATGGCGAAAAGAATCTCAAGCCAATGGAAGTCCTTCTCACTGGCGAGTTCCTTACGGAGCATATTTATAAGTGAGCGGCCGGCTCTTTCGCCTGGCAGCGCTCGATGTGAGTGGATTTCACATCTGAGGTGATGGATTCCAAGGCGGGTACATAATTCTCTCCACCATTCGGAGGTGTACTCCTTACCTGAGTCCGTAATCACCTCGGATGGGACGTCCCAACCTCCCATCCAGGTCTGCGCGCACCATTTGGCGGCAGCCTTGCCAGTCATCGACTCGATGTTACAAGGCAACACCTGAATGTAGCCGGAATGACGGCACTGAATAAGGAGCACTCCATTGACCTTTTTGTTGGTCCAATGGCACTCTTCGTCGTCGAGTTCACCAAGATAGAAAAAATCACTGGTGACTCTGTTAAAGAGGCGCTCCGGAATAGGATGTGGCCTCAGATGGCCGTGCTTCTTCGCGCTGGGGGGCGTCGAGACAGCACATTGGGCGCATCCGGCGGCTACTTTCATACAATGAGTATATAGCCTTGAGCCGAACAACCTATGTTTAATCATCGACCATAATCTACGGCCATGTGCGTGGGGGGACTCCCATTTGTGCCACCAGTTTAACACTCGGGGGGCCAGGGCGTCTGGTACGCACAATTTACCCTCCATCCACAGCTTCCCCCCATTCAACGAATATTCAGCATAAATTCCATCCTTGTGAGCATCTTTGGATTTGAGATTCTCAAAGACCTCTTTAAACATGGAATCATGCAGATAATCGGACGTCCAGTCACGGATGATAAGGGAATCTTTCGGCAGGGGTGGAGTTTTGGCCGGATCTCGACGCTTAATGCCCTGAATCAGCCGAAATCCACTTACTGGTCGGGTATACTCAAACCGTTTCACACTCCCTGAGGAGGGATCGGTGACTTTCTCCACGACTTTCAGTGATTTGGTGATAATTTCATGAGCATGTGCCGGATCTGAGAAGGCCGTGATGTCATGACACGGGCATGCGTGCTGTTTAACAGTGCATTGCATGCATTCACGTCGAATGAGCTTTTTTTCTTCCTGATCCCACTCAATTACGACGTGGCGGTCCTGCTCCGTACCATGGATGTTGGTACTTTGCAGCCCCTCTGAAGCGGGGTAAGCCCATCGGCTCAGAGCATCCGCTACCGTGTTGTGTTTTCCAGGCAAATACGACACATGGAGGTCAAACAGACTGAGAAATTCATACCATCTGGCCCGTCGACCAGCCGGGCTCGCGACAGTATCAATGTGTTCGGTGGCCCAATACTCCAGAGATCGATGATCCGTCAGGACCTCGACTCGATTGGTGCCAACCCACGATTGGTACTTTTTCAGAGCGCAGATTATGGCATATGTTTCCTGCTCACGCGGTGACCATTGCATCTGGCGTGGAGCTAGCTTCCGCGACCAAAATGCAAGAGGGTAATGATCACCTGTGGCTTCATCAACCTGTTCAAGGACAGCTCCGATCGCGTACCTAGAAGCGTCGGTTCTTATGTAGAAGGGTCGGTCGAATTTCGGCACATGCAACGTGGCGACTTCGCAGAGGGCCGCCTTCAAGTGATGGAAGGCCTCCTCGCACTCGTCAGTCCACTTGACACGAACCTTTGAACCTGCCTTGCCCGCATCTCTCCCTACCTTCAATAGTTCAGTGAGGGGGGCAGCAAATTTGGCATAATTCGGCACAAAAGTGTGGTAAAAATTGCAACAACCCAGGAATCCTCTCAATTCCGTGATCGTCTCAGGGCGCTTCCACTTCTGAATAGCGACGAGCATCCCTGGACTGGGTCGTCGGGTGCCATTCTCAAGGAGAGAACCACAAAATTCGACTGATTTTAAAAATAGTTTTCCCTTCTTTGGCCCACAAATCAGCTGATTGGCATCAAGAATGTCCAAAACCTGGTTCAGCTGCTTTTCATGTAGGGCCACCAGCTCGGCTTCGGTCAGTCCCTCCCCCTCTGTCGCGATGATTATGTCATCTATGTACACACTCACGAAGGCACGAAGCTCAGGGTGAGCTGTAAAAAGCACATCCTCCATCATTCTTTGAAAAAACGAAGGGGCGTTCTTCAGGCCCATGGGCATGACCGTCCACTGGACTGGGCCACATGGCGTGCACATACAGGTGAGAGGTCGGCTGTCCTTCCTCAACGGCATTTGGTGAAAGCCGTGACGGAGATCCAGCACAGAAAACAAACGACCTCTTGCCCTCTTGGCGATTTCCTCCTCAATGAGGGGCAGGGGGTGTGAATCCGCCTTGGTTTCGGCGTTGAGGTTGCGAAAATCAACAACCATTCGCCAACCATCAATAGTGTTCTGGTCTGCAGGCGGCGGCTTCGGGACTGTGAAGGGTGCACAGCACCATTCGCTGGTCATACAACCCTCAAGCCAACCAAATTCCCTGAGATTTCTCTCGATTATTTTTCTGAGTATCTCATGTTTCTGTCCATGGTTCTCATAAGGACGCTGTTTCTTCGCCTTGTACCCTTCACGAAGCTCGATGAAGGCTTCACCGAACTGCCCACGGACAGGGGGGTCTTTGATCAACTTCCCCGAAAGGGTTGTGTCCTTCCGTTCCTCAAAAATCTTGTCTCTTTTCTTGGAACACAACTCAGTGTCCACCTGATCGCCAGGAATTACTGTCGAAAAAACTTTGGCGATTTCTTCGGCCTTGGCAGGAAGAATCTTCTTACGGATGTCCCTAAAAAGGTCCGTATCAACTGCCTCTTGAAGATAGGTGGGTCGAGTGTCGACATTCCAGAGATTCTCTTCGTGATCCAGCTCCTCGAAAGGATCTATGAAAGCTTCCACACGGGGTTTCTCATAAAAAACTCTGAATTTGCGGCGCGAAGAAAATTTTTTTGTCGTCCGTGCGCCGTAGATTCTTTTGGGTGTAGATCGTAATGGGGAAGAGGGAGACGAGGCGGATCCATTTGACGTTGGATCACCTTGGGCATCTGACGGACAAAAATCAGAAGAAATAGATTCATCATCAGTACCACGCTCAACCTCAGATTCAGACCCAACACAGGAATCAGTACTAGAATCAGCAGAATCAGACTCAGAAAGCTTTCCATCCACCAGGAATGCAAGCGAACTCCAGGGCCGCTGTGGCAGGGGACCTGTGTCGTCCCTGGCATACAGCTTAATCTTCCTGGGAAGTTCGATGTAATCTACACAAATGTCTTGCAATTCCTGGAACCAAGGCTTGTCGTCCCACAAGGGCACAACTAAAATCGCCTGGGTTTTATCTTGCTTGATTTTGTGGATGACCTGCTGGATTAAGTGAAACGGAGGATTAATCCATAACTTCTTGTCCCATTTATGGGTCCAAGCGTCGCGAAAGTGCTTGTCAAAGCGCTTGTTCTCGCGGTTAGCAAAGGCATCATACTGTGGCCAAAAGGAATGGTGTTCATAAAAATATTCACAAATTGTATCGCGCCATTTGTCGACAACTCTGTAGGATGAAGAGTGCCAGCGCGAAGGGCGTCGTGGCTGGGAGTCCCTACGAAGACATTCTAACTCTCGGGAGTAATCGGCACTCCCATTCACCTCTGCAATGGTGACATCTTCGCCAAATTTTGGTGTAACCTTTTGCTTCAAAAATTCTTCTGCACTTTTAAACCCTGCGTGCAAAAAACGAAATTCAGGACGCTCCAAGGGACCTGACTCCAGCAAAAAACAACGCCGATGACCTACGGGCGCCACCCTGTTCTTGCAAAGCCAAGGATGGCCCAAGTAAAGGTCATACTTTATGTCGGCACGATAGAAGTAGTCATCCTTAAGGATAACTTCCTCCACATTGCCATCTTCCCAAAGGTCTTGAGCGACCAAATGAGTTGATATATAACAACCGCGTTGCCCACCTGCGAGAGAATGTCCAGAAACTCCCTCGAGGGTAACAGGATGAGGCGATTCAAACACGCAGTCGTCAGGCAAGAAGAAATTGGATTGGAGATTTACCTCCGATCCATTGTCACACAAACAAGTGGCGAGGTGGAAATTGCCCTTGCAATCAGAGACCCACAGCTTTGTGACAAACTGACGGGCCCTGTGCTTGGACTGTACACCAACTTCGTCCACTACAACAGAAGGATCCGCTGCCGGATCCAGGGGACAGGAGACAAGCGACCCTACATCAAGTAGTGGTCGAGAAGGAATCTGGGGATCATGCCTGAAATCGCCTGGGGAGGGGCGATTTTCGTGGCTCCCCTAGGCGTTCTGACCTCCAGTGGCTGCGTTAACATTATGGACACACCCTGATTCGTCGACCCACTCATCTTGGAGCGGATCATCTGCTGGATTCAAGGCATTTTCAACGTAATCTCGGTCCGCATCGGACACCTGATCTGCACCTGAGACCTGATCCACACGATGGTTGCCCTTTCCACGTCCACGGCCACGGCCACGGCCGCCGGATGATGGACCTCCACCGTCGCCACGCCCTCTGCCCTTACCAGAGAAAGGGGTTCCCGAAGGATTTCCCTTACCTTTACCCTGGAATCCTGGAGCATTTCCCTTGTTTGTACCGGATTGAGGGGTTTGGCCTGGATTTCGATTTCCGCCTCCGGCGTTGCTATTGGGATTTTTCTGGCCGTTCGGCTGCCCACCGGAGCCGGATGGAGTCCGATTTCCTGTGCCTTGGGACCCGCCAGGGCCTCCAGGATTTTTGTTTCCACCGGAGGGGGTCGGATTCCCTTTTCCAGCCTTCCCACCGTGCACCTGTCTGTCATTCCTGTCTGAATTCTGCGAATTACTGATATTTTCACCAATCACCTTGTGATCGTAAGGAGACCATCGGTGATTATCAGTAGAATGCGTCTTAGCTCGGTTCGTAGAACCTAAAAGAAGGCAGATGCTACAGTGCTGCTGAACATTCCGGGTGTCATTCACCTTTTTGTTGCCCTTTTGGGCCCCATTTTGGGTGTTTTGCTGGGTATTCTTGTTTCCCCCAAGACCCTCATGGAAATTCTGGTTGGCGGCGTCGGCGAGCCGCTCAACCTCCTCCCAGAGTTCTTTCAGGGTGTACGAAAACACCCAGTTTTTGGCCTTCAGGCGATGACCGTGGAAGCTGACTCCCCTGTTGAGGACTTGGACAAACAAGTCCCGATCCTCGTGTTCATGAAACTTGATTTTCCACGTCTCCTCAGTGAATTTCACCTTGGAGAAGGACGTGGGGGAGCACTTTTGAAGTGCCTCCCTGACGGAGAACTTGTTGGCAGAGGCATCGAAGCCTTCCACCTCCGCCCACCAGGTCTTGACCTTTTCTTCGGACTGTTTGTTCCGAAGGGTGGCGGCAGTTTCTGAGGGGATCTTGTCAAAAATCAGACTTTTCAGCTCGGCACTAGAAAATTTTTCGCCTGAATGTTCAGCTTCTTCCACTAAATTCCAGAAGCGCTGTTTTTTGTCTTGCACTTCGTGCAAGATTAATCGCGAGAATGAAGGAAAATTCTTCAACATTTGGTGGTAATGGTCCTCTGGCAGCCGGGATCCACGTACCTCCAACTGTTCCCACACCTCATCAAAGGTAAGGGGGGAACTTGTATCCTCGCGATCACTCCAAGTCCTGAGCCAAGTGTTGGCCGGCGCTCCCTCAAGGCAATCCAAGAGGGCCATCAGGAACTGATCATCTTGGAGTTTTTGAGTCTTAACCGACAGTTTAAATTCCCGTTGGAACTGAGGCCAACGTCGGGGGTTCCCATTATACTTCGGTTGCTTGGCAACCTGACGAAGTCGCAAGGAAGTAGGATTAAGAAGCGAATCCAGCCCAACACCGGCCGTAATGGCAGACACCTTGGCGGCATCATTCGCCACACCAGCTCCGGCGAGGGTCTGGGCGAGCAACAGCTGGGCTAAGGTATTGGAATCAGCAGCAGGAGGGGCAGTACGGGAGGCAGTTCGCTTGGCATTCTGAGCCTCAGTCCTAGCCTTCGCCGTCCTACTCTCAGAACGAGAGATTTTAACCCTTTCCTTTAGCTTGGTCCTGCTGATCCTTGCATCGGTGGTCCTGGAGTCCACCGAAGGAGCAATTGAAAAAATTTCTGTCGCCTCCTCCGACCGCTCTGTTGCTTGTTCCACCGATGAGGTGCCCTCAGACCGCATGTGCGTCTTGAAAAGATTTTTTATTCGCAGCGTTTCAATGATGAGGTGCATTTGATCTTTGAGCGTTTGGAGCTCAGCATCTCGCTGGAATCTGCAGGAGCAGTCGGCAGGACAGTACATGCCGTGTCCTGAAGGGCCTGAGCAGGCTGTCGGACCGCTGATCTCGGTGGTCCGCAGCCAGGAGTCCACTTGGGGAGCTCCTTCAGCCCTGATTTCCAGGCTTGCCTGCCTGGCCGCCTCTAAAATTCCCTCCTCAACCGCGGCGGCTAGATCGTCGCGGATGGAAACAGGTGGATGAGGGGCGGAGGGCCCGGGAACAGGTGCGCAGCCCTTCTCCTTCGGGAAGGGGCTTGCCTCCCAGATCTGCAAAAAAATGGCAAAAGAGTCATCTTCTTGAGAACGCCACCACATCCTGGTATTAATTTCGTTCTGAAGGAGGAAAAAATATTCCATTAAAAAATCAGAGGCGATTCTTTCTTGTTCGATCAGCTTAGACGAGGCTAAGTAACAAAGGGCCTCAAGGGCCTCAAGGTTACGGGTCACTTCTGGGGACAAATGGTCGCCCCAGTGTGCCCAAGAGGCTGGTCGATTATAGCTAGGTACCTCACCTGGACCGCCCATCTCAATGTCGTTCAGATCGGCTTCCGTGGTCTCAAATGTTGGACATCCGTAAGGAAGGTTGGTACCTGCCAGCTCCGTAAGCTCCACCGGAGCGTTGCCATCGTCGTAGGCCGGCGGATTCCAGCTGCTCGATGGCCAGTTTCGACTGGGATTATGGTAATCTGGGTCCCCACAGCTGCTGATGTGCGCCCTTCTTGGCCAGCTTGGACTTGCGCAAGGCATTCCTCTCAAGGCCTCGTTCGCGCAGCACCAAGGCAGTGTAATCGTTACTTCTCCAGAAGCGGCGGGGTCTACGGGGCCGTACTGGGGAGCGGGCTGTGGATAGGATGCCACTGAAGCAACATTCAGGTAGCCTCTGCTACCATGAAAGTTCTGCCCTAGGTCGTGGATGGTGCCGGAGGGCTCAGGGCCGGCAAGACCCGGGGGGCAGGCACGCGAGGAGTCGACCTGAACGCTGCTGTTGGGGGCAGAACCAGATACACGGACACCAACGGAGGCAAGGGCGGCGACAACGGAGGCAAGATCCATGCTGATTGTTATCCGGCAAAAAATCCCATTCTATGAAGAAAATTGCTGCGAATTATCCTAAGTACATCTGAGTGTCCATATCTGTCTGAAAAGATTTATATAAATCCGATTGTGAAAAAATATTTGGCCGATCTGGCTCGCGCACGCGCGTCAGCGGCAAATGGCGATTCCGGGTAAATGATCGGAACGCGGCGGATTTACGATGAATGGACCGCAGAATCAGATCCGGCACATCAGAAATATATAGGTCTGATCCTGAGACTGAGCTGCGGGGCGGCGATTCCGCCGAAGCAGATAAAATGGCCAAAATGTAGCCAATCTGGGGCAGATCTGTGAAAATCTGAGCAGATGGGGGTTAGCCGCACTTACAAGATAGCTGAAATGTTTTGGAAAAGAGTTGGAAAACTGCCCCATGGTCACTCTATCTCCATAGTGCCATCTCAGGAGATGTGCACTCTTTGTTTTGGGTCCCATATGTGCTGAAGTGGCAGGGCATGTGGCGATGAGGTCACTGTCATGTCACATGGGATCTTCCTACTTAGCTAGGCTGACCAGGAATTGAACCCAGGACCTCTCAAAAAGAGGTGCCCAGCCCCCTAGGGTGCATACCACTAGGATAGCTAAGAATTCATGGAAAAACATAGATAAATTCATAGGCTCTGCCCTGGATATGTCAGTACTCAGTCAACTCAGGAAAAGATGCTTAGCCTCATATTGAAAGGGGATTAAGGGGTCCACTCCATATCCTGATTGGGTGTTTGGTTCCATAGGTCAAAATGTGTTCTCACCACTTTTGGTGGGACCAATACTAAGATAAAAATGCCTGGATGCTCAGTGCATCCCTAATACAACTAGAGTATGCCTCAAAGCATTGGAAAAGCACTTTTTCTTACTCCCCCCCTGTGCTGTGGTGGCCACCACTGTCGCATTTTAGGAAAAAGGGATTTTTTCTTGACCTTTCCTTGGTTTCCACATCTACTTTAAAATACCTATAGTTTCCCTCACACAGAAAAATGGGCGCTCACCATGGCTGGCGCTCTTTTGCTGCTCTGTTTGTAACATTTCCTACAGAAGATCCAGCGCTCATGGCGCTGCCGGGGCTCCTGTGGCTTGGTTGGGTTAGTTTGGGAGCATGCCAAAACATGTGCATGTGCATCCCTCCCTCCAAGACGCAGCGCGACACAAACCCAACGCAAGACACAATATAGACACTCGCATGGGTTCTCGTAAACCTGCTGGCGACCTGTGACCTGTCTTAGGGCGAAGGGAGTCGTAAAAAATTAAATTGCCCCTTGGTGGGGTCTTGGGTTCTGCTCAGTCTCTCCAGGCTGCTGCGTTTCGGCCCGAAAACGGCCTACTCAGCGAAACTGCGCGTGGGTATCTGCAGAGGCAGGAATGGGAGAATTATGGACGAATCCACGCAAAAGCGAAGCGACGACACCAAAATCCGTCAAATGACGGCCTAGAATTGTTTTAAGACAACACACCTGAGCAGAATCCAATCGTGCATCAGAAGCACATTTTTATAAAAATTATAGTCATCTCTAGATTTTTTAAATCAAGAAATTCCTAGGCATAAAAAGGCGGCGCGCAGGAGCGGCTCCTAGCGAAGCGCCGGAAAATGCAGAAATAATGGCATTATAAACGTATGTCTCACGTAGACAGGAAAATGACGAGACACACATTAATAAATAAACATACAGATTCCACCTACACTAATAGAAGCTTCAAAAATTCAAGAATTCGAAAATCAACGAAAAGACTTCAATGAATCAGGTATAAACTACAGGTATGCTCGTCTCGTATGCCGCATACACATTGCCCGTCTCGTGTCTCCGTGAACGAGTCTTGTAGCAGCGCTAACAACGATAAAACACGATAGAGGGATTGATTAGAAAGATTGCAGATGATTAGAGGTCAGATCAGGGTGATTAGACATACACACAAGTGCATAGCAACGTTCTTCGCGTGCGCCCCGTTTTTCTCCTCACCTTGCTTCACTCTCCAGCGGTAGGTAAGGTAGGTACGCCCAGGTGGGGCCACCCCGTGGTGGAGTTCGAGATTGCAGGTAAGATGGGCAGGTTTGCCCAACACAGTCGTGCATGCTCGTGCATTCACACACGCATTAAAGGGTAGGCCACGCGAAGTGCGCACGGTAAACCTTGTTTAGGCTACCCAGGGGCTCCTTGATACGTTCTTTAAGAGAACCTGAGGAGTCCCTTAACGCTTGCTTGCTTGACAGGGGAGCTGATCTTCAGCGCGTTTGCGGACAGTGTATTATAGGTCACACTGAGAACCGTACAATACGGGGAGTGTGGCTTGGTTCCTCCGCCGCAAACACCCCTTCATTTGCCTATGCTTTACAGGTGGGCAGGTAGGGTGATTAGTGCAACAGCATACAATTTTTCTTGCCCTGCTAAACAAGGGCGCAGATCACACAAACAAGTAACTCCGCCTCTGCCTGTGGCAGAGCAGGGAGTCCGACTTCATGGACATCTGCGCCGTGCACGCAAAAAGAGCACCTCTTCCCGCCAAGCCCTAGCAGGGGAAACGCGTTGTGGCGTCCCCTGTTAGGCCACAGTTACTTAGCAGCGTTGTGTTCTCTTGTCTTCTTCACAGGAGGGTCGCTAGGACCCACGACATGTTCTTCAACAACACCAAGTAGAGTGTGCGTGTAGGAGTGGTAGTCCTGAGTGGGGGCTTGAGCCGGTTGCAGCAGTGCTCGCCCACCAGGATGGTGCCACTGTAGGGTGTGTAGGACCTGTAGTGCGTGTGTCACTGTCCCACCCGTTTCCTGCAATTTTAGCAGGGTTGATGGGCTGTGGCAGTGGTTAGGTCAGTGTTTTGGCCACTTAGCAAAACGGCGTTTTCATGCCTTCATAGCTTTTGGCCACCCCTCCCTGTAGTAGACAGATAGGTAGGGAAAACAATACCTGGATGAGTACGCTGGGTATTCCCCAAAGGTTTTGCGCCAGCACAGAAATTGGGCGCTTAGGGCAGGGGAGACCCGGGGCGTACCCCGTGGCATCAATAAGCCAACCCTCCAGGTTTAGCAAGCGTGCAGACTTTGGTATAGTTAGAACACCACTTCTGCGGCTTGCTCTCAGGACCTTAGGAATAGCACACTCACACATACGCTTTGGCAGGTAAGGGTAAGGTTCAGTCCCTAGCTTTAGTCTTGGAGGCAAGCGTCTCAGCGAGCCTCAGCAACTCACCAAGGTTGTTCTGGGACAAGTAGTCCACCAGAACTGAGTTTAGGCGTCCCTGGGGTAGAACAAACGCAGAGAAGGGCTCCCAGGTGGCTCTTCGACTCCAAACCCTTCCCAGAGGGTGAGGAAGCGCCAACCCTGGCAATAGCGGTGGCGTAGGACAGACTTCACCAGGTAGAAGCCCTCCTTAGCCCTCTCCTCGGCGTTCATGTCGGGGAGTTCACCTTCAACTTCCATAGGGCTGGCAGCCCCTTGTAGGTCCAGAGCGGCGATTTCCTCGTCGTTCAGCTCCCACTCCTCCCGAAAGAGGTCTTCAGGATCATAGTAGCGCTTCAGGTGTTGAGCAGCGCACACCAGGGTCCCCCCTAGACGG
Organism: Eutreptiella sp. 'Long Island Sound 2002'; assembly: GCA_964036045.1. Lineage (NCBI taxonomy): Eukaryota > Euglenozoa > Euglenophyceae > Eutreptiales > Eutreptiaceae > Eutreptiella > Eutreptiella sp. 'Long Island Sound 2002'. Next base: position 20,576,018 of record OZ038378.1, on the reverse strand, counting down.
GGAGAACACCGCACGGTGATACGGTGTCCATCCACTGATAGAATCTTGTACGGCCCGAAGTATGGGTCATCGCTGGTAGAGCGTGGCCAGGCGGGTAGTCGACTGTGGTGCACCAGCACCCAGTCCCCCTCTTGGTAGGTGGCCGGTACTCGGTGCTTGTTCTTCTTGTTCCACTGACGCTCCCTCACTCTCTGGAGCATAGCCTTGGCCTTGTCCACCTTCGCTTGTTGCTCTTGGACCCATTCACCCACAGAAGAATGGGTGTCCTCTGGATAGGGGGCATGTAGGAACCATGCCGGGCGCCCTAGGAATAGCTCATGTGGCGAGTAGCCAGTAGCTGAACTCTCTTGGGAGTTCATCATCAAGGATATGACGGGGAGTAGTCTCACCCAGTCTCTGGTGCGTTCAGTTTTGCACCATATCCTTACATTCTCCTTGAGGACACGGATCTGTCGCTCACATAGGGGGTTGCTCGTGTGCGAGTAGGGAATCCCCGTAGACACCTGGACATTGAGGGATCTCAGGACCCTCTTGTACCAACCGGTATCTGAGCGTACTCGTACGTCCTCATCGGAGTTGATCTCCTTGGGCGCCCCATAGACACAAAACCACTCCTCCAGGAGTATCTTGATAGTCTCCTCCCCGGTAATGTGCTTGGTACATGGGAACACCCTGGTAAACCTGGTCAACCCACAGGTTACCACGAGGGCGAAGTCATAGCCCCCGAACTTCGGCATCTCCGTGTAGTCCACGTATAGAACACTGTTAGCACAGTGACGGATGGGCAGGGTCGAGTAGATACCTCTGTCCCTGATATCCCCTGGTTTACAGGACCTGCACGGGCACTTGTCCACGATAGGCTGGAGGGTTTTCCGCAGTTGGTCGTCAGTCCACGTAGTGTGGAACCACTGCTTGAACAGCCTCAGGGTACGGTCAGCACCCACATGACCGCTGGACTCATGGGTCCACTTCAGCAGCGCTGGGACGCTTTCACTAGGCACCACAATGCGGTCCTCGTGCCAGAGGTAGCTCTTGTCCCTCTTCCACTGGTCTTGGTTGACCAGGAGGGGTTCGAGGCGTTTCTCCAGGCGCTTGTAGATATCCCCAAACTCCTTCAGGTACTCCGATTGTTGGAGTCCATCCAGGGGGCGTATCATCGTCATGTTGAGGTCCAAGTCGACGTCCATACGGCTGAACGCCTCCTTAGCCAGCGCTTCAGACCGGGCACCAATCAGGGTGTCGAAGTTGTTGCGGCTAATGTAGTCGGCACACTCGTTCTTCACTCCCTGGATATGGTGTACCGTCAGCCGTAGTTGACTGAGGTAGGTCCACCAGCGCCGTAGCTTGGCCTTCTCAGGTGGGGGACCCTTCTGGAAACTGCGGACCGGTTCTTGGTCGCACAGCCAGACCACAGGGTTACTCCCCAACAGTCGTGCTTGTGAGGATAGCACCAGCATACCCGCGAGCAATTCCTGCTCATAGGTGGAGTAGTTCCCCCTGGCCTGGTTCCACTTCCAGTTCCAGTGGCCCAGAGGTACTAGGACCCACTTGTCGTCAGGGTAGCTGTGCTTGAGGGTTCCATCTCGGTTGAGACCTTCCGTCCCCCATTGGGAAATGGCCGAGTCGAACTCCTTCTTCTCTAGTGCTTGCCACTGGAACAACGTTCCACCACCACCCACATTGCTGGCGTCCGTCACCAGGATAATCTCCCCTTGTGCCCTAGGCACGCCCAAGCACTTAGCGTTGGCTACCTTGTCTTTGAGCTTGTCAAACGCTTGTTGCTGTTGTGGGCCCCAGCGCCAAGTAGTAGTCTTCTTGATCAAGTTCGTCAGAACGGCGCTGGTGTAGGTGAAGTTTTTGATGTGGCGGCGATAGAAGTTGCACACCCCAATGAAACTGCGTACATCATGAAGTCCTTTCTTGGGGTCTTCGTGTCGTACCTTGGCATCCATCAGGGGTTTGGCCTTAGAGGCCGCTGGGGTCCACCACCCATAGCCAACGTCAAACCCCAGGTACTGCATGGTCTCCTGCATGAACTCACACTTCTCCAGCTTGAGTCGTGTGTGGTTCTCCAGGCAGACCGCAAAGAACTCACCCAAAAGGGTTAGGTGATCCTCCTGGGTATTGGTCCCGAGGCATACGTCGTCGATGTGAGCCTCCATCTGGGCACCACGGGATATGAGCTCCTGCACCTTAGGTCTCCCTCGTAGGATGGACAAGATCTTGTTCATCAGCTCTTGGAATAGAGCGGGTGCGTTAGCCACGCCAAACGGCATGACCTTCCACTTGAACACCCTCCCCTGAGGGGTGATGAAGGCCAGTAGTTCCTGTGCGTTGGGCGTCAGGTCCACTTGCCAGAATCTGCTCCTCTTGTCCATTTTGGTCTTGTAGCGACAGGAGGCTATCTTATCCAGGGTAGACTCCATATTGGGAATGGACCCTGAGTGGTTCAGCGTTTTCTTGTTCAGCTCTCCGTAGTCCACTACCAGCCGTTTGGCTGTAGACCCAGGTTTAGCCACCAGGAAACAGGGGCTGCAGTGTAGGGGGTAGTCCCCGTCCTTGTACTCCAGGACTAGGCCAGCGTCGATACATTCTTGTATCTGTCGCTCAATCTCGTTGGCCTGCTCTTTAGGAGCTGGATAGGGTCTCCTCCGGATCTTGTGACCCACGAACTCGGGTTTCAGCTTGACGTCCATCTGTACCAGCTTGTCACATGAGGCTGGAGGGGGTAGTTCTCCGAACACCTCCAGATAGGTCCTTATAAGCTTCTGTACCCGCGGGTCCAATACCTTGATCTTGTCCTCCATGTCCTCGTCAGAGTGTAAGTTGCTTGCCCCCTGAGTAATAGACGTCGGGAGGTGGTCCTCCACCGACTCTTCGCCCGTGGTAGTGTCCTTCAGCCCCTGGTAGGCATATAGAAGGTCTTGTTCAACCATCTCCGGTGGACGATGGCAACATAGGCACGCTCGAGGGGGTTCACATACACATTCCTCCGAGAGGTCGTCCTCCTCTGGGGTCCTCAGATGGGCGCCCCAGACGCTCTTCATGAGCTTAAGATCTACCTCCTTTTGCCAGGTGGTGATCTTCTGTTCGAGGTCCTCCTTCAATTGGGATAGCTCTCGCATACTTCCTTGCTTCAGTGGCCACGAGCTGCGGGTAGGCTTCGCGTAGCATAGCTTTTTCGCCACCAACTTCCTCTTGGAATCCACATACTCCCTTAGCCTGGATCGAGGGTCCAGCTCCTCGTCCACGGGGTCTTCCACCCTCATGGAGAGTAGGGGTTTTAGTGGGGCGACGTACTCGGCGTTCTCCACTTCCTCCACACAGGTCTGCACGAAGAAGGCGTCGTGCTCAGTTTCGTCATCTGAGTGGATAGAGCTAGGTAGCTCATATAGTCCACACTCAGAGACTCAATCAGGAACAGGTACATGGCAGGGAGAGTTGGGGGCGTCGGTGACAGTCACGACGTACTCATCTCCTCTGGGTGTAGTGTCAATAGCATCTTGAGGTCGTAGGCGATCCTTCAAGTCACCCAAGGCGAGTCCGTCGCTTTCTCGTTGTATAGCCTGGACCAGAGTCGGGTCCAGATCCTCCCAGGGGATGGAGGTAAGACCTCCGTCCACCACGCTCAGCATACTCCCCCATCCGGGTTTCCGAATAGGCGTCTTACGACCCAGAGGCACGTAGATGGCCTCATCATTTAACCGAACAGAGCTGATAGTCAGCCTGTCCAGGAGGTTTCGCCAGTATTCGTTGCCCCCATGGGCTCCCCAATCGGGGGAACACAGGACCATACGGGAACGTTCCAAGGCCACCTTGGTCAGCACCTTCCCCAGTTGACTGAACCTGGGGTTCCCGTAGGCCATCCCGAAAGAGGGCCAGTCAAATTTGTAGCTGCAGTTCTTCCCCTTGCTGCAGTAAAGGTCCAGTACATGCTGCTTGTCGCTGGCGAACAACTCCACACTCAGGTCTTCTCGAGAGTAACCCAACTCCTTCAGACCTTGGTCTAGGACTTCCCCCAATAGTTGATAGTCCTCAGTTTTGGAGGCCGCCATCATGTTCGAGGGCCCCTCCTTCGATAGCCTCAGGTAACTCGAGGTATGTTCCGACTGCTCCAGTGGCACAGACTCTTTGCCACTGCCGTGGTCCACGTAGAGGAGGTAGGGCGCTTGCAGCGTCAGGGATTGTATCTGGGAGTGCTGCACGAAGAAGTCAGTCCCCAGTACAAAGTCCAAGGCCTCAGTGTCCATCACATAGAACTGATGGGTGATAGTCCTGGAGCCCATAGGTACCTCCACTTCACAGTCCCCGCAGCTGTGCACCACATGTCCATCCCCCATACGTATAGCAGCGGTGGTCATGGTGTTCTTCAGGCTCCCACAAGGTAAAATTTTCTTGGCCACTATAGATATGGTGGCGCCAGTGTCCAATACCCCCAGGTATTCACGTCCAGCTAGTCGGATACGTACCCAAAACACCAGGTCTTGGGTGCCACCACAGCGTCCCCGTCAGAACTCCGCGGGACAGGTCACCTCGAACCCCTTGTTCCGCAATTTGAGGGCCATCCTCATGAAACGGCTCCTCTTCTTAGCGTTGCCGTCATCACCACCTTCATGCTCACGCTTGGCTCCGTGTTCTTGCTGGGCCTGCGTTTGTGAGCGTGTGGTAGGACCAGACTGCCCTCCAGAGGGCTCGGAGTTCCCCCCTGGATTAGGGTTGGGGTTGCCTCCGTTCTTGTCCTTGTTCTTGTTGTCGGGCTGGCGGTTAGCGCCTCCTCCTCGTTCACCTTGACCCTTGTCTTGCCCTTGACCACGTCCTTTCGACTTGCCCTTGCCGGAGTCGTTGCCTTTGCCTTTGCCTCCACCTTTGCCTGAGCCTTTGCCAGGATCTTCACCCTTAAGCTTCGCCGATAGGTGTTGCTTATGGTAGCACTCATCCTCGTAGTGCTTCCGCTTCCCGCAGAATGCACACGTGATGGTGCACCTGTAATGATCCGGCAGCTTCGCTTTGGCGCCGGTGTTCTTCTCCTGCTGCTTCCCCTGGACTACGAAGCAGTCTCGCTGCTCGCAGTCAGGGGCCTGCTGCAGGTGGCCCTGCTCGTCTCTGGCATCACATCAGAATAGCTCCTTCACGTTCTCCATGATACGGGCGTGGGCGTGTTTGGGGGTAGTCCCCTGCCCAGGTCGGGACCCTTGGCACCCTTTGCCATGACCTCCAGAACCTCCTCCTCCAGGACGGTAATTGTTCAAGTGCTGGTCGCTCTCCTTCTCGGGCGCCAGCTCCGGGAGTAGCACGCATAGATCCTCGTAGCGGAGGGATCTAGCCTTGCGCTCCACCGTTGAACGGCACTCGTCCCATAGCTCTCGAGGGAGCTTGGCCACCAACCAGAACAGCAGGTCGTCGCTGCTGTAGGAACCGGGCGTCAGTCGTCCAGCCCAGTGATCCAGGTCAGCCAACAGCTCAGAGACCCTGCCAGGTTTGGGGTTGTTGGGCAGCACCGGCAGGTTCTGGATCTCGGCCCTGATGGAGAGGTCGGTTTCATAGGTCGGGTACTGAAGCGGTACCCAGAACCCCATGGCTAGGTTACGGCATACAGCCGGTCTCCGGTCCACTAACCCCGTGTACGGAAGAGAAGACGCCCGTTGACGCTCCGTTCCGTGCCGTAAAGCCCCGCATCGGCAACCGATGCACCGCCAGCGGAGATTTGTGTATCAGAATATCAGGAATCAACAGGGTTTTATTTTCATATTGTTTCCGTCAATTTTTATGCTTCCGTTCTGATATTCACTGTTTTGACTGCTGGCGGTTGGATCGTGACTTTACCGTAACCGCCAGTTTAACTGTTTATAATGGAAATTTTAACGCTATCCGAGACGAAGACTCTAAAGTCGTCAGGAACTGCATGGACGCTTCCGCAATTTTCACATCTTACACTCGCAACCTTAATCCGAATTTTTCAGGATGTCGAAATCGGATTTTCGACTTCGACATCCCCGCACTTGATTTGACCTCTGTCGAGTGGACCTACGTGTTTCCCTATGCACGAATCAACTTCCCTTTTATCTTGCCCTCCATTTGACTCAGAGATATGGGCAAAACAAAGTTGATTCGTGAGGCCACTTGTGAGGGTCATATCTCGTGCAGCTTGCGAGTATTGACGATAAGGAAACGTGGGATGTATTCACAATACTCCCGACGTAATTTAGGAAGCATTATATGCCTTGCGTCTCCACACGTGCGCGCTAGTGTAATGGATCATGGTCAAGAGGGTAGAGTTTGCGTTACAACTCATTGGCCATGATATTGCGTGCGTTAGAATAACTTTCGAGTGTAGCGCGCAAGTGTTGGTGTTGCATAGGAACTCTCCTTGAGTTCCTATGAGCGATTGACACAAAGTTATGCCCTTGGAGGGGCATGACATATCGTGGTGGGAGCTACCTTTTTGGGCAATATGGAGTATGTGCCTTGTGTTGTGTTGCGTGCCCATTTGGCGGGTCTATTACTCTAAGCCAAGCCCGCCAATGGACCTCATATTGTGCAAGCCCCTTCTCCATACTCCCCACGATCAATTGCAAGCCTAACCTTCGTGAAGAGAAGCTTGTGTGGTGATCCCGAAGCGATGCGTTGGGAGCAAGGTGTGTGTTTCACAATTTTCCATATTTTCATGTGCCCACTTGGGAAGTAGCGCTCGTAACCTTTCAAGGCGCCCCAAGTGGAGCACATATGTGGGATCGAAGGTCATTGGTGTCAAATCATTGTGTGTAGAAGGATTGGTTGGTTGCACGATCCAATCCGAAGATATTATAATATAATTGTGCACCTTTCAAGGCACTTTTGTATGTCTTTGTGCCAATTTTGCCGTTTTTGGCCCGTCATGATGTCAAGTGGCGACCGTGTATCTCAACGTTGCGCTCAATTGACATCATGACCCAAGTATGATATGAGTGTACATACTTCGGTGCCCAACATATCTTGGACCCGGCGGATAACTCCTCTTAGGCTTGGCATACCGTGGCCGCCATGTTGGCGATTTGGGACTATCCCAAATCATGGGCTCACTTGGCGACCCTGCCATTCCCAATATCGGAGGAGTTGGGCGACGCCCAAAAGATATGTTGGACCAACATGACTTGATACCAATCCTATGGCACACTCCGGTCCAAGTCGGGCATGTGCCTCATTTGCCCTAACCATGAGTGTGCGCAATTTTTGGCCATTTTGAGCATTTTTCCACTTTTGCTGCCCGCCGTGCCCCATGTTCTAACCTTCGTGCACGCCGGACACATGGACCAATGGACCATATATGACATGGGTGTTATGGGTAATGGTCCCCATGGTCGACACACCACGTGGGCGAAGCGGAGCCACCTTCGTTAAGGCGCTAGCCCAAAGTGAGTGTGGGCAATTTTGCAATTTTGACATTTGTGGACCCAATTGGGATCGTCACCACGCCGAGTGGCATGGAGATCTTTGAGAGCCAAGTGCATGGGAGTCTCCATTGGACTCCCGGAGGATCGCGTATGGAATGGCGGATCTGATCTCCAAGCCAGCGTGGAGATATACTATTGGGAGTACACCGAATTTTGGCTCATTTCAAGCAGCCAAAATGACCCAATTTTGGGACCCCAATTTTTCCCCTTCCATGTGGTCAATTGGCGGCCCCATTTCTCTAAGCCCATAGGGAGCCCCGACCTTATTTCAAGTTGTACACTCAGATATGAGTCCTAGGTCCTGCCTCCTACCCTGTGAGCCATTGGCCTTACCTTGGCCGGGCAAGCCACGCGTGGGAATGACGCCAATTTTGGTGATTTTGGCATCATGACCCCACTTGACTCATCCGTGTTGCCCTGATGCCGGAACCTCAGAGGGAACCAGATTGGGTGAGGGCTCCACGGAGTTCGTACTCGAAGGGCATAGGGTCAGTTGCCTCGTCCCTACCTCTGGCGGGTCCGTACGAGGGGTCAATTTTGGAGATTTTTGAGCTAATTTCAGTTTGGGCTGAAACAGCCCATTTTCAGCTACCAACTCCTGAGGGATAATGGCGGGGCCATATCTCTGGCTCAGAGTGAAGTTGGGACCTGCCGTTAAGGGAGCGTAGGGAGCCACTGTCGGTTGGCCTTGGAGCTCCTTGGTTCCCAGGAACTTGCCTGTGGCTGGGCGGGACACCCCCCCTATTGGCAGGGTTTCAGGGTCCGGACTGAGCAGGGCATGGGTTGTGTTTGAGCCCCCGCCCCCATCAGCCACTGAGAGGGTCGGACCTGGGATTGGGATATGAGTTGGGACTGAGTGTCTATGGTCCTGTGATGCCCTTACCCCAGTCCAGTCTTAACCCCATGTGTACATATCCTGATGTGTTGCTGTACATACTTTCGTTCCCTCTTTGCAGAGTGGCAAAGATTCTGAAACGCTTTGTCACATGACATGAGCGCATTGATGCCCCTGTGAGCGTAGTGCTTTGCCTGCCTGCTCACTTGCGCGTGTCCCGCAGTGTCCCGTGGCCGGCCCCCCACGGGAACGCGTCAAAAGCGTTTCACCGCCGCGGGGTTACCCAACCCTCGCGTGCCACTCGGGGCCACCAACCCCGAGCAGCGCGTCGCAGCAGCGCGGCGCAGCTCGCAGCTCGCAGCGCAGCGCAGCGTCTCGCAGCGCAGCGCAGCGGCTCGCAGCGCCACTCAGCGACAGCGCCGAGTTCGTCACGGAGCCCGCAGCGCCGTCCAGAGCATCGCCCTGACCGCGCAGCAACCGTGAAAGAGGTGCACAGACCAGGACTCCTGCATCAGCCCCATCGGCCGACCCGGAGTCCCATCGGCCGACCAGCAAGGCCGCGTCAACCACCTCCACAACCACCGGCTGACCAGCACCAGCCGCACTTCCAATCCAGTGCTGCAGCACCCTCCTCAACAACCACAACCAGTTCGTTGAGTTGAACGAGTGCACATCAAGGACCTCAAGACCAACTACGCCCCCGCTGCCATGGTGAATTGGCAAGAAGCGGGTAGGAGGTGGCCGCAGCCCCACCCCCATGTGGCGCGCCTGCTGCGCGGATTGCTGTGGGACCAGCAATACCGCTACAGCAATCCCCAGTGCGAAGGCGGCATGCCCGGGAGCTTCGAGCTCCGGGAGGACATGGGGGAGGACCGCCTGCGGGCAGTGGAGGAGTGGCTGCGGGCGGAAGGGTACGAGTACCGCTTCCGCCGCAAGCGCTGGAGGACGTGGACCCGGCCGGACAGGCCCGGCGAAGGGCTGCGCCCCGACGGGATTGAGGAGGACGAGGACCCCAACGCCTACCCGTCGGGCGCCTCGATCAACGTCTCCCTGTGGGACGTGATCGAGAAGAACTTCCCGGAACCGGGGAGCGAGCGCAGGCTGCAGGGCAGCAGCAGCGCGTCTCCGGCGACGGAGAAGCGGTCCGCCGGGGACAGGAAGCGGGACCGGAGGTGGCGGGAGTACCAGGAGTCCCTGGCCGCCGAAGCCGCCCAAGGCGCCAAGGGCGGAACCCCAGCCCCCAGTCCCCAACGGGCCAATGGTGGTCATCACCCCGGCTCCACCACCCTTGGCAACTACATCAAAGTCGCCAGGCAGACCAAGGCCAAGCCCCGTCCGCTGCTCCTGAAGCCCCAGCAGGCCTCCGCAGGCCCCAGCAGCGACGTGGAGTCGGCCCACAGAGGGAGGATGCCGGCCGACCAGGCCAGCTCCAGCAGCAGCGCCGCTCCCGCCCAAAGGGACGTGGCGCGCGCCTGTGAGCGCGTCTGTGGGGCGCCCTGCAACCTTCGGGTTGCCCGGCAACGAGCCACGCAGCAGAACGCTGCCGTGGAGGGCGCCATCGGCATCGCCCATGAGGAGGCCACCGAGTGGGGCAGAGGCATGGACTACCACGCCTCGAAAGTGGCAGCCATCGCGGCCGGCCTCACGGCTGCGGCCGCCCATGAGGCAGTGGCTGCCCGGATCAGGGCAACCGACGAGGAAGCCCGCCGGACGCAGGAGGCTATTGCCTGCAAGGAGGCCGAGGTGAAGGCGCTGGAAGAGGCGCTTGCCCAAGAGAGGGCAAAGAAGGAGGCGGAGGAAAGGGCCCACGCCGAAGCAACGGCTAAGGCCCAGGAGGACGCCGCCAAGAAGGAAGCCATCGAGGCCGCGCGACGGAAGGTCGCTGAGGAGAAGGCCAAGACGGAGGCGGAGCTGGCAGCGTTGGAAGCGCAGAAGGCGCAGCTGCAGCAGGCCCGGGAAGCCGAGGCGGCTCGTGCTCGGGAGGAAGCCGAAGCGCGAGCTGCTGCAGCCACCGCCGCCGCAAGGGAGGAGGCAGAGGCCAAACTCCACCGCGAGACTCCCCCGGGAGGATCACGAGTGGAGACCCTTCGAAAGCTTTTCGAAGGGGACGCCTCCTCCAGGATGACGCTGGATGAGGCGGACACAGGCAGCAGTGGGAGCAGTGGCACCACCGCCCGTCGACGGAGGAAGGGCAAGGGGAAGACCCCCGAGAGGCCGCGGAGGCCAGCCGGTGGGCACCCCCACGACAGTAACCCCTTCTTCACCGCCAGTGACGGGGATGAACGAGGCCGCCGACATCGCCAAGTGGTGGCTTGGACGGGCGGAGGCGGCGGAGACGTCCCCATGGAACCGGAAGGTGAAGATGAGGATCCCCCTCCTCCCTACCGGAGCTCGGAGTCTTCCGAGACCGAGACGCCCAGGTGGGGGGACATGGAAGAGGATGACGACATGGACTTCGGTATCACGAAGAGGCGCCCATCCTCGGACCCACCGAGGCGACCCGGCGGAGGCCCACCGGGACCCCCTGGCGGAGGACCATCAGGACCCCCTGGAGGACGCCCACCAAGTGGACCCCCTGGAGGCGGACCATCGGGCGGGGGAGGACCCCCTGGACCGGGCGGACCCGGCGGAGGCCCTGCTGGAGGACCCCCTGGGGACCCCGACGACCCACCAGGGGACGGCGACCCGGATACCACCTGGCGGTGGATTGTCTACCTCCGCAGGAGGGTCCAGTTGCTCGAGCTGGAGGTAGACACGGGCAAGAGCGAGGTGGCTCGCATCTCCACGGTCGCCGCGCGCGCGCAGAAGGAGCTGGACATCGCCAGGGCCGAGACCAAGTCGCTGACCAACGTCGTCAGCGGCCTGCAGGAGAGGCTGGACGCGCTGGAAGCCCGGGGGAGCGTCGGCAGCGACCACCCACCCCTGGAGTCTGGCTCGTCGGACGACGGCTGGGGACCCGGACCAGGTCCAGGCAGACCCCACGCCCCCGGCGGAGCCCCCAGGAGTCGCCCCAGCGCCAGTGCCCCCTCTCTCACCGCCCCCTCTCACCACAGCGCGGGCCGCCGCAACGAGCGCGTGCCGCCCGGCAGTGGCAGTGAGGAATGGCGCGATGAGTGGCTCAGCGGGGACTACCACAACCGCCGTGCTCCACCGCGGACGCCTGTACGCCCCCGACGCCCAGCACCAGCCCCGGTGCCAATCCCCAGGGCTGGAGGACGTTATGGTGGACTCAGGGATGAGGTCCCCAGAGGAGACGTGGAGTGGGATGTCGGCGAAGGTGAGGACCTGGACCTGGACCTGGAGGAGTTTGACAACAGCCCGCCGCGTGGTGTACGACGGGAAGCCGCTGAACGCAGCCGCCGGCGCCGTGATGAGGATGCGTACATGGATGCAGTACGGCGTGAACATTTTGGTTCAGCGTACGTGGAGGAACCACGGCGTAGCCACAGGGATTCCATGGAGGAGATGGACCTGGCGGCCGTGGGAGTCCGTGGGCGAGGCCGATGGGAACCTCGGTCGACCTCGCGGCCGGCATTCATGGTCTCTAAGGCCGCGGATGCCGCCGTTTGGGAAGACTTGAAGGACATCAAGCCCCCCATGTACGACGGCAACCCCCTCAACCTCGACCGCTTCTTGGAGAAGCTGGACGATTGGGGGCTGACCGTCACTGAAGACCTGCCTCCCGCTGATGCGGAGAAATATGTCTTCAAACGGTTCAGGTACCGCCTGCCGGAAGTGCTCGGAGAGCTATACTTCATGGCGACCAAGGAGGGGAAAATCAAGACCCTCAGGGAAGCCAAGAAGTGGCTCAACGAGCAGGAGCGGGTGGACGCTCCGCAGGTGGCGGCCAAGCGCTGGAAGTCCATCAAGCTTGAGCATGATGGACGGGAGATCCGCCTACGAGAGTGGCGAGACTTCCGAGGGAAATACACCCTCTTCCGCCGCAACGTGGAGGATTGGAACGAGGGTGACGAGCAGGCTCGCCTGCTCTCCATGCTGCCGGAAGCATGGATCAAGAGGGTCACCAAGGAGGAATCCAAGCGGGCCAAGTCCAACCACACGGTCAAGATGATGCTCCCCAAAGAGTATCATACGAACGTGGTGGCTTGGGCGAAGAAGAACGTGGCCCGGGATGTCAAACGGCACTCCCTGCGGAACGCTCTTCTCATCACCGTCTCGGGCGATCGCGAGAAGACCGCGATGTGGCGCCTTGACGATTGTGAGTTGAGCGGCCAGACCATCCGTCTGCAGCCCATCCCGGCGCGGATGAGCTGCGACGAGATCCTGGAGTGGGTTGGCGAGGAAGTACTCAAGGAGTACCGAAACCTCCACCACACCCGCGGGTTGAGGCCCGGCGACCGCGACGTCAACTACGTTGGCGAGGGACCTGGCGGGGAAGCTGCCATGGACCCAGCGGGAGCCGGCGGCGATGAGACTCTCGTCGACGATGACGACGACGATGAGCCCGCCGAAGTGGCCGTTTGTGCCTTCGTGGCCAGGAACCTGAGCGCCGGGAGCAAACCGGGAAACTGGAAGCCCCTGCAGCAGGGTTGGAGGAAGCAGGAGAAGAGGGACCCTCGCCGCATTGGCGACCCTCCGCTGTCCTTTCAGGAGTTCATACAAGCTCACCCGCAGGGCTGTTTCGTGTGTTATGCGAGGAAGAAAGGCTTCAACCATGACCACCGAACATGCCCCGTCCACAAGGCCGACACGGAGGCTTACAAGAAGGCGCACGGGTCGAAGAAGCGTGCGCCCGCGGGTATCCGGGAAGCCAAAATGGAGGTCGACAAGGATGAGCTGGCCAAGCTGATGTCGTCGGTGGGGACCGAGTTGGCCAAGGAGATCCAGGAGATCAAGAGGAACTGGGTCCCCAGGTCGGACAACAAGAACAAGGAGAACAACCAGAATGACCAGAACAAGGACAAGGACAAGAACAAGGGTAAGAAAGGGGGAAGGAAGAAGGGCATCAACGAGGTTGATGCGGAGGAGAACACCCCTTCCTCCACAACCGACGCCCCCTAGCGGAGCCCCTGCAGCCAGGGGCCCCAGCTAGGGCGGTCGCAGGATGGTGACGTGGGTAGCGCCGAACCATCCCAGTCAGGAGTCGATAAGCACAAGGGGACTGCCGCGGGCGGAAGGCCCGGTCCGGCGCCCAGTCGCGGAGGCGGGGTGAGGGCAAGTGAAGGCACGAACCCTTGCACCCGTCCGTCCTTCGCGACCAAGAATGTGTTTGATGTACTACAGGATCTATCCGAGAGTATCGGAGGATCACCTGGACCCCAGCTGGATGCTGCAGATGGGCAGCCTGAGCCCATTGTCCACGACCTGCACCAGTCGCTTGTGGAGCTTCTGGAACGGCCGGAGATCCTGAGTTTGCACGCCGTGCGCCGTGTCGGTCGCGAGCGGCAGTTGCATCTTAAGGTCCGTGCCCTATGCGGGGAAGTGGAAAAGGTTTTCGACGTGTTGGTCGACACGGGAGCTCAAGTCAGCTTGGTCAAGGCTGGCCTACTTCCACCAGAGTGTCTGACCGACAGTCGGAAGCCTGTCAGGCTGAAGGTGGCGAACGGCCAGTACATGGTGGGAGGCACGAAGGAAGCGGCCATTGGGCTGCAGTTCGTGGACCATCGTGAGCTGAGCCGCCCACACCTCGGCAAGGAAATCCTCCTGCATGGTCGCTTCTACGAGGCCGAGATGGACTGGGACATGATCGTCGGGTACGACTTCATGATGGAGACGGACTCCGGCGTCCTCCCGGCCCAGGCCTCCATGACCCTGTACCAGGACGACCAGCTCTCGTGGCTCTCGTCACCTGAGCACCATGTGGAATGCCAATGGATCCACCCCGAACGCAATCAGCTCGAAGTGGCCGCGCTGGACACTGAGCCCACTGGGCCAGCGAACCAGGAGTACGGCGTAAGGCCGGAAGTGAACTGAGTGGTCGCGGACCTGGGAGCGTCGGATCTGGCCCTGGATGCGTTCTCTTCAGGAACCTCCGCCCATCTGCGGGTGTGTGAGAAGTACTGGAGCGCACAGGACTCCGCGTGGAAGAAGCACTGGGGTCCGCATCAGGGCTTGATGTGGATCCATTGCCCCCGATGGGACATTCCAAGAGCGATAGCGAAGATTCGCCAGGACCGCCCCAAGGCAGTGCTGGTTGTTCCTATGGGATGCACCGAGGAGGAAAGTACCCGACATTGGGTAGCCTCATTGACCAACATGACCTTGAACAAGGTCGTCCTACCGGCTGGAGAGAGTGTCTATCAGGACGCTAAGGGACAGCCCATGCCACCCCAGAGATGGCCATCGGAATTCCACTATGTGGATGGGGGCCTTGATCAGGCCGACGCCGCGGACTTCGTGTGTGTCAACCGCATCATAGCAGAGCCCTGGCGGCAATGCTTTGCGGTTCCCCCTGTTGACATCGAAGAATCGGATTCGGAAGACCCCCTCACTGAAGAGGAGTGGGATCTGGTTCAGGGGTATATGGATCAGCCCTTTCATGACTGGGGAAACCAGCGTGAGGGCAAAGGCCAGGACAAAGCCTGGTGGGAAGTGGACTCAATCGTCTCCGGTTCCTATGACGGGAATACCTTCGTGCAGAGGGTGCTGGATCACATGTCCAGCCAAGACGAGCCGCCTGGCGGTAACCCACCCACCTACGGCGATCTGTTCCGAGGCAAGACCAGGGATGGCCCTTTGGGCCACCTGGGAAGACAACCTGAGCCGAAAGCGAGCGGGGTCGCTACCCCTCAAGTAAGCTCCGTGGTTCAAGTGCCCGGAAAAGCCAAGGCAGAGTCCGACGACTGCCCCAAGATCCAGGCGTTGAGGGCCAGGCTGAAGCAGAAGTATGGCGAGACCTTCTTCAGCGGTAAGCCTGTGTTTCCCCCACCGGTGCGTGGACCGTATGGCGAGGCCAAGATACGACTGAAGCAGGACCCCCGTGTGTACCGGCACCGGGAGTTTGCCCTGAGGGGCGAGAGGAAAGAGGCCATGGAGAAGATCCTCCGTGACGTCATCCAGAGAAGCTGGCTTGAGCCGTGCCACTCCGAGTGGGCCTCTCCGTGCTTCGTCGTCCCCAAGAAGGTTGCCGGTGAGTGGCGGCTCGTGGTCGACTACCGCGGCCTGAACGCCCAAACGCAGCACGACAGCTATACGCTGCCCCTCATTGAGGACATGCTGCAAAAGCAACACCGGCGGAGGATCTTCACGGTGATTGACCTGAAACATGGTTATCATCAGATGCCTCTCGCCGAAGAGTCCCGTGCCTGCACAGCCATGAGCACCCCACTTGGACCTCTCCAGTGGAAGGTGATGCCTATGGGCGTTACCAACGGCAATGCGGCTTTTCAGCGGATGCTGGAGAACCTGCTTGAGCCGGTGCGCGACTGTGCGGACCCCTTCGTGGACGACGTGATCATCGCGTCCGGGGACCCCAGCATGAGCTACGAGGAGCTCCTGGAGGCACACGAGAGGGACGTCACTCGAGTGCTGGACCTTCTGGTTCGGCACAAGCTCACGGGCAGCAGTGACAAGGCCACCATTGCGGTAAGCGAGGTGGTCTTCGCTGGCCACGTAGTCGGGAACGGGCAGCGAAAGCCCATACCTGGCAAGGTGGCTGCGATTGAGCACTGGGAAAAGCCCAAGACGGTCTCTGAGCTACGGGCGTATCTGGGGTTCTGCAACTACTACTCGGGGTATATCAAGATGTATGCCGAGTATGCAGCCCCCATGACGACCATGCTCAAGGGCAACCGAGAGGAGACCAAGAAGGGGTCCAAGAAGGCTCTGGTCTGGACAGCTGAGTCCGACCGTGCCTTCGAGGGGATGAAGCAGGCGCTGCTATCCGCAGTGGGTCTGCACCTCGTGGATCCCGACCAAGGGTTCGTCCTGCGCACCGACGCTTCCGACTACGCCATTGGCGCTGTGTTGGAGCAAGTGCTTGACGATGGGAGGCAGGTGCCCGTGGCCTTCTGGAGCCGGGTCCTGGCGGAGGGCCAGAGACGGACGTGGACGCCCCGTGAAAAGGAGGCGTATGCCATCGTCATGGCTCTCAGGAAATGGGCTGGGTACATAGCCCTCCATCCCGTCACCGTCTGCACCGACCATCAGAGTCTGCAGTCGTGGCACAAGGAGCACGTGGACACCCCCTCAGGTCCCGCCTCCCGACGGGCAAGATGGCATGAGACCTTGGCCAAGTTCGACCTTACGGTTGTGTATATTCCTGGAAAGGATAACACCGTGGCGGACTGTCTCAGTAGGTGGGCCTATCCCGCCAGCAAGGGCATGCAGGACATCTCTGCCCATGGCGATGAGGCTGAGACCGCTGAAGCCAAGAAGATCATTGAAATGGAGCGCCTGATGGAGGAGGAGGATGTTAAATGCTTCGTCGTCATGGCTGCGGATGCCCCCCTCGCGTCGAGGGTGAGCAGAGCGGTCAGTGTGCTCGCCCCTGAGGGAGCTGAGTCCGACAAGCACATCTTCCCGGAGTCTTGCCTCCAGGACGACTGGACTGACGATTACGCCAAGTCTGAGGCCTTTGCGGCCGAGTATAGGGCTGTGACCGACCCTGACGACGGGCAGAAGTGGCCAAAGGGGCTGACTGAGGAAGATGGCAAGCTCTACCGGAATGGTAAGCTGCTAGTACCAGAGTCCCGGGTGCTCGAGCTGTGTGAAGCTTGGCACCACCACATGCTGCACCCAGGGGTCAAGAAGCAGGCTCTTGACATGCAGCGTCGGTTCCAGATCGACCATATCGTTCTCTACACCGCCATCAAGAAGGTCAGGAAGGGTTGCTCGGTCTGTCAGGCCTGCAATCCCGATAACCGGAACGTCAAGGGGGAACCCCAATGGACCCCGGTTCCTGACCAGCCCATGGAGAGCGTGGCCATGGACGTCTTCTCCATGCCCGAAGTGCACATTGGCAAGGAGACCTTTGACTGTGTGGTTCTCTGTGTGGACCGCCACAGCGGCTACGTTGTAGCCGTTCCGGCACGCAAAAAGGGGTTGCTTGCCAGAGAAGTGGCAGTCATGATGATTCGTCATTGGCTGACCGTCTTTGACATCCCCCGCACCATTTGCAGTGACCGAGGGCCCCAGTTTACTGGTGGCTGGTTCAAGGCTATGTGTTCCCTCATGGGAATACGTCATGCCAAGAGCGTCGCCTATCTCAGCCGGTCTAACGGCCGTGCTGAAGTGGCTGGACGGCAGCTGTTCGAGAAGCTGCGCAAGATCCACATCACCAATCCACGTCGGAACTGGTTTGAGGAGATGTGGCCTGCTCTGAAGGCCCATCATGACACCCCCACACCGGGTGGTTTGTCCCCTCACCAGATTCTGTTCGGCAGGGACCCCCTGGGTAGGGGACTTCCCTTGTCTGGTGATGGCATGGCTATGGATGCCAAGGAATTCTTCGCGCGGCAAGAGCAAACGGCGCGGGACATCCGCCAGCAACTCGAGAAGGAGCATGCTGAGCGTCAGAGGCCCGCCCCGAGCTCGACAGCGCAAAAGTTCAGGGTGGGAGACCCGGTGTGGGTGATCAGACCCCGCCCCATGGGCACCCACTGCACCAAGACCTGGTTCACACCCGGCGAGGTGGTCCGCAGGATTGGTGAGGACACCTACCGCATCAAGGTGGGTCACGGACAGTTCCGGGAGCGCCACGAGAGTCAACTCCGTGTGCGGGAACCCGACCTCCGTGGCCGACATGTGTCCCTGGACTACGCCAAACGTGAGGCCGATTCGGACGACGACTATGCTGAGCAGGACGACTATACTGTCGAGAAGATCCTGGCTCAGCGTCCGAAGGCCTCGGCACCCGGAGGTCTGGAGTTCAAGGTTCGTTGGCGAGGCTATGGGCCGTCTCACGACACCTGGGAACCCGTCTCCTCGTTTGTGCCGCGGGTCAATACTCCCTTCATGGAGTACATCCGCAAGCACAAGACCAAGATCCACGTTTCGGACTTGGCAGCACTCACCCGGGCGATTGCAGCCAGGGGTGCCTGATCAGCGCCCTGAGCTCTCCCCTGATGCGTTTTGAGCGCTTGTGAGGACGACGAATCGTCCCTTACTTGCTTGCTCTCTTCCATCTTTCGGTGACGGAGTGGCCATATAACCCCCCCTGCTGAATCCAGAGGAGGATGGCCCCTCTCTTCAATTCTATTCGTCACTCCCCACCTGCTGAATCCTTGGGAAACCAGGTAGGGCGACTGACCTTCATAATTCTGAGCTCTTGGGGCCTTGAAGCCCATACGACGTTGCGCAACGGATGCCGCTGTCATCGGCATTGCGATTTTTGAGTGTGTGGTCTGGTTCCATGGCACTTGCGGAATCCAGACCAGTCGACGTGTGTCTCGAGACTATATATGCCTGAACTCAGGCGTTATCCTGTCCACCCTCCTGCATTTGCCTTATCCTGACCGTGGCGTGGTTTGGCGCTCTGTTCAGAGTGTGTTTACACGCCCATTTACCCCGCTTGTTTTGCTTTTCTGCCCTCCAGGATATGTGCATCTGTATGTTGCTGTCTTCAGCCCATCACCGGAGTGTGGACTGTTTTTCACGAATCGAATAAGAAGGCGCCTTGAGTCGCCGTGTACATGTTCATACAACCTGGTCCAGCCTGGACCAGTACCCGAATACAGATACTACTGTTTGAGTGCCCGTGATACCGTGTTGCCCTATTCGCTGTGATGTGTGGAGGTCCTGATGGCGCCAGGCGGGAAGCCCAGTTGCCTGACTACACTCCCAGCGGTCCGCCACTGTCAGTCCCAGTGTGAGCCTACCGATTCGCAGACGCACTTGCATTCGGATGGCGGCCTCCGGTGCTCCTGACCTCGGTCAGTCTGCCTGGGAAACTGCTGGTTTGAGGAGTCGACGCCTCCGCCCACACTGCATGAGCACTCCCTCATGTATGGCCTTCGTGGCAGTAGGGCGAGGGAAAAGACGGCCTTGATGCCCGATCCCTTAAGGAGGAGTTCCCTTAAGATCTGGGGTTCTTGAGGAGTTCGACTATGGCACTCTGGACTCGCGTCGTATGGATATGGACATGGTGCGCCCGAGGAAGGACCCGTGGGGACTCTCCCCAGTCGGCGGGCCTTGGGAAGCTTGGGGTAGCCTGATGGATCTTTGTGGTCGCTCTCGACCTGTGGGACCACCTCGGTCGTCGTGTGTCGCCTATGTTGGCCGTGTATGCCACTACCACTGTGGTGGTGACCGTAGCAGCCGGCACCCGGTGCGCCTGGTATGGGTTAACGGGTCCTTTGGATGCCGAACAATCGCCGCCAGGACCCGGGACTTGATACTTGATACTGTACCTCTTGCTACTAACATCTACAGCATCATACCTATCTTACTGTGACTTACTAAAGTGAGGATGTGACACCCCCCCCCCCCTTTCAGGAAGTGGTCCTGGGTACCCGCTGCCATGCGTGGGTGTTATCGAGCCCCCCCCAGGGTTTGCTCTAAGGAGGGGGGTGAAGCGGTACCCAGAACCCCATGGCTAGGTTACGGCATACAGCCGGTCTCCGGTCCACTAACCCCGTGTACGGAAGGGAAGACGCCCGTTGACGCTCCGTTCCGTGCCGTAAAGCCCCGCATCGGCAACCGATGCACCGCCAGCGGAGATTTGTGTATCAGAATATCAGGAATCAACAGGGTTTTATTTTCATATTGTTTCCGTCAATTTTTATGCTTCCGTTCTGATATTCACTGTTTTGACTGCTGGCGGTTGGATCGCGACTTCACCGTAACCGCCAGTTTAACTGTTTATAATGGAAATTTTAACGCTATCCGAGACGAAGACTCTAAAGTCGTCAGGAACTGCATGGACGCTTCCGCAATTTTCACATCTTACACTCGCAACCTTAATCCGAATTTTTCAGGATGTCGAAATCGGATTTTCGACTTCGACATCCCCGCACTTGATTTGACCTCTTTCGAGTGGACCTACGTGTTTCCCTATGCACGAATCAACTTCCCTTTTATCTTGCCCTCCATTTGACTCAGAGATATGGGCAAAACAAAGTTGATTCGTGAGGCCACTTGTGAGGGTCATATCTCGTGCAGCTTGCGAGTATTGACGATAAGGAAACGTGGGATGTATTCACAATACTCCCGACGTAATTTAGGAAGCATTATATGCCTTGCGTCTCCACACGTGCGCGCTAGTGTAATGGATCATGGTCAAGAGGGTAGAGTTTGCGTTACAACTCATTGGCCATGATATTGCGTGCGTTAAGATAACTTTCGAGTGTAGCGCGCAAGTGTTGGTGTTGCATAGGAACTCTCCTTGAGTTCCTATGAGCGATTGACACAAAGTTATGCCCTTGGAGGGGCATGACATATCGTGGTGGGAGCTACCTTTTTGGGCAATATGGAGTATGTGCCTTGTGTTGTGTTGCGTGCCCATTTGGCGGGTCTATTACTCTAAGCCAAGCCCGCCAATGGACCTCATATTGTGCAAGCCCCTTCTCCATACTCCCCACGATCAATTGCAAGCCTAACCTTCCTGAAGGGAAGCTTGTGTGGTGATCCCGAAGCGATGCATTGGGAGCAAGGTGTGTGTTTCACAATTTTCCATATTTTCATGTGCCCACTTGGGAAGTAGCGCTCGTAACCTTTCAAGGCGCCCCAAGTGGAGCACATATGTGGGATCGAAGGTCATTGGTGTCAAATCATTGTGTGTAGAAGGATTGGTTGGTTGCACGATCCAATCCGAAGATATTATAATATAATTGTGCACCTTTCAAGGCACTTTTGTATGTCTTTGTGCCAATTTTGCCGTTTTTGGCCCGTCATGATGTCAAGTGGCGACCGTGTATCTCAACGTTCCGCTCAATTGACATCATGACCCAAGTATGATATGAGTGTACATACTTCGGTGCCCAACATATCTTGGACCCGGCGAATAACTCCTCTTAGGCTTGGCATACCGTGGCCGCCATGTTGGCGATTTGGGACTATCCAAAATCATGGGCTCACTTGGCGACCCTGCCATTCCCAATATCGGAGGAGTTGGGCGACGCCCAAAAGATATGTTGGACCAACATGACTTGATACCAATCCTATGGCACACTCCGGTCCAAGTCGGGCATGTGCCTCATTTGCCCTAACCATGAGTGTGCGCCATTTTTGGCCATTTTGAGCATTTTTCCACTTTTGCTGCCCGCCGTGCCCCATGTTCTAACCTTCGTGCACGCCGGACACATGGACCAATGGACCATATATGACATGGGTGTTATGGGTAATGGTCCCCATGGTCCACACACCACGTGGGCGAAGCGGAGCCACCTTCGTTAAGGCGCTAGCCCAAAGTGAGTGTGGGCAATTTTGCAATTTTGACATTTGTGGACCCAATTGGGATCGTCACCACGCCGAGTGGCATGGAGATCTTTGAGAGCCAGGTGCATGGGAGTCTTCATTGGACTCCCGGTGGATCGCGTATGGAATGGCGGATCCGATCTCCAAGCCGGCGTGGAGATATACTATTGGGAGCACACCGAGTTTTGGCTCATTTCAAGCAGCCAAAATGACCCAATTTTGGGACCCCAATTTCCCCCTTCCGTGTGGTCAATTGGCGGCCCCATTTCTCTAAGCCCATAGGGAGCCCGGACCTAATTCCAAGTTGTACACTCAGATATGAGTCCTAGGTCCTGCCTCCTACCCTGTGAGCCATTGGCCTTACCTTGGCCGGGCGAGCCACGCGTGGGAATGACGCCAATTTTGGTGATTTTGGCATCATGACCCCACTTGACTCATCCGTGTTGCCCTGATGCCGGAGCCTCAGAGGGAACCAGGTTGGGTGAGGGCTCCACGGAGTTCGTACTCGAAGGGCATAGGGTCAGTTGCCTCGTCCTTACCTCTGGCGGGTCCAGACGAGGGGTCAATTTTGGAGATTTTTGAGCTAATTTCAGTTTGGGCTGAAACAGCCCATTTTCAGCTACCAACTCCTGAGGGATAATGGCGGGGCCATATCTCTGACTCAGAGTGGAGTTGGGACCTGCCGTTAAGGGAGCGTGGGGAGCGACTGTCGGTTGGCCTTGGAGCCCCTTGGTTTCCAGGAACTCGCCTGTGGCTGGGCAGGACACCCCCCCTATTGGCAGGGTTTCAGGGTCCGGACTGAGCAGGGCATGGGTTGTGTTTGAGCCCCCGCCCCCATCAGCCACTGAGAGGGTCGGACCTGGGATTGGGATATGAGTTGGGACTGAGTGTCTATGGTCCTGTGATGCCCTTACCCCAGTCCAGTCTTAACCCCATGTGTACATATCCTGATGTGTTGCTGTACATACTTTCGTTCCCTCTTTGCAGAGTGGCAAGGATTCTGAAACGCTTTGTCACATGACATGAGCGCATTGATGCCCCTGTGAGCGTAGTGCTTTGCCTGCCTGCTCACTTGCGCGTGTCCCGCAGCGTCCCGTGGCCGGCCCCCCACGGGAACGCGTCAGTACTGCCTCTCCAGGGCAACCAACACATCGGCAAAGGTGGCGGAGTTAGTCACGATCTGCCTGACCTGCTTCTCCAGGTACTTGGTCTTGCAGCACTGCAGGAGCAGATCGCACTTGACTCGCCCACTGGCGTGGGTTTGGCCGGTCAATCGGAGAAACCGGCCAAAATTCTCAGCGAACTCGCTGAGGTCCTTGCCTGTGAACTCAGGCAGGTTCACCACGATCTTGGAGGTGGCAATAGCCTTCGCCTCCTGAGATCTGCGTCCCTCAGGGCGTCGGGTCTTCTTCCTCTTCTTCTTCTTCTTCTTCCCCTTTGGGTCCTCGGGGTCCTCCGGGTCATCGTCCTCCGAGGGCGAAGTAGAAGTCATCGACGGCGCCTCGTCATCGGAGGGGTCTCCGCCTAGATCACTAGAGCCATAAGGCTCCACGTCCACCATTGCCCTTAAGGCTGTCAGCCCCAGCCGGTCCAGCTCGGCCCTCGTAGAGTTCGTCACGTGGCTGTAGGGCGGCTGGGCCGTTCTCGGTACGAAAGGACTTCTCGGTATAGCTGCAGGAGTCGGCATCGGTCGGCTCCTCAGGCTCCCCAGGGTGTTTGTCAACCCTGCCGCCAGGTGGTTGGCCTGTACTCGGTGAGGTGACATTCCCACCGTGGTAGGTGACGCTTGGGGCGGTATCATCAGGGGCTCCAGTTTCTCTCGGATCTCTTGAGTGACGTCGCCGACGATTTTTGAAGGAGCACCTCGTTGATCTCCGACCGCGTCAAGGACCTGTTGGAGGATCTCCCCGATCCTCTACTCCTGCCTCCAAGAGACTCAGGTCCTCTCCTCAACCCACTCAAGGTTGCATACCCAGGTGCATACCCAGTAACATCCACATAGGTCCTTGTAGCGGGTAGTGGTTGGGGATATTCAGCCGCGTACCATCGCGGCGCAGAGCTGGAAGCCACCGGCTCACTGGCAGTAGTTGCCTCAGGGAGCGCAGTGGTAGGTGGGCCCATACCATAGGCGGGGTAGGGAGGCATGCCAGTAAAGCCTGTGCCCTCTGCCATAGGCGGGTTGGTTACGGGAGTGGATGTTGCAGCGGCTGGGTCTGGAATTGGGAGTGTGGTGGTTATAGGAGAGGGTGATGCGTGGAGGCCAGAAGCGCTTGGTGCGCCTTCGAAGGTAGGGTCATTCGTCAGTTCTTGCCCTTGTTCCTCTCCTTCGTCTGCTTCGTCTCCAGCATCCTTCGCGCTCTCTCTCTTCCTCTTCACAGGCTGAGTGACCACCTCTTCGACAGAGAGGGCCCTGAAGGCCGTCTGGAGTCCATCCAACGAGTCCTCAGCCACTTCCACTGGCCCATGTAAGGGCTCCGAAGGTACAGCGCCGCTAGGTCCAGGTCCAGGTTCTCCAGGTGCTGGCCTTGCCGGTGCCTCAGGCGCTGGCGCTGTCTTCACGTCGGCGTCCTCCTTCCTTGTGTCCATCTTCGTTCGCCCTTCTGCTTATATGTGACTGTACTCGGCGCACTGAATGTACGGCGCGGGGTTGCTGCCGGTGCGCAGAGACAGTCTGCCTCTTGCTACCAGAAAAGTTTATAGTGGTTTCAACACTGTGTTTTTGTCTCTCCTGCTGCTTGCTGCTGGTGTAGGGTTTCCTGCTGCTTGTTTTTGGAGATGAAAATCTTTTGTTTGCTGAAATACAGTAAATCCAGGATAGCCCAAGCGAGAGGTTTGCAAGGAGAAGAGAATCAGGATCAAAGCATGAAGGGCTGCAGTGTAAACAGTGAAAGATGAAAGGATATTCACAGAAACTGCAACTCAGGTCAAATCGGATTGCATATTCACAGAGATAGCTGAAATGTTTTGGAAAAGAGTTGGAAAACTGCCCCATGGTCACTCTATCTCCATAGTGCCATCTCAGGAGATGTGCACTCTTTGTTTTGGGTCCCATATGTGCTGAAGTGGCAGGGCATGTGGCGATGAGGTCACTGCCATGTCACATGGGATCTTCCTACTTAGCTAGGCTGACCAGGAATTGAACCCAGGACCTCTCAAAAAGAGGTGCCCAGCCCCCTAGGGTGCATACCACTAGGATAGCTAAGAATTCATGGAAAAACATAGATAAATTCATAGGCTCTGCCCTGGATATGTCAGTACTCAGTCAACTCAGGAAAAGATGCTTAGCCTCATATTGAAAGGGGATTAAGGGGTCCACTCCATATCCTGATTGGGTGTTTGGTTCCATAGGTCAAAATGTGTTATCACCACTTTTGGTGGGACCAATACTAAGATAAAAATGCCTGGATGCTCAGTGCATCCCTAATACAACTAGAGTATGCCTCAAAGCATTGGAAAAGCACTTTGTCTTACTGTTCTTCAGGCTCCCACAACCTAAAATTTTCTTGGTCACCATAGATATGGTGGCGCCAGTATCCAATACCCCCAGGTATTCACGTCCCCCAATTCGGATACGTACCCAAAACACCAGGTCTTGGGTGCCACCACAGCCCCCCCGTCAGAACTCCGCGGGACAGGTCACCTCGAACCCCTTGTTCCGCAATTTGAGGGCCATCCTCATGAAACGGCTCCTCTTTTTAGCGTTGCCGTCATCACCACATTCTTGCTCCCGCTTGGCCCCTTGTTCTCGCTGGGCCTGCGTTTGTGAGCGTGTGGTAGGACCAGACTGCCCTCCAGAGGGCTCGGAGTTTCCCCCTGGATTAGGGTTGGGGTTGCCTCCGTTCTTGTCCGTGTTCTTGTTGTCCTTGTCTGGCTGGCGGTTAGCGCCTCCTCCTCGTCCACCTTGACTTTTGTCTTGCCCTTGTCCACGTCCTTTCGACTTGCCCTTGCCGGAGTCGTTGCCTTTGCCTTTGCCTCCACCTTTGCCAGAGCCTTTGCCAGGATCCTCACCCTTCAGCTTCGCCGACAGGCGCTGCTTGTGGTAGCACTCATCCTCGTAGTGCTTCCTCTTTCCACAGAAGGCACAGGTGATTGTACACCTGTAGTGATCCGACAGCTTCGCCTTGGCGCCGGTGTTCTTCTCCTGCTGCTTCCCTTGGACTACAAAGCAGTCTCGCTGCTCACAGTCAGGGGCGTGCTGCAGGTGGCCCTGCTCGTCTCTGGCATCACATCAGAAGAGCTCCTGGACGTTTTCCATGATACGGGCGTGTTTGGGGGTAGTCCCCTGCCCAGGTCTGGATCCATGGTACCCTTTGCCATGGCTTCCAGAGCCCCCACCTCCAGGACGGTAGTTGTTCAGGTGCTGGTCGCTTTCTTTCTCCAGCGCCAGCTCCAGGAGTAGTACACATAGATCCTCGTAGTGGAGGGCTCTAGCCTTGTGCTCTGCCGTTGAACGGCACTCGTCCCACAGCTCCCGAGGGAGCTTAGCCACCAAGCAGAACAGCAGGTCGTCGCTGCTGTAGGAACCGGGCGTCAATCGTCCAGCCCAGTGATCCACGTCAGCCAATAGCTCAGAGACCCTGCCAGGTTTGGGGTTGTTGGGCAGCATGGGCGGGTTCTGGATCTCGGCCCTGATGGAGAGGTCTGTTTCATAGGTCGGGTACTGCCTCTCCACGGCAACCAACACATCGGCAAAGGTGGCGGACTTAGTCACGATCTGTTTGACCTGCTCCTCCAGGTACTTGGTCTTGCAACACTGCAGGAGCAGATCGCACTTGACCCGTCCACTAGCGTGGGTTTGGCCGGTCAATCGGAGAAACCGGCCAAAATTCTCAGCAAACCCGCTGAGGTCCTTACCTGTGAACTCAGGCAGGTTCACCACGATCTTGGAGGTGGCAATAGCCTTAGCTTCCTGAGACCTGCGTCCCCCAGGGCGTCGGGTCTTCTTCTTCTTCTTCTTCTTCTTCCCACTTGGGTTCTCGGGGTCCTCCGGGTCGTCGTCCTCCGAGGGCGAAGCAGAAGTCATCGACGGCGGTTCATCATCGGAGGGATCTCCGCCTAGGTCACTGGAGCTGTAGGGCTCCACATCCACCATTGCCCTAAGGGCTGTCAGCCCCAGCCGGTCCAGCTCGGCTCTCGTAGAATTCTCCACGTGACTGTAGGGTGGCTGGGCCGTCCTTGGCACGAAAGGGCTTCTAGGTATCACAGCAGGGGTCGGCATCGGTCGGCTCCTCAGAGTCCCCAGCGTGTTTGTCAGCCCTGCCACCAGATGGTTGGCCTGTACTCGATGGGGTGACATTCCCACCGTGGTAGGTGACGCTTGGGGCGGTATCAGGGGCTCCAGTTTATCTCGAATCTCTTGAGTGAGGTCGCCAACAATTTTAGAGGTGGCTCCTCGGAGCACCTCGTTGATCTCGGAACGCGTCAGGGACCTGTTGGAGGATCTCCCCGATCCTCTACTCCTGCTCCCGCATGAGTCAGGTCCTCTCCTCAACCCACTCAAGGTTGCATACCAAGGAACATCCACATAGGCTCCCGTAGCAGGTAGAGGATGGTGATAGTCAGCTGCATACCATCGCGGCGCAGCACTGGAGGTCACCGGCTCACTGGTAGTAGTTGCCTCAGGAAACGCAGTGGTAGGTGGGTTCACAGCATTGGCAGGGTAGGTAGGCATACCAGTAAAGCTTGTGCCCTCAGCCAGAGGCGGGTTGGTTATGGGTGTGGATGTTGCAGCTGCTGGGTCTGGAGTTGGGAATGTGGTGGTTATAGGAGAGGGTGATGCGTGGAGGCCAGAAGCGCTTGGTGCGCCCTCGAAGGTAGGATCATTCGTCGGGTCGTGCCCTTGGTCTGCTCCTTCGTCTGCTATGCTTTCTCCAGCATCCTTCTCTCTCTCTCTCTTTCTCTTCACAGGATGGGTGTCCACCTCCTCGACTGAGAGGGCCCGGAAGGCCGACTGAAGTCCTTCCATCGAATCCTCCGCCACTTCCACTGGCCCATGTAAGGGCTCCGAAGGTACAGCGCTAGGTCCATGTAATGGGTCCACAAATGTAGAAGATACTCTGATCTATTTTGTTTTCAAATTTATTGTAGATTATGCATTTTTATTCTAATATGGGCTGCTGAATGGCCCGCGAAATTCGCGGACGGAAAATGCCAGATGGCAGCCGCACATCGCGATTAGTGTCGTAGATTTAAATTCTTGACATGAAGAAAACTTAGATAAAATCTACAGATTTTATAATTTTTCTAGGTTTTATAGTATTCTGAGTGTTGTAGATATTTTTCGGCATGTTTAGGACAGTTTGCTGTGTTTTGCACAGGCATGTTTGTAGATGACGTCCTGTGATCTAAAATGCTTTTGAGTATTTGGATCAGTGCCTGCGCTTCAGTGTCCATGGGAACAAGGGTCAAGAAATAGACCTCAGTCAAGACCAAGAGAGGTTTTATTACAATCTACAAACCTGCGTCGCAACGACCTGCCCAAGGACAGTGATGGCACTGACGTGCATCTCGGCATAGCCGGACCGTTCACAGCGCCGCAACGACGCTACACGTTGCGCCCTGTGTGCTGCATAGCGACCTCCTCCCTTTGCGCTGCACAGTTGGGCTGAATGTGGCTGCCGTCGTGGGTGCCGGCCACTGCAGCCTTCAAGGACAGGGTTCGCTCAGAGACGCGGCTGTTGGACAACACCATTTTGGATGACCAGTGTTGTGAGTCCCTTGAGGAGTTGCTTCTTGAAGATGACTGGCGTGCGGCAGTGGACGTACGGGTGTATGAGGTCTGTCAGCTTCGCCGGGCGAGCTTGTTGGCTGATACTCCTCTTTCTGCTGTCTTCTGTGAGGCCCTGAGGCTGAATCGACCTGGCCGCAACGCGAAGACTCTGCGTGACCGTCGAGAAGAGGTACAGCGCCTGCTGCAAAGGTACGCGCTTGAAGACATTGATTCTTGGAGCCCTAGGTTGCGTTGCTTTGTGCTGGAGGAGCCGTCCTTGTTGAACTGGGTGTACAACTCTCGAGCCCCTTTGGTTGCGCGTGATTTGTGGCGTGACAGACAATACTGCTTGTGAGAACCGTCGTGTGGGATTAATGCAGTGCGTGTCAGTGAGGTGGATAAAGCCGTGTTACGCCGTGACTGGGCCTGGCTTAGCGCGCACGGCGTGCTCTATGCTGGGGCTGCTGAAGTTGTTGATGCTGCTGAAGAAGCTGCGCGTCATGCGTTGGAGTTTGAGGAGCGTGGCGAAGTGATGAAGTTGTTGTCTATGGAGAAACCTGTTCGGCGTTCGCCAAGGGGTACAAGATCAGCTGCTGCGGCTGCGCGGCGGCAGCAGCAGCGCAAGCAAGCTGGCGCGATGCGTGCCCTGGGTGACTGTGATCTCGATTGAGAAGGCTCTAGACAGTGCAGACGGCGTCTTGGTGGATGCGGCCTTTGCCGCTCGCTGGAGGCGTGTTCCTGAAGTTTGCTGCGCGCGAGATGGCCTTGGTGGATGCGGCCCTTCGCTCACGGGTCCTGACTGCGTTTAACTGGAGGACAGTTTGTGCTGGGTGTGTAAGCCTTCGTTAAGAGCGAGTGGTTCCCTTTTGTTTTCGTGATTGACGTATATATGGTTGAATGTGGGCGAAATCTACTGGATGTGAAATTTCGACTTTGCGCAGAGGTGTTTTTGCGTCTCAGCAGTGCTCTTAAAGGCACTGCCTGTACGTATGAGTTGTGCAGTAGACCTTTGTTTTTGTTGGTTGATGTCTTTTTGTACACTTTTGCAGAGACCAGTGTAGAGATTGGTTCTGAAGTGGCGGAGGTCCCATAGATCAGGGTAAATGAGCTGGATGTGAAAAGTGACTTGGACAACAAACGCCGTAGGATAAGAAAAAAGTATGGGAAGTTGTTTGTGGTAGTGTATGGAGGTTCAGGTTTGTTTTTGTTTTGTCTGTGGGCTTGGATATGCCCTGTTTTTGCTTTGCGAGCCCTTCGTTGTGGGCTGTGGGCCTGTTGGCCTTGTTTGGGCCCTGTGTGGGCGCCTGTATGTATTCTGTTTGTGGCACGGCTTTGCACGTGCCTCTCTGTCACTCACAGGTCTTTCCAGGTAATTTTTCTCCAGATTTTTTCTGCCTTTTTTGCTGAAAGGGGCTGCATGAGATGGGTTGGGGGATGGAGATGCGTTGAGGGGAGGCCAATTCGCCTTTGAGGTACCCCCCCCCTTCAGTGCAGCAGCCCCCTTGGGAGATCCAGAGCCAAAAAAACCTTTTCTTGAAAAAACTTCTACAACCCCTGGGGATATTTTTTTATACTCATTACCTGCTGCAGATTTTTCGGTGGTCCGAGGACATGTAGTGGGGGGCATGGCAAGCCTTCGTTATACTTTTATAAGTGGGGTTGGGGTATGGGACGCCAACTACGCCCCCTCACCCCTCCAGGTCAGCAGGGACGCCAGTGCGTGAGACGTCAGGCCCAGTGGTAGGGCAGAGAGCAGGTGGGTCAGTGTGAACCTCTGCTCTGCTGGCAGAGTTGTAATTTACATTTTTTTTTTTTGGGAAAGGGTTTGGCATTTGAATTTGCAGGGTGTTCCTCAGTTCTGGTGTCTGGGTGTGAGCACTTTGCTTGGTGGGTGCGAGGTATGTGTAAGCGTGCATGGTATGGTGAAGAGATGTTGAAGAAGGAGGTTGATACTGGATGACATGTGGAGGAGTCGTGAAGAATTGAATATTTTTTTGCTCTGACGTGTTCTTTTTTTTCTTTTCTTCGTTTGTTTAATGCTGCACAAGTACTGTGCACTGCACGTTGTGCACTGCACCTGCACTCTGTAAAGTACTGTGCACGGCACCAGGATGGTGCGAACCCAGTGGGCACAACCGAATCTGTTTGCTCGATATTTGTGTGCCCATGCTCTGTTCCTTGCGCCTGTGTGTCTCTGTCCTTTTGGGGTCTCCCCTAGGCAGGGTACTCTGGGCCAGGCTCCCTAGGCAGAAATTGCAGTTGGGTTTTGAAAATCATTTCGAAACTCTGGCTGGGTTTTTGCACTGACTAGGGCTGTTGGAGCTGGTTTTTATATAATGAGAAATGACTGCAAGTTACAGGTAAGCTCAGAAAGATATGCAGGATTTTTGTTCATTATATACAGGTTTTGGTGGGAGTGTGTTACCACACCTCCCAGAAAGGGAATGGGGTTTTTATAGCCTTTTGCTGCAGGCTTTTCCCCAACCCCTGAGCAGGGATTTTTTTTTGTACATTAAAACAAAAAGCCCCTGACACCTGGTGGGTTTCCATTTCAGAGCACTGGGGTGTGGCAGAAGTTTTTGTTTTGGACATAATAATTGTAGTAAATACCATGTCACAGGTGCTGTAGAGGTTTATGCTGAAAAAGCTCAGATTGGCTTTGGGTGTATCTTACCCATTTGCCCCCATTATTCAAGTTTTTCAGCAACAAACTCAGTTCTGGACCCTGAGTTTGAGCTTGCTGAGGGAGTGTAATGGGTCCACAAATGTAGAAGATACTCTTATCTATTTTGTTTTCAAATTTATTGTAGATTATGCATTTTTATTATAATATGGGCTGCTGAATGGCCCGCGAAATTCGCGGACGGAAAATGCCAGATGGCAGCCGCACATCGCGATTAGTGTCGTAGATTTAAATTCTTGACATGAAGAAAACTTAGATAAAATCTACAGATTTTATAATTTTTCTAGGTTTTTTAGTATTCTGAGTGTTGTAGATATTTTTCGGCATGTTTAGGACAGTTTGCTGTGTTTTGCACAGGCATGTTTGTAGATCACGTCCTGTGATCTAAAATGCTTTTGAGTATTTGGATCAGTGCCTGCGCTTCAGTGTCCATGGGAACAAGGGTCAAGAAATAGACCTCAGTCAAGACCAAGAAAGGTTTTATTACAGTCCAGGTCCAGGTTCACCAGGTGCTGGCATTGCTGGTGCCTCAGGCGCCGTCTTCACGTCGGTGTCCTCTTTCTTGGTGTCCATATTCGTTTGCCCTTCTTGCTTATATATCACTGATCTCGGCGCACTGGATGTACGGCACGGGGTTGCCGCCGCTACACAGAGACAGTCTGCCTCTTGCTACCAGAGAGTTTTATAGTGATTTCAACACTGTGTGTTTGTTCTGCCTCTCCTGCTGCTTGCTGCTGGTGTAAGGTTTCCTGCTGCTTGTTTTTGATGAGGAAAATGTTTTATTGCTGAAATACAACCAATCCGGGATATCCCAAGCCAGAGACGAGCAAGTAGAAGATAAACAGGATCAAAGCATGAAGGGCTGCAGTCACAAAGAGTTAGATAAAGAAAACTATCAACAATAGACCACAGCAATTAGCATACATTGCAACTCAGGATGAAATATTTTACATGTTTGAGAAAAACTGATTGGAAAACTGCCCCAAGGGCTCACTCTCATCCACAGTGCCATCTTGAGATGTGCACTCTTTGTTTTTGGGTCCCATAGGTGCTGAGGTTGCATGGCATGTGGCGATGAGGTCACTGCCATGTCACATGGGATATTCCTACTTAGCTAGGCTGACTGGGTATTGAAGCCAGGACCTCTCAAAAAGAGGTGCCCCAGCCCCCTAGGGTGCATACCACTAGGATAGCTAAGAATTGATGACAAAACATAGATGAATTCATAGGCTCTGCCTTCAGTATATCAGTGCCTCAGCAACCCAGGGAAAGATGTTTTAGTGCCTATAGCTTGGGGATAAAGGGGTCCACACCACATCCTTATTCAGTGTTTGGTTCCATAGGTCAAAATGTGTTATCACCACTTTTGGTTGGGCCAATACTAAGATAGAAATGCCTGTGTGCATGGAGCACCTCCAATACAACTAAAGTATACCCTAAAGCATTGGAAAAGCCCTTTTTCTTACTGGGACATACGGGTCGCGGAACCCCGGTTGCCCGCCCCAGAGGATGGGCGGCCGGGGGAGGAACAGCGCCTGACACCAGACGCCCCTCACAACGGTTGCAGGCCGCCCCCCCCGGGGACGCCCCCCCACCACCTTCGCGGCACGCAGCCCCCACAGGGCATGCAAGCCGAGGGGACAGTGCTGGGCCCCCACACCCACACACCTGCGCCCACAGCACATGGGTGGCGGACCCCGACAGCCCGCCCGGAGGGCAGGCAGTCGGAGGAGGGGGGGGGCCTGACCTCAGACGCTCCCCACGACGGTGAAAGGCACCCCCCCCCGGGGACGCCCTTCCGCCACCCCAGGAGCGAGCAACGCCGGCCCGCAAGAGCGCACGCTGTGGGGCCGGTGCTGGGTCCCCACGCCCGCACCAACCGCACCTGGGACCCGCGGGTCGCGGAACCCCAGCTGCCCGCCCCAGAGGACGGGAGGCCGGGAGTAATGAAACAGTGATACACACCCCAACGTGAGTCAGAGAGTGCGCGCAGAGCAGAGATCGCGCGCACATTATGGATGATCATTTGCACGTTGTTGATTGTTTATAATTAAACTCAGATCACGCTTTATTTATAAGATTGAACGCTCTGTGACTTGCAAAAGACGCTGCGAAGTAGGACAGAACTAACTGTGCATAATGTTGTGAGTTTTCTGTACTACACTGCAGGGTCTTGCATTTTTAATGATGATTTGGACTCAATCTTGTATGTGCCATTGCTGATTGTGTATTCCGTGGGATCCGGAGTCGTTAGCCCAAAACTCTGCAATTTCGGAAATCTCAAACTAAGATGGAGGTTACACCAATCACAAAACATGGTAGCAAGCATAAGCGTTTCGAATCCGTGACTCCAAGCCCCAGATATGGCACAACCTACAACAATGATGAGTCAATGGACCCATTCGAAAAATTTCGAAACATCACTTGGTCCCAACATCCTTCCCTCAACTCGCCTTTCGTTTGGCAAGTCGTATGTGGAGGAGTTCATGAACGAAGATGAAACGGGTGATGTTGACAATTTGGAGAAGCCATCACGAGTCCAACAATTGGTGGAACAATTTGAAGAACATCAACGACAAATGTCATCGCGTTCCGAACATTATCACTCTTCACAAGGCTCACAACAAGATGAATTTGAAGTTCTTTTGTCACAATCTCCCAAGGTACACGCCATTCAACAACGCATTGATGGTTGTGAGGCAATGAGCAAGAAAGTTTATACAACGTGCACCCTACAACAAGGAACACTTGTTACGGAGATTGAAAAATTCAAAAAGGTTGTGAAAAACCGTGTTGAACATCGATACAAACAAGTGGTTGTTCGGGTTGAGCGATTGGAGAATAATGCTACGAACTCTTCTCAAAGTTATTCACCTCATGAGTCCCAACGACACTCCGACCGAATTCGTTATTTAGAGCAAAATTCGGTTGATTCGGAGAGCCTTAAGGACATTTTGGGGCTCGTGGAACAACGAATGGAACAAGTGGAGGCCAATCTTGACATGATGTTGAAGGGTGCGGCAAGTGCAAGCAAGGTAGACGAGACCGTGACGACTATTCATGAGCGCTTTTCGAACTTTGGTACGCGTGGTGATATTCAATTGATGAATGTTCAACTTGAAGAAATGCAAAATATTTTCGTTTCTTCTTTGCAAATGGCGAAAAATACCATGCACACAATAGAGAGCACTTTGGCATCCCATTCTTATGCATTTGATTCGTTTCGTTCCGATTATATATCGCATGAATCCGTGCCCGGTGGCTCCATTATGAATTTTTTGCATTTAATAAGGGAGCATGTGGACATTGGTGATAATCATGTTAGGGATGTGTTGACAAATGAAGTCGGTTTGCAATTGAAGCAATTACAAGACAGTGTTGAACAAGTCAATGAAAGGGTTGATGCTTTGCAGGTTCTTTGTGAATCTAAGTTGCGTGAGCTACATTCTTCTTTCGAGAGTCATTTTGCACAACGTTTGCAAGCAGCTTTCGACACGATAAATACACGCGTTGAGTCCTTAGTGCAAACACGCATTGGTGAGCATCTCAAGGCTCTAAACGCACGCATCGATGAATCATTTCGGAACAATCAATCTCAATTTCGTTCTTTTAATTCTCATTTAGATGAACGAATTGGAAAAACGTTGTCACAAGTTGAGGACACCATCACCAAGCGAAGCGTTGAAATCGAGAAACGCCTCAATTCTACAATGAATTTGAGGTGTGACTCTTTTGCTCGCCAAATAGGTGATGGTGTGAGACCAACCGGCCTCGATGAACACACATTGACTCGTATTCAACAATTGCATGACACGTGTTCCGGTTTGCATGAGCTAATGGGACCTCTTGAGCGGCGAGTTTCTAAGGTTGAAGAATTTGCAGTCACTCACAAAAAGTCCCTTTTGGAGGTTTCTAGTGCTATTGATTCCATGAGTGCACAATTGAGTAGCACTAGCGGAGACATGAAACGTGGATTACAAGCGCTTACCATGCGTATAACGCTCTTGGAAGAGCGTGAATCTCCTCTTTCGGGTCAAGTTGAGATGGTTAAAAGTGCTTTGGGTAAAATGGAGCATGAACACGCAACTACAAAGTCCCAGTTGCACAATCATATATCATTCACTTCTCAACGGATTGCCGAAGTGAGTGCTCAGGTGGCGAGTGATCCGCCATCACCATCGGGACCCCATTCTTCATCCCAAATTCACTCACACCCCAATGGTAACGCCATTCGTGATGAACTCTTGCAGTTGCATTCGGTTGCCGAGTCCAAAATGCTTGTTTTTTTTCAGCGGGTTGAACACTTCAATTCAGAAGTGGACACTTCATTAAATACCGTTCGTACTCGTGTTTCCGGTTTGGAGTTGAAAGTCAATGCTTTAGGTAACATGCAAGGCCTTTCGCCTCAAGACGTTGATTCTAAATTGCAGGCCTTAGAAGCACGCGTAGGAACTACATTTGATGGTGTACAAACCGCGTTCCAAGAGGGTTTCCGGTTATTGCGCACGTACGTTGACACAATACATCAACGTATTGCGGGTTCCAATAGCATTGGCCGTGCCTCTTTACAGGCTGGACAAGCTACTTCCTCAACACAAGAAGTTTCGAGTTCACAAGCGCATTCGACAAACCGCATGCACGATAGGGATAGAGGTTCACAGCCCTCTCCTCAGTCAGCATTAGCATCAACTGCAGCGGCGCCTATTACGGCTCCACCTTCATCGAGTGGTACCAACCCACGTCAGTCCGTTGGGCGTGGTTGTGATTTGGAATTCTGCTCTTCTCCTACTCCCGCCATGTCTGCACATTCATCTTTGTTACATTGGTTGTATGATCCCGAAGGATACTTGAAGCCTTTTCGGGGTCTTGAGCCGCCTTCGTTTTTTGATGCAACTACTCTTTTACCGTCTGGAATCACGCCCGGTTTCGCATTCCATGAGGTGCGTGAATGGAATGATGATATCGAGTTCACCTCCCCGCCGCCTGGCCGAGAGTTTAGGGGTAAAGGTATTTTTGGTTCCAATACCGACGGTTGGATAGACCCAGATGTTTTGAGCAGCTTGCGCCGTCAATTTGCAATTCCCATTTGGGATAGAAAAAACATGCTTTACGTTGATTGGGAGTTGCTCTACATCGATTGGTATGAAAATACTGGTCGATGGTTCGAGATGGGGTATCAACTAAAATTGTTGGTAGCTACACAGCCTGAGGACAGACAAGTTGAGTTGATTACCCAGATTAGACAGGAACGTTTGCGTATTGGTGAAGTTTTCGAGCTTATCCGGTTGTACGGTAGACGTCACCAGAACCCTTACGTCCCTGGAAATGTTTTTAAAGCATTGGCGCTACCTGGGTCACTGCAGGGACAAGTGGGTCCTGAGGAGTGGTATAACTTCTTTGTTAGATTTCTGAAGCATGGGCGCCGAACAGCAGCATATGGAGGAACATCCATGTGGGAAGCACACTCAGTGCTCATAGGTGCAATTATTGCGTACACTTCTAAAATGCGCCCAGAAGAGCCGTGGTTTCAGATCAAGAATGATTTGTTACAAATTCAGGCTGCCAGGGGCAACAAAAAATTTACATACATTGAGTTGTTCATGTTTGTAATGCCCCGTTTGTTGGCGGTTCGTGATGCAGAGTGGGTGGAGCAGGGTGTCGTTGATGGTATGCATGCTCAGCCCACTGCTGTCAGTGCGGTTAGTAATGTACCCAGCAGGACTGAGAACCGCAGTGACTATGGTTCACAACGTCGTCGTGATGAACGGCGTACAGGCAGGAGTGGTGAACGACGATATAGCAGTGGTCGCGGTCGAGGATATAACAGTGATCGTGACCGGGGATATCGGAGCGGTCGTAGTGATAGTGAATCACGTAAAGAAAAAGGATATCGTAGTGGTCACAGTGGGTACCGTAGTGGTCAAGGTAGTGGTAGATATCGTAGCGGTCGCAGTGGCAGTGAAGGTCGTGATAAGTCACACCGCAGTCCATACAAAGACAGGAGACAGTACAGTAAAGGTCGTGGTAGTGATAAGGAGAGTGAATCAGGGACGGATCGAAATGACCGTCGATCCTTCCGCGAACACAGATCTGATGGGAAAAGAACAGACCATGAGCGCAGGTCCAGTGGGAATGGAACGGACCGTGGTTCAGCGAACACGAGAACCAGGGATCGCGATGGAAAGCGGTCATCCGGCGATGAGCGTGGGCGTGACCGCCATTACCGCAAGACCACAGCAGATACCAAGGGTCCTGGTGCTACGGCTGTCTGTTTTCGCTGTGGGGGTCGGGGGCATATGGCGGCTCAATGTCCGACACCGAGCCGGTACGCGCGTGAGAATGCCCGGGCGCGTAGTGTTCAGGATGAGAGTGCCAGTGCCATCAGTGAAACCCCACCCCAGACAGTACTATCTGAGGATTCTCAGCCCAAGCAATCTGTACCTTAGGGTATAGGCAGGCAGCCATACGCCCGGAGTGCCAGGCCAGACAAGCATGTTCGGTGGCTGCAGTTACCTCCCCTTTTCTATTCGCAGAACCAGGGAGTTGAGATCAGGTCACTGGACTTTGAGACATTGCCCTCTGTTACTCGATCCCCCATTAAACCCCCCAATAAATATCATTCGGGTAAGAGTGAACTTTTATTTCATGTTCGAATTTCCTTCCAGGATCAATTACTTTTGCCTGAGACTGAAGTACTGACACTGGCGGACATAGGGTGTCAGGTTTTGGCAGTGGGGCCGTCAAAATTTTTTCCCAAAGCTAGCTGGGTGGACGCCCCACGCCTGTTACGTTTGTTGGGGGCGGGGAAATCGCAGATTACAGGAGGAGACAAGGGCGTCATTGTCAATATGTCATTACCTGTGACAGGGAAGCGCGGAGTGGTTATCTTCCAGTGCCTAAATGTGTTCATTCACCTCGCAGATGTAGGGGACAAAATTCTGCTGGGGTTTCCTTTTTTCCAGCAGTACCGCCTTGCTTTTCTGCCCAATCAAAAGTTTCTGGTCCCCATGGAGGAGCTGAAAATGGTGAAATATTCATCAAGGTATCAAGGGTTATGCCCTAAGTGTCATGGAGACCAGACAGCATGTCCCTGTGTACATCAGCGTGTTTTGGTCAGCATTTTGAAGCAATCTGGACATGGACAGCCTGTCCTTGAACAAAAATCTGTATGCTTCTCAGAACCGCTGGTCGCAGATTGGTGGTGTCCTGAGTGTAATCCAACAGCACCACCTCAGGCATCATCTGCATGTACGCATTATGGACATGTTGTATGCATAAATCATTTAGAACGCATTTGGTTTGAGAAGATATGCTCCAGGGAATATGATCAGGTTTTCCTTTTGCAGGATGGGTCATCACTCCAAGTCAAACGACTTCAGGACGACGTGATATTACCCAAGCAAACAACCCTGATTCCGCCGGGTATGATCTGTTTTCCCCTGTCTCAGTTTCAATTCCGGCTCAGTCTGGTGGAAAAATCCCACTGCACATCTCCATGGCAATCCCAATGGGTCATTATGGTCGCATCGCCTCACGCAGCAGTTTTGCTGCCCAAAGGGTACATGTTGCGGGCGGCGTCATAGATCGTGGATACCGTGGTGATGTAACGGTGTTACTTGAGAATTCAGGTGACCAGCCTTTCACGATTCAGAAAGGTGACAGAATTGCTCAATTAATACTTGAGAAGCATTCAACGCCATCTGTGGTTGAAGCCAAGGAGCTGTCGACCACTGAGCGCGGGACAGGTGGTTTTGGCAGTACAGGCCGCAGTCAATTTATACCGCCGCAGGAAAATTCGTCTCTGACAAACCAAACCAATTCAACACATCCGCAGTCATTCGACTGTTTTGTTTCCCTTTTCATTCTATTTGGAATTTTGCAAAAAATGGCGAGCGATTCGCTGTCTACAAGGCGTGATGCCACTCAGGTAAGTTCGCAGACTGTGCGAAATGTGGAGCGCGAGGCTCCCCAGGTGAGAGAGTCATCGAGTGTGGAGCGTGAGGTTCCCAATAGGTCAGCTATGAAGCGTGAGGCTTCTGGAAGTTTTACAGTGAGTGATTCACTGCAACAGGAGTGTGATGCTCTGCAGATGGCGAGTGATTCGCTGAGTATGGGACGTGAGGTCCTTGGTTTAGTGGGGCGTGAGGCTCCCATTACAATGAGTGATCGTAACGATCTTTCTGCAGGTGCGAGTGATTCGCTTAACCTGGTTATGTTTGTTTCAAGTATTACGGCGTTCGCTTGCCGTTTGTTTTCTGGCAACAGGAGTATAATTTCTCCCGTTTATCCAACTTCTGGTTCGTCTTGTACTGAAGCTACAGACTCAATTCTCTGTCAAGTTAGCCAGGATTTTTTAAGTGCAGGGGGAACCAGGGAAGCATCACAGATTGACCTTTTGTATGCTGATCAGTGGGGCCATCGCCATGAGGCATGGGCCCCAGATTATTTTATGGCTGGCTGGGGGTATGCTCGTTGCATTGATTATCGTGATACTAAAATTCTGTCTTACTATGATTCTCAGTTACGACAGGATAACGGAATTTTTCGAGGTCTGACTGAGTTGAATCTCACGTCACTTCAAGGGTCTGACCCTTTTCCAACGGCAACCACACCCCAGCCCCCTGCGAATAAATTCATAACTCCTGCTTTGAATTGGCATCCTGTCGCTTTTTTTTTCTAGAAAACTGCAGGGCAGTAAAACAGCAGGTAAGCATAAAGATAAAGGTATAGGACAGGTGGGATGGACAGTGAGGGAAAAAGAGACGTATGCTGTTGTATGTAGTTTGTTAAAGTTTCAGTCATGGATAGGACATCAGGAAGTATTGGTATGTACAGATCATAGTAGTATTGTACAGTGGTATAAGGAGGATTTGTGTACTGTGTCTGGGCCTTTGGGTCGTCGTGGCCGATGGCACGAGTTTTTAAGTCGTTTCAATCTTGTAATACTGTATCATAAGGGAGCTGAAAATGAAGCCCCTGATGCGTTATCACGCTGGGCATACCCGGCAGGGTTATCTCAGGATGTATCTTTTCACGGCAGTGAAAATGACCTTGAGGGTTGGAACCAGTGTGAACAGCGTGAGCGTGAATACACACAACGTAAGTTGCGTGAACGGCACCCGAATTATTTTGGAGAGTATCGTACTGTACGTGCCTGTATGGTTCCTGACTGCACTGAGTGTGTTGCAGTCCACATACCTCATCAAACTGAGGCACGTGAGCTTCTTCTTGAGGCCCGTGCGGTTGCAGAGATTCGTCACATTTCTGATCACCCCTCCCTTGTGCATGCAACAGCTTTTGCTGATATTGACGGATTTCACTTATACTGCAACCCTGCAGTTTTTCAACAGAGCAGACCTTCTCGAGTAGTCAAGTGTGAGTTACGTCACACAGAAATTTCTACAGTTTCATGTGTCTCAGTGGGTGACGGGCACGAGCTGCCCATTGACAGAGTGGAAGATTTACACATACACACACTAAATACAATCAAACTCCCCCCTGATACCGCTGTGTTGTATAGTGATTGGGATCCAGAATATGCTGCTGCCCCAGTGC
Source organism: Eutreptiella sp. 'Long Island Sound 2002' (assembly GCA_964036045.1). Taxonomy (NCBI): domain Eukaryota; phylum Euglenozoa; class Euglenophyceae; order Eutreptiales; family Eutreptiaceae; genus Eutreptiella; species Eutreptiella sp. 'Long Island Sound 2002'. Next base: position 20,535,492 of record OZ038378.1, on the reverse strand, counting down.
TGGGTCCACATTGGACAACATTACAGGCAGATGGTGTCAGTGGTCAGTACAGATTACATATGGGTCGTGTTCGATTGGCAGGGCGTATTTGTGTTCCTTTGTCTCTGTTGGACAAAGTCATAGTGGCGACACATACATATGCCCATCCAGGCATTCACAAAACACACCAGCTCATTGACAGAAAATACATTTTTCAGGAGCTTGATAAAGGACAGCCACGAAAATTTTCATACACTAAGCTGAAAGAACACATTGCGCTGCAGTTAGGACATTATCAGGTCTCTCAGGCTGTCAAGGTTCGCAAGGGTCTGCAGCCTGACACTATGCATTCATATCCAATACCTGAGTATCCGTTTAGTTCTATCTCAGCAGATTTTTGTAAATTGGATGAAGTGAAACAGGGAGCTGTTGTATATGACTCAGTTTTTGTAATTGTCTGTCGTTTAACACGATATGTAATGGCACTGCCATGGAGCACCACCATTACCTCATCTGAGCTGGCTTCTTTATTTCTGACGCGTTTTGTTACTTTCTTCGGGCTGCCGAAGGAAATTTTTAGCGACGTGGAAAAAATTATGCATGCAGATTTTTTCTCCACATTCTGTCAGCTCTCAGGAATTGAGGAGTATAGATCCCCTGTGTATCATAAGAAGAGTAATGGTAGGGCTGAGCGGGCAGTACAGGTAGTTGTTGACAGCTTACGCAAGTTGTTACAGCATGCAGGCAGAAATCGTAAGTGGACTGATTTATTGCCTCTGGCACTTTGGTGTGCTAACGATATGCCTGGGCTGTATCAGGCTTCAGTCCACATAGACTTGTTTTCGGTAGGGATCCCATTGGGTTTGGGGATCACCGCCCAATGGCACCTGATTACGGGTCAGAGGATGCGTACCAATTTTTTCAACGTGTGCGTAGGGAAAGAGAATATGTGAGTGCCAAGCTCACAAAAATACATGATGAATTCAGTGCCAAATACCTGACGGAACACCCGCCTCTCAATTTTGAACCTGGTGATCGTGTTTGGTTGAAAACCATTCGTAAACCGGGGGAGAGTAAATTGGACCGTCTTTGGGTTGGTCCTGCTGAAATTTTGGAGAGGCTAAGTGCAGGTAGGTATAGAATTGCTGGTCCGTATGGTGAACAACAGGTTGAGTCATTGCGGCTCAAACCATACAACCCCCCCTTGACACACGGAGCTCCACCCCTACACTTTTACACCGAAAAGGAGACGTTGGTGGATGATGAGAAATTCATCGTCGAAAAAATTTTAAAACATGCAATTCAAAAAAACAGAGGTAAGGACAAGGCACGCCGCCCCAACATTGTTAAATGGTTTGTAAAATACAAGGGGTACGACAAACCTGAGTGGAGGGAGGCATCTGAATTCATGCATGACATAAATGAGGAATGGCTGCGCTACAACATCAAACACAAGATTGATGTGGGGTTACAGGACATACGACAAGTGTTGTCATCAGTACATCCAAAATTTTTACAATGGCGCACAGATTTCGGGGGACAGGTGCATATGCGTGACCACCGATGTGTTTCCTCCTTATGTCGTGTATATTACTGCCTTTGACGCTCTGATTGCTCTCCCCTTTCTGTACAGGTCTTACAGAGTTCAGGAAGTCCTTACAGAATTCAGAAGTGGGTTACACATCCTTTTGTTTCAATACTTCAGACTGGTATGTCTGACTGCAGGGCGTGGTGATGACAGTTTTGCATTGGCTTGGCGAATGGCACGCTGTCTCACTGGTGTCTACGCCATGGCCCTTGCGACGTCGTCAGCCCCCCCCCCTTTTTTCTGAGGTTCTGTCACAGGACAACAGTCTTTTTCTTCCCCTCTCATGCATTATTGTGTATGAACTGTTAATCAGTTGTTTCTATTTTTTTATCCCACCGTTGGCACGTGGGCCCTTCCTTGGGAAGTGGGAGTTCAGAACTGCCAAATTTCATTGAATGTATTGCATGTCTTCTGTGTGTTGACACGAATCATGTTGACCTTGTATATAGCAGTATCAGCCAGTTTTGAGGTTCACTCTGCAGGTCATCGGTGAATTCGCCTACACCGTATAGTACGTAACCGACGCCCCCTGTGAGATTTAGCTTCCCCTGGCACTGCAGCTGGTTTGTAGCTGATTCCCTTCTTCCAGCACCAGGCGCCAGTTATTTTTGGTCAGAGAGCGCAACGCAACTCCCTGGTCCCCGGCCCAAATGTTGCAGACAGTGCGCCCTCTGAGGATGCAGCATGTGTTTACCAGACATCAAGCCCCCTTTGCCCTAGGCATAAGAGGTACTGGCCTGAGTGGCCCCGTGACAAGTAATAGGATTACATTCCCCTTCGCCGATGCTTTGGTGGTTTCTTTCGGACGTGGTTTCTTTTTTTTTGTGTGTGATTTCGAGATAAAACAATCATCGGTGTTGAACGATCAAGGGTTCGATTTATGCCCCCCCTAACTAAAGGCATTGAGTCAGCAATACATTATGCTGTGTCCAACTTTGTAGTCACAGTGGTGCGGTGACATGTTTTGTGTGCTTTCTTTCTTGTGCAGACGTGGAGTGATCCAGAGAACAGAGATGATCGGAGTCCAGAGAACAGATCTGATCGAAATCCAGAGACCAGGATTCACCAGAATTCACAGGCCAGAGATCATCAGCATCAGGGTCCAGCGTACAGGGATGATTATGGTTGGTCAGTGGTTTATATATGCATGTCCACAGTGATGTTTCAAATTTTTTTTTGCTTCTGTCAGACATCTGTCGCTTGCTTCGCAGGTGTACAGATGTCTTGTGAGGGGAGTGTAATGAAACAGTGATACACACCCCAACGTGAGTCAGAGAGTGCGCGCACAGCAGAGATCGCGAGCACATTATGGATGATCATTTGCACGTTGTTGATTGTTTATAATTAAACTCAGATCACGCTTTTTTTATAAGATTGAACGCTCTGTGACTTGCAAAAGACGCTGCGAAGTAGGACAGAACTAACTGTGCATAATGTTGTGAGTTTTCTGTACTACACTGCAGGGTCTTGCATTTTTTATGATGATTTGGACTCAATCTTGTATGTGCCATTGCTGATTGTGTATTCCGTGGGATCTGGAGTCGTTAGCCCAAAACTCTGCAATTTCGGAAATCTCAAACTAAGATGGAGGTTACACCAATCTCAAAACAACCCGCGGGTCGCGGAACCCCAGCTGCCCGCCCCAGAGGACGGGAGGCCGGGGAGGGGACATCGCCTGACACCAGACGCCCCCCACAACGGTGGCAGGCCACCCCCCCCGGGGACGGCTCCCCACCAGCCCCGCGGCACGCAGCCCCCACAGGGCATGCAAGCCACGGGGACAGTGCTGGGCCCCCACACCCGCACACCCGCGCCCACAGCACGTCGATGGCGGGTCCCGACAGCCCGCCCGGAAGGCAAGCAATCGGGGGAGGGGGAGCGCCTGACCTCAGACGCCCCTCACAACGGCGCAAGGCACCCCCCCCCGGGGACGCCCATCCGCCAGCCCCACAACGAGCAACGCCGGCCCGCAAGGGCGCACGCTGTGGGGTCGGTGCTGGGTCCCCACGCCCGCACCAACCGCACCCGGGACACACGGGCCGCGGCAGCCCGGCTGCCCGCCCCAGAGAACTGGCGGCCGGGGGAGGGACAGGGCCTGACACCAGACGCCCCTCACAACGGTGGCAGGCCACCCCCCCCGGGGACGGCCCCACACCACCCCTGCGGCACGCAGCCCCCACAGGGCGCGCAAGCCAAGGGGACAGTGCTGCTGGACTCCCACACCCGCACACCCGCACCCACAGCACGTGGGTGGCGGACCCCGACGGTCCGCCCGGAGGGCGGGCAGTCGGGGGAGGGGGGGCGCCTGACCTCAGACGCCCCTCACAATCCCCCCGCACAGGGCATGCAAGCCAAGGGGACAGTGCTGGGCCCCCACACCCGCACACCCGCGCCCACAGCACGTTGGTGGCGGACCCCGACAGCCTGCCCGGAAGGCGGGCAGCCGGGGGAGGGGTGGCGCCTGACCTCAGACGCCCCCCACAACGGCGACAGGCACCCCCCCCGGGGGACGCCCTCCCGCCGCCCCCCCAGCGCGCAACGCAGGCTCGCAAGGGCGACCGGTGCTGGGTCCCCACGCCCACACCAACCGCACCCAGGACACATGGGTCGCGGGACCCCGGCTGCCCGCCCCAGAGGATGAGCGGCCAAGGGGGGGACAGCCCCTGACACCGGACGCCCCTCGCAACGGGGGCAGGCTACCCCCCCTGGGAATGGCCCCCGACCGCCCCTTCGCGGCGCGCAGCCCCCACAGGGCACGCACGCCCAGGGGACAGTGCTGGGCCCCCACACCCGTGCGCCCGCGCCCACAGCACGTGGATAGCGGGCCCCGACAGCCCGCCCGGAGGGCGGGCAGCCGGGGAAAAGGGAGCACCTGACCTCGGACGCCCCTCGCAACGGCGAAAGGTACCCCCCCGGGGACGCCCTTCCGCCACCCCCACAGCGCGCAACACCGGGCCACAGGGGCGCACGCGTTGGGGCCGCTGCTGGCTCCCCACGCCCGCACCAACCGCACCCGGGACACACGGGACGCGGAACCCCGGCTGCCCACCCCAGAGAACTGGCGGCCAGGGGAGGGACAGCGCCTGACACCAGACGCCCCTCACAACGGTGGCAGGCCAACCCCCCCGGGGACGGCCCCCCACCGCCCCCGCGGCACGCATCCCCCACAGGGCATGCAAGCCGAGGGGACAGTACTGGGCCCCCACACCAGCACACTCGACAACAACGCGTGACGGACCCCGGCACCGAAGGAGGGCAGCAGGGGAGAGGAGAACGCCTCGCAACGGGGTCACCCCTGCTACACGGGCGGCAGGGGGAGCACCTAATGCCCACATGAACGCGCGGACGCCGGCACGCGGAGCCAACGCTCGAGCTCCCCCACTCACACCCCACCGCGCCCACAGCACATGCACCAGCCATGGGAAGTCCAGACCCTACCCCCTGCTCTTAGGCACAGCGACACAACAATGGCGGAACCCGCGGCCCCACGCAAAACACGCCCCCGATCTCCGACGCTGGACGCGGCAGACGAGTTCATCAGGCCGCTGGGACTCAGAGGCGGCGAAGGCGGCCCCCCACAGGAGGACGTGGGCGTGCACTCCGACCTGGAGATAGTCCCGGAGCCCCCCGCGGACAGCACGCCCGCGGAACCTGTGCAACCGGCGGGCAGCGTGCCCGCCCTCTGCCCCGCGTGGAAACGGGGCCACTCCACCGGGGAAGACTGGTGCCCCAAGCGACACCCCCGGCCCCGATGACGGAGCGCTGCCCGCGGTGGGGCACGCGGCCGCACGCGCCGCCCTGCGCTACGGGGTGGTGCAGGGCTGGATTCTGGATGCGACCGCGCGCGGCAGCGTGAACATCCAGGAGGCCGTCGACCGGCTCGCCCATACAGGCCAAGCGGAAGTGGCCTTGCACACCCGGGGCCGCCACGGCAGACCGGCGCAGGGGATCGTCGTAGAGCCCTCAGGAATGGTGCTGGTGCTGGCGGCGGACATGGTCCGAGGGGTGCTCCACGCGTCCCGCGTGCGACGCGCGCGCCCGGAGTGGACGCTCCAGGTGTACCTGCCTCCACGGGCGTGGCCCTTCTCCACGTGGGCGGTGCTCGCCGTCATGTGCCACCTGGCACCGGAGGACGCCCCCACAGGCACCGCGGAGAAAATCGCCCGGGACCTCCACGCCTGGCCGACCGACCAGAATTTCCCTCGGCGCAGGCCCCGGGGCGGCCTCCCAGTGGCGCCTGCGGCAGAGGGTTTCAGCCTCGCAGTGACCCTCCAGCGGCACCCCAACAAGAGGGCACGCCACTTCCTGCAGACGGGCACGGTCCCGGCCCCCCGCCAGACTCCGAGTGGCGGTGGGACGCAAGGAAGGCGCAACCGCTACCGGACCCCCGGGTCCTCCCGCTGTGGTACATACCCATGGGGCACCCTGGCCCATGCCGCCCAAGCCGTCAATGGGGCCTTCCCGCAGCCGCTCCTACCCGGCGTGGCCCTGCTCCACAGCCGGCAGGCGGGAGCGGCCTGGGTACGGTGGAGGGAGGAGGACGGGCGCCCGAGCCCGTACTTCCCCCTGGTGCAGGCCCAGGCGCTACTCCACGCCGAGGGCATGGGAACCGTGGAGTGGGGGGCAATCGTACCTGACACGGCGTGCAGATGGATCACAGTGACCGCCCCGCAACCCATGCGGTCGCCACCGGCGTGCCACCGCCTCCTACGGACGGTCTCCTCCTTGACCCCCAACCACGCCCTCACAAAGGAAGTGTGGAGGGCCATGCTGAGCCACCACAGGGAGTGGATGACGGAGCCGGGCGCGGGGTGCCCGCCAGGGCCGGTGCTCGAACAGCTCAGGGCCCCCACACCCGGAGTCCGCCACGTCCTACACAGGGCGTCAGCCCTCACGGAACAGCTCACCAACGAGGTGCTGGACCTGGCGCTGGAGCCGCTACGGGTCCCCTACCCGCAGACCCACATCCCGCCCGCGGACACGTCAAACCGCCTGGACCGCCTTGGGTTGCAGCGCCACGTCGAGGCCGCGCACCCGGGGGGTGTGGTGGAACAGTGGTTAACACTCCACAACACGTCCACCGCACAAGGCCACTGGTACCTGCACCAACTCCTCTTCCTGCCCCGGACGGCCCCGGAGCACCACCGGCAGAACCCGTACCACACGCACCCGGAGCGCCTGGGCGCGCAGAGCTTCCCGCAGCCGGCCCCGCCCGCCCTCGAGCGCTGCAGCAGGGCCCCCCGCTCGACATGATCACCACGGTGCAGCAAAGGGGGGGCGGTGGAGCGGACGGGGCAGAGCCGGACTGCACCAACTGAGGGGCGGTGGCCTGGATGGCGGCCTGCGGGCATCTCGCCCGGGATGCCACGGGGCTCAGGCAATACAGACCAGCGGATTGCATGGCGCCGGCGTCCACGGTCGCGCCCGTCACCATGGGACCCGTGGCGGCGTGGCCAGCGCGGCTGCTGCCCCACATCCCCTGCCGAGACACAGGGCCCCGCCAGCCGGCTGCAACAGACACACCGACGGCACCCCTCAGGGCGGAGCAGCTGTACGTTGTCACAGCGGCTCTACTGGCAGACGGCGGGGAGAGTTTTGTCCACCACCACGGCCCGGCGCAGATCGCGGGAAGCATACACGGGCCTGCAGCGCGACGTGCCCCACCCGTGGCATGCCACGCTCCGACAGCGCACCCGCGTCAGGGACGCGGGCGACGGCGTACCCCCTCCCGGGCCACAGCAGGGGGAGGCGCTGGTGCTGCAGGCAGCGGGCTACCAGGCCATACTGCACGGCCACGCCGGGGGATACCGGTCGCACATCCTGGCCGGGGGCCGCTGGACCGTCCGGCACGGCACCGCCAGGCAAGGGGCATTCCCGCCCCGGCCCCATGTCCACTGGCAGCAGGGGCCCACCCAGGCCTACTATATGACAGCGGACCCCTGGCCGCTGGCAGTCCTGCTACACACCGTGAGCCCCCCCACCAAGAGGCAGGCACCGGGGTGGCCCCACCCCCCCGCGCTGGTCTGGAGCCCGGACCAGGAGGAGCATCTGTGGGCCGCATGGCAGGGAGACGCCATCAGGGCCACGGATGTCCCGGACCTCCACGCGGGACCAATCACGCACGCCCGCCCGGCGGCTACCCTCGCGGTGGCTCAACGGGGACAGCAGAGCCCGCGATGGGTAGTCTGCATGTTCAGCCCGGCGGACGCGCACATCGCCGTTTGCGACCCCGAGCCCGTGCCGGGACCCGAAGCCGTAGTCCGCGTAGCAGACTGCACTCGCATGATCGTCAAGGCGCTACGGGAGGGCAAACACTACGCCCTCCTGCTACAGGTCCGCCTAAAGGACGACGCCAAGGCAGCGAGGTCGGGAGTGTGGCCGGCGGCGGCGCACCCCGTTGACCTAGAGCTCCAACTGGCGGTCCCGACCACGGTGTACCGCTGGCTAAAAGCCTTCCAAGACCTGCAGTGGAGGGCTAAGCCCGACCGCCAAATCGGCGCCACGCACTGGCAAGAGTGGCTACAGGCAGACACGCAACGCAACGCCATCCGGAGTCTCGGACCCGCGCCCGCGACACAAGCCCGCGATGCGGCGGCCCCGGGCCGCGCGTTGGCGCGACACACGGTTCCACTGGCCAACCTGCCCTGCGACCCAGCACCGGAGGGCGCCATCCGAAAGTTGGTGCCGCTCCCCCCGGCGCGGGGGGCCACGGAGCCAACGAAATGCCCCTGTTTGCAGACAAGTACTACACCAGCGGGGCGATGCAGGAACACCTGGCGTGGCACCCAGAGCACACCGCCACCACGGTGGACAACAGGGGGGCAGCCTCCCACATCCTACAAGGGAGGGCACGGAGGTCCCCGTGGCATGCCCCATACGCCCGGTGCCCCCCGCCCCAGGCGGCCGGCCACGCAGAAGGCGAGGAGGAGGCGCCCGGAGCGGCCCCGGGGGCTGGCGGTGCAGCCCAACAAGGATCCGTCCACGCGGGACTGGCCCGCTTGGCCCCCCTGTGGGCCCCGCTGGGAACCGGCTCCCCACACCCCATGGCCCCGGCACACCCAGGAGACCTGGCTGCTACGGCAGACCCAGCGGCAGTGCCCATGCGGGACACCTGAATCCAGGAGGACACGGCGGATGACGCCCTATGGCTCCTCTCATGGAAACTGCGCAACGGCCTCGTCCCGCCAGACCGGTCCCTCCGGGACACGCTCCGGCGGCGCCGGGGGCCGGCGGCCTGTACTGACAAGGAGCACCTCATCACCGGCATGCTACTCCGGGAGGAAGGCTTTGCCATCATGCTCCAGGAAACAGGGATCGCCACCCGGGCGCAGGAGATGCACGTGGCCGCGGCGCTCCGGGACAAGGGGTACACCCCCTTCCTCAGCAAACGCCTGGCGGAGACGGGAGCCACCTCCAACTCGAGGGGGGGAGGCCTCCTCACCGCGGTCAGCAGCAAGTACGAGGCGGAGCACGAGGTGCTCAGCTTCACGGAAATCGTCTCCGGGAAGGCCGCGGCCTTGGAGATCCGCACGGACGGAGGGGACCTCACCCTCATCAACGTCCACGGACCGCCAGCGGGCTGCTGAAGCCGGTTCGGACCCCCGTGGCCATCTTTGGGTCACTTGGGGTGTGTATCTATGGGCCGACAAGCCGCCATTGGCTAATATCATACTCTTCCATCCACCTGACCTAACCTGATGTGATAGTGTGATAGGCTTGGCCATTCCAGCTATGAGCGGCCATATTCAATACCGAAGCGCCGCCGGCTGAGAGTTATATATCAGAATATCAGGAATCAACAGGGTTTTTTTATCATAATGTTTCCGTAATTTTTCAGCTATCTGTTCTGAATGTCAATGTATCGGCGACTGTCAGTTGGCTCGCGATTTTGCGGTAACCGATTGGTTAACTGTTATTTCCAGATGTTTTAGCGGAAACCCCGATGAAGGGTCAGATTTCATCAGTAAAGGGTTCGTTGCTTCCGCAATTTTCATATTATACACTCGCAAAATTAATCCGATTTTTTCTGACATTCAGAATCGGATTTTCGACTTCGAGGTCGCCGCACTGGATATGATGAATTTCGAGTGGTCCTACATTTTTCCCCGATCACGAATCAACCTTCCTTTTGTTGTCTCCTTCATTTTTCTTGGAGATATAGGCGAAACGAAATTGATTCGTGAGGCCACTTTGAAACATCATATCTCCGGCTCACTGCGAGGAATTTCAATTTTGAGATATGGGCTGGAATCGCCTTGGTCTCAACTTAATTTAGGAAGCATCGAACGCCTTTGATGTGTACACATGCCCGGTTTAGCAAGGGATAATGGTCAAGAGGGTAGAAAGGGATATATAACTCTTGGACCATGCAACCGAATATTTTAATGCGACTTTCCAGTGTACCGCATGAGTGTTGGTGTTGCATAGAAACCTTCCTTGGGTTCCTACGTATTTTTAACGTGAAGTTATGTCCATGGAGGGGCATGACATACCATGGTGGGAGCCACTTTTCAGGATATGTGTTATATGGATGGTATGTACTTCGCTATGCTCACGCCCATGTTATATATCTCCGTTTGTAGGAAGATATGTGGAGTCATACGTGGCAAGGGCTTCGCCCATGTCCCAATGGTGAGCGCCATAGCACTAGACTAAGTGTACCGCACATATAGTGCATGTGGGAAGGCTTACGGGGCGACCCACAAGCGCCACTATCAATTTTCCCATTTTCATGGTGCGTGTCGTGAGGAGGTTCGAAGGTGTCCCTATGCGTCCATGTGGGGATCCAAGTGGGGGAATAGTTCGCAAATGGTCCCAAAGAATTGTGTTTTGAACCATATGTTGATACCATGGGTGAGCGAAGTTATATACTATTGTGAATATCTTGAATTTGGCTTCATTTGCATGTTTTTGACCTCATTTTATGCTCATTTTTGTCTTTTATGTGCTCAACTGGTCGGCTAACAGTAAAGTGCCTAGAGATCCGTGAACTATGGTATGTTGCTTATATGTTGGCATATGCTTCGGTGTTGCACCTCACCATATGCCTGATCACGTGGTCACTTTGGCCTGGCACACGAGGCCTCACAATATTAGGTCTCAAATTCGTGAGTTGACTTGTGAAGCATGGCATGTATATATCTGGAGGGGTTTGGGAGCAAATGTTGGGATATTCTTGGGCATGGACCTTTGGTCTATATCACCCTTGTATATTACTTTCCGGTTCGACACATGCATGGAGCATTTGAATACTTGCGGTATGCATTTTTGAGTATATAATTGAATTTTGGGCATTATGGTGTGATTTGCCTAATTTTGCTATGTTGTGAGGTCATCTTCATGGGGCAATTCTCCAAGCCCAATCGACTCCAAGTCCAACCAAGGTTATGTCAGGGTAGGACATGGTCCTGAGTGCCACTCTAGGCCATGACACGCCACCTCCCCTATTGGGCTAGGATTTAGAGGCTTGGGAGTGAACACATTTTTGGGGTTTGTGTAGTGACTTTTGACACATGGCATTGGGCCATCTTATTTGACTTGGTTCAGGGCATCATGTTGGCGAGTCAAGGGAAGGTCCTGAGTCCAGGGAATGAGGGGTCTATGGCTGTGACTGTGTATGTTTACCTCTTTCCCCAATTTTGCTTGATTTGTGTTCATATGCCAATTTCAGGGCTTTTTCCATTATTCTATTGGTGCAATTCTATGTACATGCCCAACGCCCGTGTCTCCGTGTGCACCGTGAGACGACCGGCGTGTTGAAAGGAGTTGTTGAGTGTCAACGCGGGACCGAAAACACCCTTCAGTGTGGATTATTTGGATTGGAGCTATTGTACTTGGGAGTTGGTTATTGCAAGGGATCAGAATTTGTGTGAAGGAGGCACATTTTACTATTTTGTGTGGGAAATTGTGCAGGATAGGGCAAGATCATGCAGAACCTGGTGAGAAGCAAGACCATAGGAGTGACAGGAAATGGTGGAAGGGGTACAGCAGGGGCCGGTCCTTGAAGAGACCTTCTTTATGGTAGCAGAGGGGTACCTGCCCCCTACCGCCGCACCGGGGACTTGGGCCCTCATGAGCCCTGCCCAAGGACGCCCCGGGTGCAGAGCGTGGAGTCCGTGGAGTCGAGGCCGGACTGGGAAGCCCGAGAAGAGCGAAGATGCTCAGGACGGAGAGCCCTTGTAGGACATGGGCTAGACATGGAGGACCTGGCCTCCATGTGTGAAAGGCAATGCCGCAAGGCTTGCAATCTCTGCTCCACTGCGGAGGAGTTGGAGGAGACTGGCAGCAACGGTAGGGCCCGGCGTTACCGGAAGCGCGGGTCCCCGAAACCCGCGGCGGAAGCCAGGGCGATGGAGACGGATCCCAGCCCGGTCAGGCTGTGGTCAGCTGCAGATTCCGAGGGGCATTCCGATGGCTATCGGACCGCTTTCCCTTCGGAGTCGGAGGAGATGGCCATACCGCCCACCAGGGCGCAAACGGCCCCCGAACCCAGCGTGGAGCATGACGCCGAGGCGTTGGAGAGGCCTACCAGAGCCTGAACGGCGCCTGTGGCCCGGCACACGGAGCCAACGCGGGATAACATGGGCGACACACCCATGGCGGAGGAGTCCGAGGCGCCGGGAACCGTGGGATGCGCCGGATCAGGTGGAAAGCACGTTGAGTGCCACTGCGAGCACGTATCCTTCCTCATCGGCAAGTACCCAAAAATGGGGATGGACGCCATCGTGCAGCACCTCGACCGCCTGGAGCACCAGAAGGACGGCCTAGAGGAGAACATCGCGGGGATCCTGGATGACCAGTCGGAAGCGGAGAGAGACATGGCGGAGCTGCGAGCGGAGCAGGACCGGTACCGGGAGAAGCTGGAGATGGCCCTGCAGAAGCAGCAGCGAGTGGTGGACAGCCTCCTCCACCTGGTGGAGGACATGTCGGGACGCTTGAAAAGGCTAGAGGAGTTACAACCCCTCGCCTCGGGTCCGGAGCTCCCGGCAAGGCCGGCAACGGCAGAGCTGGTGGAGCGGGAGCACCATGGAGAAACCCATGGGCGGCCCTGCAGAGGCACCCTACGCGCCTCCGCGTGTTGACCCGGGTGCGCTGCCGTTTGTTCCCATGTTCAGCGAATCCATAATGCTCGGGGAACATACGGCACCGGCTGGGTCCATGCGGGAAGAGCACGCAACCACGGACCTGAGGAGCCTGACGGTACAGATGTCCCATGCCGCTCAGGATCCACCGACCACTCAACTGCCCATGCAGTTTATGCGGAAGATGAGATCCAGACCATGCAGGGGCGAACCATGGGAAGGGCCGACGGACATGGTCGAGGCCATCCAGGCGGAAACCACTGGGTGAAAGACCCCACTACGGGAATATGGACAGCCGGTGAAGCAAGTCCTTCCCGCATCCCAAACCCCATGGATTCAGGCCAAACTGGAACGCACTCCATGGAGGAGAGGGATGTACGGGGAGTGTACTCACACCCCCCGGCCACAGGTGGTATCCGTCTCGGTGGAGTGGTGGCTGCGGACGTCGGATACGCCATCAGGATTGACGACCTCAGGGGAATCAAAATCCCCTACTACGATGGCAACCCCTCCAACCTGGATGACTTAAACCTGGATTGGGAGGACTTCGCCGAGGAGGTCGTTGGCGAGATGAAGGGAGCGCCAAGGGACAAGTGGGTATGTCGGACATTCCCAAACAGGCTGGCGCAGGACCTGAAGGAGGAGCTCAGGGATCAGATCCGCGAGGGATTGATCCAGACGGAGCAGGCCTGCCTCCAGTGGCTGGAGGACGAGGAGCAAGTGGACGCCCCCAACCAGAAGTTGGAGGATTTGTGGTCCATTCCGCTGCCGCTGGAGCGCGGTGAGCTGCGGGTCCGGGAATGGAATCGGTACATCCGCAAGTACCGAAGAAGCCTCAAGCTGGTGGAGGACTGGAATGAGGCCAGCGAGATCCGACACCTGCTGAAGGACATCCTCCCCGGCCACTGGAAGAGGAGAGTGGAGGACGAGGAAAAGAAGAGAGCAAACGCTGTACGGATCATGGCTTCGGAGGACACCCACGCCGGAATAATGGAGTTCTTCCGGCGAAACCTCGGCGAGCCCAGCCGAATGTTGGGGTTGAAGAAAGCCGTCTACGTGGAGGTATTCGGCGACACCATGAAGCAAAGGCTGATGCGCCTCAACAACGCGGAGTGGAGGCGCGGAGAGCCGCTTAGGATGCAGGTCATCTTCGCCCGCATGAGCCTGGACGAGATTGTGAAGTACATCACGGTGGAGCTGAAGCTCATCGCCAAGAACGAGGCCCACGTGCAGGATCGACAGGGCCAAGGACATCGAGGTCATCGGGGGGATCGCCAACACCGAGAGGTCAAGGGGGACACGGTCGGCACCGCGGAGGAAGGGAGTGGAAGCGGCCAAGATCTCTGGACCGCGACCACCCGAGAGGATCAAGAAGAAGCCCACTTCTTCGCGTTCGTAGCGCACAATATGAAGGAGCATGGGCAGGACAGGTCCAGGTGGAACCGCCTGGACCCAAGGACCAAGAACCGCAGGGAACCGCGGAGGATCAGAAACCCGCCGCTCTCGTTCCACGAGTATGGATCACAGCACCACGGTTGCTGGGTCTGCTACGGCAAGGGGAACAACCATGCACATGACCACCGGCATTGCAACGCAGCTTCCACAGCGCGAGGCACTCATTGATCTCTGTGTACGTGGCCTTCTGCTCCTCGTAGACCTGGGCCCCCACCAGAACCTGGAACTTGTCGGCCACGACTTGCTCCGCTTTGGTGCGCAACCGATTGGCCTCCTCCAGTTCATGCAGTGCCTCACTGAACCGCCCCAGGGCCTGCCGCAGCTGCGGCTCTGCGTCGGGGCCCAGCAACTCCTCGGGCGTGTCCGGGTGCGGGTTCATCTTCGGGGACACGAGGTACGGCAGCACGAACTCCCCGGTCTTGTCCTTCGCCATCAGCACTTCATAGGCCGACCCGCGGCCCCCGAACGCAGTCTGGAGCGCGTACTGCTCCAGGAAGCACGCGCACGCGAGCTCCGCGCACACCACCACGGCCAGCGCGGAGCTGTGGGACAGGCCCTTGTGCAGAGCCCGCTCGGGACACAGCAACGTCATGTCCTCCGGGTCGAAGAATATGGCATTCGCCACGTTGGCCCGCCGATTGAAGAGGTGGTAGCGGTTCCGCTGGAGCCATGCAAGAACGTCGTCGTAGCGGCACCGCGAGGACGGGTTGTGGTAGTCGACGTCGAGGAAGCCTTTGCTGTGCACCGTCTTCAGCTCCAGGTACGCCACGTCCACCAGCGCCTCGCGCATCTCCATCAGCCCGAGGAGGGTCCGCCCCAGAGTCTGGCCCCGCATGGTGGCCCACCACCGCACCTGCTGCTGTGCCCAGAACTCGACCTGGTGCAGCAGCTCTGCCTGCTGCTTGGGGGGGGCAGACGTCGTCGCATACTCCGGCGGGATACTGGGGGGGGGATCGTGCGGAAAGTAGCACGTCCCGAATGTTCACGGGGTAGTCCGTCAGCTTCGAGGTCCACAGGGTGCCTTTCCCGGTCGGAGGCCACGAGCGCAGCCGCTGCCACACGGCGGCGATGTGCGGGGCCCGCGCGTCGATGAACAGCTTCGCGAGTGCCTGCCCCTTGGCGAAGAAGGCCTTGCTGACTTCGTCAGGGTGCACGCCGTAGAACGTGCGCTCGCAGAAGTTCTCCCACTCCTCCGGGTAGAGCGTGATCAGGTGCTCGAGGGTGCAGTCCTTTTTGAGGACGCCACAAGTGTATCACACCGTCTCGTTGTACACGGGGACCATATACGTAATGGCCCGCATGCTGAAGATGCACTGCACGGCGTGGGAGATGCGCTTGCGCTCGGCCCCCGTGTGCTGGCTGCCGTAGACGAAGGAGAACAGGCCCATGTGGCCGTTGAGGTGTCCCAGCGTCAGCACCCGGCCCTCTTCGGAGGTTGGGTTCAGGAACCGCCAGTTGCAGGCCTCCCGGAGGGCGTCCTTTCCGATCAAGTCCCAGTGCCACAGGTGGACCCAGTGCTGCAGGGCCAGGAGCCGCATGTTGGCGAACAGCGGGCCGTATTGCTGAAGGGGGTGTAAAGAATCATCTGCTGGTGGTGGACGTCCATCGAGGGCTGCACGTTCTTCCAGCTGCCGATGGCCCCCACGGACTTCTTCACCCCCTGGAACAGGCCCCAGAGCATGGAGATCAGCACCCAGAGGATGGTTGTCACCATCATTTGCGACAGGAAGATCACGAAGTAGAATACGATGACCCCCGGGTAGCACATCCAGTCCGAATCGATGATGGCGCACCCGCGGGCGGTGTTGTGGCACCGGCCTCGAAGACGCTGAGTACCCACAACGCGACTTCCCAGCGGACATTGCGGGTGTCGAGCATTAGGCACACGAGGAAGAGCAGCGCGTGCGCGTGGAACACGAAGAAGAACAGCCGCAGCAGCGTACCATTGCTGACAGCCTCGCAGTACGTCTTGCGGAAGGTCTCAGCCAAGGCTGCGGGATGGCCCACGGCCTGCCCCGGGACGAGCTCGTCGTAGTTGCGGACTGGCGGGAGGCGGCGCCTCGGTATACACCACTGAAAACCCTGGGGCTCCGGCTCCACATACATCGGGATCTTGTGCCCGTCCTCCTGCGTGGGGCCGTCCACGGTGGTGCGGCTGAAGATGTCGTCCACGTCAGCGAAGTTGATCACGTCCTTGTCGACCATTGTCAGCAGGAGCCGCAGGAGCTTCCGCACGCCAACGCAGCGCCGCCGGAAGCCGACCCACGGCGCTTTGCTGCCGTCCAGGGCGTTTGGATCAACCGTAGGCAGGGCCGCAGCGAGGTACTGCCATGTCCGCTTCTTGAAGATGCCGGACTGGCGCAGGTTCTCACAGAACTGTTGCACTGCGAGGAAGAGCACCGTTCACTTTCTGAGTGTCTATTTTTTTTCGATTGACCCTCAGCATTTTGTTGATGGATCCACCAGTAGTCCAGGCTATTCGGTGATTGGAGAAAATCCTGGGCTGTTCAAGTTCTGGAGCCTTTCCCGCAGTTTTCAAATCATCATCTCAATTCCCGAGTTCAAATCCACGCTCGCAATCTTTCAATTGACGCCAAGCCACCTTTTCGTTCATCCCGAAAACACCATGAATTTCACCCTATTTGGAAGCTCCAAAGCCGCCGATGATGGCCTTTCAACGCTATTCAATTATTCTCCGTCACACCTCTTTCAAAAACACCAAGCCTCAAATTCGCCGTTGCAAACACGCTTTCCGTCACGCCAACTTGAAGCCATTGAAGGCAAAATATTTGACACACGCCAACGCATTTTCGTTCCCGAAGTCTACCGCCGACTACAAGACTACTCCGAGTTTTACCTGGATGTGGAAGGCACCGATATTCAATCCGCCTTCGTTGGGAGCAACTCCACGGAAATTCTAGATCGAGGTAGGGTCTCTTCCGTTGCGCACAATAACTACAACGAGCTCGAAAAGCTTTTGTTCAAGCACAAGCGTTTCTACCTAAAGCCGTATGAGTTGGACTATTCCCAAGCCGAAGCCAAGGAGTCTCCACCCACCGCCACCCCGTGGGCTAACACGGGACTACGTTTTGAGGTGAGCATAGAATTCCTTGATCACATTGAGCCTTCGCCGCCGGAAGAGAGAGATAAAACTAAACCAAGGCAACGCAAAATTGGAGACGCCCGTGCTTTCATGAAGTTAATGAACGAAATGTTTGTCCCCGCGCTAGCACACGTATCGGTGAACACCAAAAATGCCTACTACCCGTTTGGCCACATAGTCCCTTCCGAGAGCCCGCATTGGGCCTACTACCGGTTTGATTGGGAACTCCCATCTCGCTTTGCCGACGAGCTCATGTTTAAGGTCCGAGAGTGCGCCCAATTCCTCACCGGAGAACTCCTTGCAATGGACATGCACGCTTTGCCGACTACCGAAGTGTATCGAGCCGTGATCGCTAGGGACCGAAAGGAAAGAAACAAAGACCTACAAGCTCCGGAAATGCTCGCCATGATGATCGCCAACCTGCCCGGTGGACGGGGCGCCTCACCGCCCCTAGGAGCGATGTTCCGGTCTAAAGATTCCTTGGTCGTGGCGATTGACACCACTCACGCGCCGTGCGACGTCATGAAGACCGGTGTCCAAACGTTAGCTATCCGCTTCTTCCACTCATGCGGCATTGTCCTCTTTCATGGCATAGATGGGCAATTAGTGCGGTTCTCGTCACGATCCGACGGCAACGCGAGGTCCGCGCCTTCGGGCGCCCCCGAGCGAGCCCACGCGACGCCGGCCCCGCCCTCATACGACTCATCTAAGGCCCCGAAGACCGCCGTGCTCCTAGTGGCCCCAAGATCGGCGCACGCTCTCGACTTGCGCGTCCAAGCGGGGTTTCTTGGCCCGTACGTGTCGTTCGAGCCCACGCGGCCTCCCTACGAACACCAACAAGCCTACCTCGTGGTCTACGAAAAGGGGGAATCCGCGCTGCTAGCGCATGACTTCAAATATGGAGACGCTGCCTTTGCCCCACTACACCGCAACCTCATCGCCCTCGAGAAGATCCTCCCCGCTCAAGACCCGGATGTGGCCGAGCACGAGCAACCCATAGTGCAGCGCCTCCAAGCGGGAGCCGCCTTGGGGTCCACGGCCTTCGTGTCCCAACTTGTCACCGCCCTTCGAGAAAGGCCCGCTACGGGGCTGACTGAGCGCATCAGCGAGTGGAACGCGGCACCGGAGGACGCCGGCGCCGCTACGCCAACGCCGGGACCAAGCCGCATCGAAGAGATGTCCGAGACCAGCGTCCCGCTGCTTGCTCCACTAGGAGGCGAGGCGACCACCCTCCTACCCCCCGACCACGGTGCCCCCACCCCCGCCTCGGATATTCAAATCGACCCCCGCCTCCCCGCTGGTTTTTATTACGTCCGCGACGTATTCTCCGAAAGCCAAGAGGAAACGGTAAAAAAGATTCTCCACGACAACACGTGGGAGAAGTACCACGGGCGCTCAGTCCAACACTTCGGCCACGCATACCTCGGCCCGAGCAAAGTCGCCGCCACGTCCCCCATCCCGGAAGAGTTTTCCTCCATCCTCCAAACCTACAATGCCGCGCTGGAGCGGCTAGGCCTCTCACACCCTCCTCCCAACCAAATCACGGGCACAATGTATCTCCCGGGAGAGGGCATCGGCTACCACGGGGACGACCCCTTGCTAGGCGACCCAGTGTCCATTTTTGGTTCCCAATCGGACACCACAATGTTCTTTAAGAACCCCTCCAACGGGGACTCCTTTCGCATCCGCCTGTTTGCCCGCTCTCTCCTGGTCCTCACGGGGGCCGCACGCCATGAGTGGCACCACGGTATACCTCGACGGAGAGAAGACGAAGTGTTTGGGCTAACCGTCCCTCGTACCGTCCCTCGCCTCGCTCTAATCCTCCGACACATACCACAGGCAAGCTAACCCACGAAAGCCAGAGGGCCGGGTACCCGCCCCCTGCACTGTCCAGCCCCCTCTACCTGAACACAAAAGGGCCAAGATTCAGTGAACCACCGGCCCAGTCACGGCTTCCACCATCACAGGCAAGGGGCTAGACGACGAGCTCACCTCGGCCGGGATACCGGCCGACCAAATTCAGCACTTTCTTTGCCTTAGCCAGCCCAGCCAGCCCGGCTCCCCAGTGCCCCCCCAGCCCCCCCCTATCCCGCCCCCCCCGAGATCCAAAACGCGCCTACGGAAGGGTTACCAACGGCCTCACCGCCCCCCCATACCCCTCCCTTCAGAACTGCGTTTTCTATCCCACAACTTGCAGAAGAAACCCATAGTGAGCAGCCAAATTCTCCGACACCTCAAGAACGACTTCGACATCCTCTTCCTCCAAGAAATCAATCACGCCCCCATCCTCCCCCACGTATACGCCTACGGTTCGGGCACTAAAGCCACCATCGTTTCGAATATCAGCCAAGACAAACACTCCAGAGGCGAGCATGGTTCCGTCTTGGTCTGTTCCCCCCGGCTCTCCCGCTTCGTTACCCCCCTTCCCCGACTAGATACAGAAGGGATGCTGGCGGCAGCCGTTCTCACTCTCCCGGGGGCCCCGCCCACCTTGCTGGTCTCGGTATACGCCCCAAGCACGGACGTCCACCGCTCAAAAATTGAAAACATCCTACGGCCACTCATGCATCAGTATCCTAACCACGTCCTCGGTGGGGACACCAATTGCATAATGTGCCCTGAACTAGACGGATCGAACCTCCAAACGGACAACGAATGGCCGTGGCTTCGCAGACAGATCACGAGCGACCCGCCGCGCCTCATCGATACCTTTCGGCACTTTCACCCGACCGAGCGGTCCTTCTCCCGATACCCCACCCCGTACAGGGCAAGCAGTAGCCGCCTTGACCATATTTTGCTCTCCCCGGCGGCCTCGGAATTTTTTGCCCCCACCTCTGCAACCATCCAAACCGACGACAAAACGTCAGACCACCACCCAGTCACGTACACCTCTCAAGTCCCCCCTCACCCTTTTACCGAAGCTCCCACAACTAAGAGGAAAGTTTTCCGAAAACTGACGGAGCGGGAACGCTCCAAGCACCACGACTCCCTTGCCCCCCTGGCGCGGTGGTGCGAGTCTACCCTCCCCCGCTTTGAGTCCTTGTCCTCGGCGGACATCGAGCTTTTCACAGACGTCGTGCTGGAGGAAGTGGCGACCAGCTACCACAGTATCACCACGCCGTCACGCCCTACCTCCTCGGCTCTGGTAAAGAAAATCAAAGAGTCCCTGCAAACCCTGCCCCCCCCCAGCCATCCCAACTACCCCGCTTCCATGGACACGCTCAACAAACTCGTCAAGGAGTGGGAAACCAAAGTGAACAAGGCCGCAACCACCAAAATCCATCGGTGCCTAGTGAGGAAAACTAGGATCAAACGCACCATCAACGAGGCGCTCAACCCCGTGGAACGAGGTGAAATAACGCTGAAGCGCCCGGGCACCACACAGCTCGTCTCCACCCCCAAGGAAGTGGGCTCTATTTTCTCTTCTACACTCCTCACCCTGGGGGGCAGCCTCGAATACGCACCGCCGAACACTCTAGTGGATCGCCTACTCGCACACTCCCCCGCCTGCCCCGAACCCACAAAACACGGCCTCCTCCCTGACATTACCTAGGAATCGTTACGCAACACGCTTAAGAGGTCCAAGCCCAACAAGGCGGGGGGGCGGGACTTCACAAACAACTACACTTTGCACGTCTCCCCCCCCCCTATCCAACAATTCATTTGGAAGGTATGCAACTACTACCTCCACCGGCCGTTGCCCGAGAAATGGCTCGAAGCCAACATTATCTTGCTTTTTAAGAAAGGGGACGTGATGAACCCGGTAAATTACAGGCCTATAGCCTTGCTGAACAGCGTTTACAAAATAATTGCAACACACGCCAACCGAGAGCTACTGGCAGCGGCCATTGAACATTCCATCATACACCCCACCCAGTTCGGCGGGCTTCCGAACCGCAGATGCCAGGACCACATTTTCAACCTCTTATCCACGTTTCGGGAATCGGTCGGTAGCTACAGCCTCTACATTGATTTCAATAAGGCTTTTAACTCCGTCCCCCACACCACCCTCTTCACAGTTCTATCCCGCCTGAACTTTCCTACGCCCCTTGCACCCCCCTCCCCACACGAATCGGGCCACGCCTTTGTTGACGACCTCCTCTATCGATCAGAGAATGGGGACCGCATACAGCAAGTTTTAAACTTCTTCGACACGGTCGCCAGGGAGTGGGGTCTAGACCTTAACCTCAGCAAAACCGAGATCCACGCTATGGGAACAGCTCCCCCCAGAACCTTCACCTCCCCCTCGGGCACCCCCCTGTCGACAACAAACCGAAAGACGGGGCAACCACACAATTGCTACAAATACCTAGGGGTATACATCTTCACCGCCAACCATGAGGCACAAACACTGGCATTGGCCAAGTCGGAAATACGCTCATTTTTCACAACCCTCCAACCCCTCCAGCTCACCCTTTCGGAATACATTCTCTTGGTGAACGTCCAACTCATCCCTATTCTTTCCTACCGCCTCATGGCACACCCCCTGGCCCTGAACGAGTTGGGGGCCCTTCAGGCCATGATCTGGCAAAATGTTGCGCATGACCCCTCCCCGGACAGAGCCAACAGGATCTCCCGCCTCGTCTCCCCTAAGGCCCGCTACACCCCTCGCCACCAGGGAGGCTTAGGACTCCGCCACTTCACTTTTTCAATTTGCATGGCCCTGGTAAACACCGCAATAAGGTACCTCAACGGAGACGGCCCGGCCTCGACAAACGAATCTTTTTCCGAAGCAATGCTCTCCACCACACGCAACCCAATCCAAGACACCATCATGGACGCATGCCACGCCATAGGCTTCCGATACCACAGCACCGGCCTCTGGGCCTCCTGCCCCCCCTCCCTTTTCCTCCCAAAAGAAAAAGTCCAGGTCCGGTTCCTAGCCACCAAGCCGGCACCACAATACAGCAAGTTCGGCAACAGATTAAAACGGACGCCCCAGGACCTGGGGTTCCACCTAGGTACAGTCACGGAAGTGCACTCAGAATCGGCCACACTCCAGTTTTCGGACGACACCACCCACACCATCAAAAACCCCGGTCTCCGCCGCAACGAGAAAGAATACACCTTTCAAAACCCAGCCATTTCTGTCCTCCCTCAACTGGCGGGGCGCCACGAACTGCTCACCCCCCCCCTTCTTCACCCTCAAGAATACATCCTCAACCCCCCCCCCGGGCCATACGGCGGGGTCCTACTCGACTCGTCACTGCATGGCGAGCTGTACCGGCTCCCAGATGAACCTCACTCCCTTGACCCCGACGACCTCGAAGAATGGGGTTGTGAAGCAGCCCTTGCCCTCCTCCTCGCATCGTCCCCCGGCACGACATGGGTGTACTTGGATGGCTCAGCGGGCGCCTTGGGCTACGGATCGGCGGCCACCCTGTTTTTTCCAAATGGCTCCAGATGGGTACTGTGCCAAACGTCCCCGTACCAGTCATCAGAGGGATCGGAGTTCTGGGCCGCTATTATGTTCCTACGGTGGGCCCTTGCATCTCACCCGCACCTCACCTTCGCCGTGCTAGGGGACAACCTCCACGTTATCACTGTTCTCTCTCCGAACACCCCCCCAGGCCTCCCATCACGCTCGCCAGCCGGCACGTGGGAATCCTCTCTCCAGTCCATTCAGGCCTCCCTACGCCCAGGGATGATCCAGGGTTGGGGGTGGATCAAGGGGCACGCCGGGTTCGTGGGGAATGAAATCTCAGATGCTTACTCAAAGTGGGCCGCCCACGTGATGGTCTGGGACCCCTCCCTCCTTCCCCCCCCCCCGATAGGGTGCATATCCAGGGGCCCCCTCCCAGTCATACACAAATTGACTACAACCTCAATCAAGCATCTCCTCCCTCGCCACAAACACGAAAACATCCACGCACCGTCCAGCTTCCACTTTTACAATCACACTACGTGGTTCAAAGGCCTCCCTTTCAAATGGTCCTCCGGAAATTTCAACATGGCGCCATTTGCATTCCACGACGACTTGCGCCCTCGCCATTGCCACGCTTGCCCCGACCCGCACCCGATGGATGTTATCTCTTTCGTCTCACACTGCCCAACGTGCGAACACCTGGTCCAATCCTACATTCAATGCTGGCGCCCCCCCTTCACCACGGTGGTGTCCCAATGGTGGTCCGCGACCACACACGTGGGGGAGAGACGCAATTTCGTCCGGGGGCTTGTTCCCATGACGCTGTACACCAAACTCACAACCCCCCCCTCCGGCCGAAGAAAACCAGCACACTGTCACGACTTAAAACTCGCCCTGAAGGATCGTGTTCCCCTGCTCCTCAGCGCCCTATACCGCACGCTGGAATGGCTAAAAGACCACCCCCCCCCAGCCCCGCTCACCCCCCCTACGGGCCCCAACTCATGGGGACGCCCCTGGTCGCCCTACAGCACGTCGCACACCGCCCAACAACGCCCCCCCCCCGCCTACCACCCTCCCCCCCCCCTCCCGGACAAAGTTGCACACAAGCCCCCAAAACGCCCCCGCCCCCCATCTCCTGCGGCACACACCAAAACTCGAAAACACGGCCGCCAGCCCCCAAGGCCCGTCCGGCCTCTATCACTGAAACGCGGTACCGCAAGTCAACCCCAGCCAGAGCCTCCGCCCCCCAAACGGCCGCTCACAATCAGGGACATGTTCAACCTCCCCCCCCCCCCTAGACCAGCACCCCCCCTCGCCGCCTCCGCCCCCATTTCCGCCCCTTCTCCTCGCATAACAAGGTACTTCGCACCAGCCCCCCCCTCCCCCGCGAGTACAAACTCACAATCGTCCTCACACTCGTCCAACGTGTCATCTCTTTGAAAAAGCCACACTTACACATTTTCTCACGCCGACCCTCGACAGCCCTAGCGGCGCGATCAATCAGTACTACCACACTGGCACTCACCAGTCACTTCTGCAAATGAATCCCTCCCCCAAGCCACCCCCCGTGCTCAAGCCGTCATGCTCTAACCCCCAATCCGCAACCACACCGCCTTCGGGTATCAAGCGGAGACCCCGGCCTGCGGTTGTCTATAACGGGGCTGCCAAGTCTCTTTGAGATGAAGCAGACGAGGACAGCAACGTGCAGCGGTACTCAGCCCGCGATTGAACTTGATTTCGGGCTCCCGCCCCTCCCCAAAAAAGCTTGGCGCGCAAGAGCCTTTCTCCCCGGCCTGGCCAGCCACAAAAGGCGCCGTTCAGTGCAAAAAAGGAAGAGCACCGTCAGGGCCGCGTAGTCGTAGCACTTGGGGGCGTCTCCCGTGTGGAAGTCTGGGGGGGCCCAGTCCGCAAGGGCCACCTCAGTGGGGCAGACAAGGCGGAACAGCCGCTCACAGGCCCGGTCCAGGGCCTCGGCATCGAAGGTGTTGAAGGCACTCTCGAAGTCCGCCTCCGCCGCCCAGTCCAAGATCTGGTCCTCGTGGCGTGCGGTGCGGCTCAGCTGCTGTCGCACGTGGCGCATGTAGGCCCGCACAATGAACATGCTCCCCTCCACCTCGATCCACTCCTCTGGGGTCTCTGCGGCGGCGTCCTTAATGCGGACGCGCGTCAGCTCCACGTCCACCTCCACTGCCTGTGGGTAGTCCGCCAGCAGCAGCAACAGCTGCCCGTGCCATGGCTCGTATCGGTCGGGCCACTGCAGTGCATCGGAAAGCGCGTCCAGCCGCGCGATCGCTTTGCCCTCTCCGAGCCGTTGGATCTCCGGCAGCACCACATCGCGTATGAGAAAGTCCCGCTCCGTGTCTGTGGACAGGCACCTCCAGAACACCCCTGCCAGCGAGCGGACCTACTGCCGGAGCTCCACGTAACGCGAAGTCACTGTCGATGCGACGTCACTGTCCGCGTCCGACCGCAGCAGCTCGACAGGGCCCAGGCCGTGCAGGTTGCGATGCGTGATGGTCATGCTCACGGTGGGGACCTCGTGTTCCGGCACCTCCCCTTTGTTGTCCAGGATGGCACTTCTGCTTCGCCGCATGTCCCCGTCGCTGAGGCGGTACGTCAAAGTGATCGGTTGAGGGCCCACCCTCTCGGGCTTGGGAGATTGCAACATGGACCAGAGGAGCGGCAGCGTAGTGCCCAGGACAATGAGGAAAGTCAGGATGCCGAGCAGGACCAGCCCCTCTGCGTCGGAAAGCAGATCCCAAACGGAGTTGGGGAATACAGCGGCGAAGATGTCGTCGGTCGTCTGCAGAAAGGCCCGGCGCGAGGCCGTTGCCGTGCCGGCGCTCGTGATGCCCCACAACTCCTGCAACGCGGCCACCGCCGGCCGCGCGGTCATGGTGATTCGATACGGCGCCTCGCTCTCCACCGACATATTGTACAGCCCAAAGAACTCTTCGTTCAGACGACCGTCGGGCCCGAACCCGTCGGAGCTGGAGCCACAGGGCGACTGGAAACTCGCGTTGTCATCGTAGCAGTCCAAATGGTACGTGTCGTTCCCGCCCTTCCACCACTCGTCGGAGTATTCAAACACCAGCCCTCCGATGCACGAGGCCTGCGCATGCGACCTGACGACCCCGCGCGCGCGGCCGTACGCGGTAGCATCGTCCTCCATGTACATGATGGCGTAGAGCTCTTCGCCGTCCAGTTCTTCGTACTCCTCCGTGGTCAGCAGGATGGTCCCCCTCAGAGGGTTAATGGCCTGGTATGCCACGCTCGTGGACGTCACGGTCAGCGTGGACGTGAAGTTGTCGAGGGTCGTGGGACTGCCATCAAGGGGCAGGTCGGCCGTGGTCCACTCGCTGCAGTTCAGCACCATCGCGTCTCCGTCGCTGGTGGTGCTGGAGGAATCTGCATTGCAATACAATGGGGCGACGAGGTTGGAGCGCGTCGGACCCGCTGTCCGTGCGATGCAGCGCGATGGCCTGCACCATGGCGCCGCTCTCGAACCATGGCGCGGCGTGGACCACCAGAAAGTCCACAGAGTAGTACTCGGTGGTGGTGGTGGTGGTGGTGTCCCTCACAGAGGTGCTTCGAGTGCCAGCCTGCGAGGCAGGCGCGCTGTTGTGTCCCTGTGTGGCTTCGCCCGCGTGCGGTGCCCCTGGGCCAGAGACCCGCCTGTTCGCATGGGCCCGCCGACCCTTCCCCGTCCCGGTGCCTACCGTCTGCCACTGAGCGCTGGCCCGGCGTTGGATCAAATTCCGGCGGCTGGACGTGGTGGTAGTGGCGGTGCTGGTGGTCGAACACACCCAGAAATAGGCCCGACCGTTCACGCCCGCGTCGGCCGAACTCTGGCTGCGAGCGGTATCGGAGGCCAGATACGCGCTGTGCGTTGGAGCCGAGTCATGGACCACCTCCAGCACTCCAAACGCCCGCATCCCAGTCGTGGTATCCTCGGCTGTCACCCGGCTGTCACCCGGCTGTCCCCCTTGGTCAAGGCGGCGTCCGCCGTGGAGGCCGCCTGATGTGGGGCGAGCCCGCACATCTGCGCTCGCGATGGGATCGGGCACAGCGACACCTGCTGGAGCTCAATGACGGTGTTGTCGTTGCCCTGCGCCCCGAATTGGATCGCCACCTGCCCACTCTCCCACCGCGAGCTCACTTCGAAGTCCTCAGAGACGGTCACAGAGTCCGTCGACGTGAACGTCGCGTTCAACGCGTCCGGGAGAAGGTCTGCGTAGGAATTGGCAGAGCCCCCATTGACCACGACAGTGAAGCCGCCGGTGCCATTCAGTGAGCGCGCCGTGACGTTGACGCGGTACCGGAAGTTCTGACACAGAAGCTGCCGGCTCTGCGATACGGCGATAAGGTACGCGGAGGACCCGCTTTCGGTGATGTTGATGAGCATTGAATCGGTGCCAGGCTGCCAGTCCACGTCCGCCACGGGTGTAGTGGGGCTGTTGTCGGTGTTGAGCTGGAACAGCCAGTACGCGGCCGGAGTTGTCAAATTGCCGTCAAGCATCTGACATCGCGGCACCAGGCAATCCTGCCGGCAGGCCGCTTGGTACTGACAGTCACGCGGGCATTGCTCGCACTCCCCGGATTCGCATTGGCCGTTGCCACACCGACTGGTCTTGAACTTGTCCAGGTTGGCATTGATGTACGACTCTGTCGGGAAATCTGTGGGGTCGCAGCCCACGCTGTGCCGGTCCGTGTTCTGGTAGAGCCGCACCCAATCCACATGCATGTAGACCGGGAGCTCTAGACTGGGGTCACGAGGAAGGAAGTTGCTGTTGGAGCTCGCGATGTTCAGGATGATGTACATGGGCTCGTAAGGCACCTGCCGACTGCCAACCGCTTCGCTGGAGTTGTTCGGGTTGGTCTTATTGGTGAGCGCGTCTTTGGTGACATTGAACAGGAGTACGTCATCCAGGTACCATGCGGCCCACTCCCCAGGCTCGATCCATAGGCCATACGTGTGCTGCTCTTCAAAGTGCTCGTCGTAGACGTCGCTCTCCGCTGAGATGCAATCCTGCAGCTCGTTGCCCAGGATATCGACGGTTTCCGAACTGGGGTACCCGGGCTGCATGCACCACGTGTTCATCCCGGTGTCGTGACCGTTATGCTGGTAGAAGTATATCCCGGTGCACGTGTCCGAAATGTTGGCGCAGTTGCCCGTGAGGCCAGCACCGTGGGTCGTGTTCTGGGGGATGTTCGGGCCGAGCTGCAGCGACGTTGAGAGGTGAGCCCCGCGCTCGGCATTGTACCAGCTCGGAGGCACCACCAGCTCGAACACATCCACATCGGCCACCCCACGGCCCACGTGCGACTGGAAGCCGTACTCCGCATTGAAATCCCCGCACGCGCTGAAGTTCTGGGCATCCAGGTTCGTGTTCTCCCAGGACGCCTGCCCCTCACTCGCCACCGTGTCGCAGTGGTCGTAGGTGAAGGGCCACATCCCGGCGGTGCTGTCCAGGTATCCGGCCTGGCCCAGGTTGGCCAGGGTCCAGAATGCCGACCAGACACCGCTCGTGGTTGACTTCCCTGGCTGGTTCATACTCCCCTCCAGGTAGGCCCCAGTGAAGCAGAACTTGTTCCAGCCCTGCAGCATAGCAGTTTTGAACTCCTTCTCGGTGTTATCGAGGTCATACGTCGTGTTGGTCTCGAACTTGATGGACGCATAGCCGCCGCTGACCGTCACGCCGCTCGGTTTATATATCTCGTCGTCACCGGTCGCTGAGTAGTGCAGGTCCACGGCCTCCCACTTGGCGTCTTTGCCGGGGCCCAGGTCACGGCCCTCCTCATTGAACTCGTCACTGAACACCAGCGTTAGCGTCTCGCCGTTCACCGTCTTCGTCAGCGCATCTGAGGCCGTGTCACCGTCGAACCAGCTGCTCAGCGTCTCCGGGGTTTCCACGGTGTCCGCCCAGGACGTGGGATAGTCCGGGGACGGGGCGTGCGTGACGTCACAGCCGTTGAACGCGTCCTCACAGACGGACTTGTTGGTCCAGGCACACCAGTGGCGCTCATTGGCGCTGAAGTAGCACGTGGCGATCGCCGCGCAGGCCCAATCCACGGCACAATCCCCGCCCCCGAACGCGTCGACCAGCTCCTGCGCAACGCCGTCGATATCGGAGATGTTGTAGCAGGTGCCGATGGACTCGCCGTTCCACGCGGAGCACAGCGACAGCCCAGAGGCGACCTGGTACTCTGCATCGTCGGAGGTGGTGTTAACCTCCTCCTCCGACATGCCATCAAGGACCACGGTGTCGGACGACCACTGAGAACTGGAGCTGGTGTTGAACAGCCCCCCGGGCATGCTGTAGCTGATGGAGCCGTCCGTGAAGGTTCGGTGGTAGATCGTGTACCTCAGGTATCGGGAGTAGTCGTTGTACTCGATCACGGCGTACCCCCCGCCGCTGTCCGGGGAGTCCCCCCGCAGCAGAGTCGTGGCCGTGAACCACGTGGTGTTGCGGCGCGAGTCCGCCGCCTCGATCTCCTTCGCGAGCGCGGGAACGACTTCGGTCTGGTAGTCGACCCCCAGCTCCGCGTTTGTGTCATGGATTTCAATGCTCCTGCCGGAGGTGGTGTCCAGGTATGCGTCCATCCCGTACTCGGAAACCAGTAGTGGCTTGTCGCTGCTGTAACTGGAAAAGAGATCCCCGAAACTGGAGCCCCGGTACGCCTGAACGCCCCATACCTCGTGCCTCGCATGGTCATACGTCGCAACCTCCGTTGCCCAACTGTTTTCGTCAGCCATGGGCACCAGCAGCGGGTGTGGGAAGTACGGTCCGAAGCTCTCCTCGTCGTCCCGCACCTCCGCAATCGCCTCCAGGAAGTAGAAGAACCGCCCCAACGCCGAGGCGACGGCGTACGAGTCCCGTTGCTCTGCGAATTGGGCTCATTGGAGATGGCCCACATCAGAATGGCTGGGGAGCCTTTGTACGTGCGGACCATGTGCCGGAAGTTCTTCAAGGCCTCGGCGATGGTGTCCTCGTCGGACAGGTCCTTGTACAATGCGGTGTCCATCTGCACATGACGAATGGATATAACCCCCCCACCACCACCCTCCCACACCCAGCCCCCGGCGCGACACACGCCCCCCCCCTGCCATGGACCACCCTCCCCCACCCACCCCACGGCGCAACACACGCCCCCCCCACCCTACAGCATACCCCCGGTCGGGGACAACAGGGAGGACCCAGAAGAACCAGGGGAAAGGGGAGCACCAGATGAAAAAGGGCAGGCCAGACCGCACTCGCCGAAAACGGTGCAGAGCACAACAGAAGGGGAACAAACAACCAGGGGACGAATCATTGTGGGTGTTACAAGCCCCTGTCAGCGGGTGCACACACCGGCGCGCACACACCGGTGCGCACAGGTCCATACCTGAGTCGGCAGGCTCAGCATGGACTCGGAGTGTGCATCTGGATGCACCTGGTCAATGGCACGGGCAACGGCCCATCTCTGGGATAGCCGACCCCAGGGTAGTCACACAGGACAAATCATCCAGGGGCTCTGTTGACACAACCAGACCAAGTTCGAACCCACAGAGGGTCGGACTGTTCAGTGGCGAGAGGCCAGTAGGCGCCGCCAAAGGAAAGCAGACTACTACTATGGCCTCGTGCCAACCCCCACCCCTCCGGTGACACCGGCAATGAGGCCACTGCCTCGTGTTGGCCCACCACGCCCCGACCTTACTCCCCTCCATCGAGGAGGAAGACCAGGTCTACAATGGGCCCCCGGTATGTCACATGCTTGTCTGTGACCATCAACCTCTCGGTTGAGGAGGTCTGGGCTCCCTTCCGTGACCCGTTGTCCCTTTCTCCCCCCCCCCCCCGCAGGCACCAGTAGGCTCTTGCGGAAACTACACCTGAAAAGTGACAATGACCTTCAGGCCCAAGGAGTGGCACATGTCCAGGAAGTCCGTGTGCTCATTGCCGAGTTGCCAACTGTAGATCCGGATGGTGTTGAACGTCTTGGCAATCTCCTCCAGGTGAACCTTGTGCCAGCTGCTATACCCTGAGACCTTGTTCTTGATCCCCTCCCAGATGCTCCCAGATGCTGTGTACAGGTACGAGATGGACTTGGGCCCCCAGCCGGACGACACATATGGCATCCAAAAGTAGTCCCCGTACGGCTCCGCGGTGCCGTCCTCGTCCTTGGGGATCGGGTTGTAGTTCACGCCTCGCACAAAGTACGTTGCCCCATCCACGTACAAGACCTTCTGTATGACCTCGACTTTGGCCGGGTCGGCCTCGCCCTCCGCCACCCACTGCACCATCAATGTCACCAGCATGAGCAGCAGGAGACACCCAAACGTCCCACAGCCCATCAGTCATGAGACGCACACGTGCCGCTGGGCCACGGCCTTCGGGGCCATCGGCCTGTATGACGCCTGACGCTGTATCAGACTGGCGGGGCTGAATGAGACTGAACCGCTGGGATTATAGATGAAGGATTCGGACTCTTCGTACAGTGCACTGCCCATAGTGCTCCTTTCCCGGAACGAGCCGAACGGGCCCATGGCGTTGCGCACTGCGGCCCGCACAGTGTGTACGGTGTTGAAGGGGGTGTTGGCGTCGCGCGTGGGGGGGTCAAACGGACCTGGGATCAAGGGAACCGCAGGGCTGGGGCCCGCGTCATCTTCGAACAGGATGGACGCCTCATCGTCGAACCGGACGGACGTGGTCCGCTTGGCCTTCCGGGTGTCCATGAGGACAGCCTCTGGGACACTCGCGGCTCCGAAATCAGACATACCAATGCATGCAGACTCATCCGCGGGATCGGGATCAAGAGACTCAATAACCTCTTCTGAGGTGCAGATGCGCTGGATTGTAGGCGCTTCCAGGGGCCCACTAACAGCCTGGAACTCATCTGCAGACTTTTCCATGCCTTTCACAGGAGATGGAGAGCTGTGATTGAACCCCCCCCCCTTGAATAGCCCAACCCCAATGTCGTGACGGTCCCCTGCATGGCGGTGGGGAGGGGGGGCGGTCACCAAGTGACGGTGGGGATATGCAAAGGGGGGGGGGGGGGGCAGACACACGGGCGGCCGCCTGTTGCAACTTTCAACCGCCGCAGAGGCTTGTGGTAGCCGGAGGCCCCTAGAGCAGGGACACATTGGAACATAGGAGGCGGGGGGTTTTGGCACGGGGCCTTGGTAGTGGTCTGTTTGCCTTTGGCAGCGCCTACCGGCCTCTCGCCACTGAACGATCTCAACCAGGCCTTCCTTGGGGGAACCCTTGCACTGCGCGCTACTTTTAGACTAGGTTCCCCTATGAAGAACCCCCATACCGACCCCTTCCAAACACCCTCAAAATTAGGCCATCCTAGCTACCCTAAATTTGAGTCACTCAAACTACCCTAGCTCAAGACAAATGCAAGCTACCTTCCCTTTATATAAGACATCATGCAAAATGCGGAAAGCCAAGCACATATCCTCTTTTTTGTTCAATTGAAAGCTCACTCACCCTACCAGCTAGTCCCAAAGCCAACTCAAGGGCCCACACCAAAGTGTGGGAGTCCATGGTGAAGATGAGAAAAAAAAACGTGAAAAGGGGTGAAAATGGGTGAAAGTGGGTGAAAATCCAAAAATGCCATATCCCCCATGTGGAAGAAGCATCAAAACCTATGCTAGGGGCAACAATGATGCCCCTAGTATCACAAAGTATGGGTCTCCGATACGGCTAGACGCCCAAATAGTTGCACTGTACCCGCACTGCGCTAAGGGCGCCCCCCTTTGCCGAGGGCGACCTCGGATCATGAAGATCCAGCAAAGCGGCCGCTGTGTTGGCCCACCATTTCTGTTTCTCCTTGCTCACCTTTGCTCACTGCAACTCAGGGAAACAGCGTATAATGCTTAGTGGCATAGCATTATGGCATATTGTGCCTACGTGCCATCCTGAGCCTCTGGATCCTGGTGGTTTTTCTTTGGGATCCTGATCTGGCATACAGGTACCCCCGTTACGCAAGCACCGGCCAGGTCAGGAAAACGACGGTCACACCAGGTTCTGGTACTTGAACAAGGTGGTGCGCGCGCACGACGCGCGGTTTTGAAAGGACATTTGTCAGCAAAAACCTGCCATACCTCACCAGCGGCACAATTGTTGTAACACAGCACTAGAACACAATGTGCAGCATTTTTCATCAAGTTCTGGTGGTCCGCATTGCCCATCAACATGACACAGCCCCTGTTTCCTTTTACAAAATCACGTTCTGCTAAGTTTCTGACCATAAAAACCGCGGTCAGAAAAATAACGGTCACACCGAGTCCCAGTGCTGAGGCAAGGGGGGGGGCTATTCAAGGGGGGGAGGGTATGGTGGTATGGGGTTATAATCGCGTATAATGTCCTCTTCTGTCACCCGGACGGAGAGGCTTTCCCTGATGACCCATCTTGGGTCTCAACACTGGCTCCTACTATTGTGGATACAGGACCAGACACAATTTCCTGTGTGTGAAGGGGGGATATCCAAGGGGGCTATCCAACTTAACCCCCCCCTCCTTGAATAGCCCCCCCCCCCCCATGTGGTGACAGTCCCCTATTTAAGGAACATAGAAGGTTTTTAGGTTGAAGACCAAGGGCATACCCTCCTCCCCCTGCACCCCCCGTACACCCAGCTTTGCATAGCCCCCCCCCCCCCCCCCCCAGACCGTCACTTTGCGCATGAACATAGAAAATCAACAGGAAATCACAGGCGCCGGAGAAAAATTTTACTTGAGTTATACTAGAATTGCAGTGTTACAGTGTTGTGGTGCATAGCGCCCCCCCGTTGGGTTGCACCTCAGTGCCAAGATTGCCCGCCATCCATGGACTAGTCCATGGTTGCTCCGCTCACCACTGCCCTTACGATGCTTGCTCACCTCTGCCATGGCGGAGTGCCCAAGGAGGGGGAGGTGGGGGTCGTCTGAGCCCCTTTTGGAGACCCCCCTCCAGAGCAATGGTCCCCACCTCCACCTGCATGCTTTGCGGCACTAGCATCATGCGTAGGCCGGTCGCCACTGCGGACATCTGCCCGCGCGTCGCCTCGGCTCGCGCATGCCACACCTGGGCACCAGCCAAGAGGAAGCGTGTGCTATAGGGATGTAGGTGAGAATTCACAGCGAAGGCGCATTTGGCGAATTCGGTGCGAACTCGCCGAATTGGTAAAGCACGTTGAATTCGAATTCGCAGTTCAATAGTGAAATTCAAGATTAAAGCTTCATTCATTGTGGCGGCGCCGTCGCCGGCATGGCCGCATCGGCGATTTTTGGACTTTTGTTTGCCGGATTTCTCCAAATTCTTTGAGAGTTGGAGGCTGATACCTTGTTCAATTATTCTTCATGATAAAAACTAACTATCCATTGTGCCCATTTCTGTTCCGGTGCGCTTTTTTTTCTTCCATCTAGCACTCAAAAATCGCACCGGACTGCCGGCTGGAACGATGGATAGTTGATTTTTATGATGAATTAACATTCTGCCAAGTCTCAGCCTTTAAAGCGTCCCTGCAGAGCAAACTGCAAGGGGAACATGCATGCCAAGAGTGCTAACAATGACACCTGGAAAAAATGGCGGCGGACCTTAAAATACCATGGCATAATTTGGCACACTTTTCTTGTGCCAAAATTTTGCTGTTCCAAATCCTGCGTCTCCCCAAGGGGGGTGGCCTGTTTGAATATTGACCCCAACCGGGTGCGAAAACTTTTGGGGGTCTACAGGGGGGGGGTTAGGGGGGTCGGCCGGTCAACCGCCGAGGTCCCCGGGGGGGGGGGGGGGGCAGTGGTTACCTCAAGATACGTACTTCAAAATGAGCCCAATGACGCAGTGAGCATTCTAAACATACACAGTTGGGGTAAAACAAATTTTCGGAAAAAAATTGCCCGTATGCCGAGGCTCCCCATTAGCCAAGGTCTGACCCACAGGTCGGGTCCAGGGTCAAAACTATTTTTTGGGTTTTTCACCCATTTTTGAATTTTCCTCAGAATTCTGAGTGTTTTTAGTATAGACACAAAGGGTAGAAAAAAGGTTCCCCCTCAGGAGGCCAAAAAAAAAAATCTGCGCCTTCAGCGCCAGAATTTTCCCGGAATCTCAAATTGGAGAACGACAGGTTCGAAAACTTTGGGGGGTCTGGAAGGGGAAACATGGCAAAATCACTGTTTCAATCGATCTTGCAACGTGGAAATCTCTTTTGGGGCTGCAAACGCCGGTCATGCTTGTTGGCCCAGGGCCTGTTGTTGCTTGCATCAACACCCATGTGGGTAAAAAATGAACAGAGGCGAAGAAAACAAGTATCCCAGTGTGCCAAACAATTTTGAAATATGTAACTATTGCTAGACCTCATGCTTATTTGCACGAACATGACTTTAAGACGTGACAGGGTAATGTGCTCAACTGTCCGAACACACTCGCAAACTGGCTGACCTACTCCACTGCTCCACTACTCCACTGCATTTTTGTTATCGACAAAGCAGCATCACTGAGAACACAGCCCTTCCACAATCCTGCAACACGCAGGTGTCTGGAGTGGGTCAAAATCTGACATCATGTCAAGTGCACATCTGCCCTGTTCGTCTGTGTGTGAGTCCTGCATTCCCGTAGCGTGCGCTGCCTCCAATCATTTGTTCGTCCAATCAATTGATCCTTGCAGTTTACCATAGTTGCTGACGTACCAAACCGTCTTGCCAAAAATGGGACTGAGAAATTATTTGCAATTTTGCTGTACAAAGCACACCATGATGGTGTGTGTACCAGGAAATGGGCTTTGGTAACCCTGGTAACCCTAACCTTGAAACTCCCCAAGGGAGAAAGGATCTGGCATGGGGGGGATTGCAGGGTATCAAAGGCGACGAACGAATGGTACTGCTCCTGTTATTAGGACCTCCTGCCAAATCTGGCTCAAGCATCCACCTGCCTTCACAACATCTGGTTTATGATACAAACAGGTGCAATTCATGCTGAGCTGTCGATCCAATTTACAGCTTGTCATCTGTCGTTGAAAAAAGTCAAGACGAAGGGGGGACCACAAATGCCAGACCGCGAAAATACTGAGATGGTTCTGCATGCCTGAGACGATTAGAGGCCATGCAGACGACACACTGTGAGAAGCCCAAGATGGCGATAACATATAGGTGGTATATAGACACAGAGCCAACACAGCTGTCAACTTTATATCGAAGCAACATTGCCTGTAATTCTCCCAGCATGGCTCTCTTCCTGTTCTGGTTGAGATGCAAACCAGCTACCAGCGCACTTTAAATGCATTGGCAGAGAAAAACAGCAAAAGAAAAATGATGGGCAAATTGGTCCTGCAAAGTTTGCTTCTGAAAAATACAGGTACCGCCGGTAAAAGAAATTCAATTGAACACAGTATGTACAGTGTTCGGCTCGTCGGAGGGTGCACATTTTTCAGTGACCTCGGGTGCACTGAATTCTGTTCTGCTGCCCATCTGCATGACCTGGTCAACTCCCACCTGTGGTCCTCCCCAAGGCTCTGCCTGCCGAAGCCTGTGCGTGTGTCTTCCTGTCTGTTTGCTGGTGTGCAGTTCCTGTGCAGCGGTCTCGCCCTCAATGGTAAAGCCCAGAACTTACCTGCTATCATGCATAAACCACGCAGGCTCACTGCCTTTGCTTGCACTACCTCCGTCGTCCTCAGCCCAACCCCTCCCTTTCCCTTGCTTGCTTGTTGGCTTGCTTGCTCGAGCTTGACTGCGGTCCTTTTCCTTGTCCCGATCCTTATTCCAATCCCTGTCTTTGTATCGATCGGATCCTCGGTGACTGCCTTGATACAGGTCATGTTCCCAATCTGGTTCTTTGTTCGTCACCTTTCTTCCTGTTTCTCTGTCTGTTTGTCGCCGTGTGGTCCGCTCTCGTCCCCAATCATTGTATTTACCTGCATCCCATTCTCTCTCACTCCGCCAGCCTCCACCACCATCATTTCTGCGCCTGCCATCGGACGAACGACCTGAAAACATACACATACACCAGGGACATTTTGACAGCAAAGAAGGGAGCCGCTTT
Source organism: Eutreptiella sp. 'Long Island Sound 2002' (assembly GCA_964036045.1). Taxonomy (NCBI): domain Eukaryota; phylum Euglenozoa; class Euglenophyceae; order Eutreptiales; family Eutreptiaceae; genus Eutreptiella; species Eutreptiella sp. 'Long Island Sound 2002'. Next base: position 20,498,927 of record OZ038378.1, on the reverse strand, counting down.
GCAGCCGCTTTGCAGCGTGCTGAACACAGGCGGCATACAAAACAGGGGACCTCAAAATCAGCTTCGTCAAGGACCAGTTTTTCGGTGGTTTCGCTCCCCTTGAGCCCATTTGCGAACAAAAAAATGGTCTGTGGTATGCCGAAAAACCTTGCCCGGGCCAACAGCGCCTAGCAACAGGGCTCGAGGGGGTGGGGTGGCACCCCACCATACATGAGGCAAAATGATCCCTCTGACGCACTGATTAGTTTGAGGTATGCATGAAGTGAATATTTGTTGCAAAAAATTTGACCCGATTCCGAGCTACTGCTGGTCCTCAAACAGGGTTGCACGGAGGCCCAAACAGCACGGCCCATCCCCTGCCCCTTCTTCAATCGGGCCTCCATGCCCTAACCCCACGGAGAGCAATTCTCTGGTCACCTAGCTGCCCTCAATGTGGTGACAACTTAAGTGCTATATCGCACAACAAATCAGGGAATTGACACAACTCACGCACCATGTTCACGCCACTGACGGGCGTCTTTTTGGTACCAGGAACAGCTATGTGTTTGGATGTGGAGCCGGCGGCACAAAATAGCGCTCCCACTCTGTGCGAGGGATCCAGGAATACACTTGCTAATATCACTGTGCGAGGGTGTCTTGCAGCAACGCAGGGTTGAAGCATGGCTTTTTGTGTGTTTGCTTGATGATTGATTCGTTTCTTGTACAAATGGGAAACTTTCTTGCACATCAGTTCTGCTGCTTGCTGCAGTTGGGCACTCAACGGGCGTGTCTGTGCTGCAAGCACAGAATTCAAATACCGTGCCAACATTAACGATTTGTGGAATACTAATTTGTGTGTTGGGGGTTTTGAATCTTATGCAGAATTTTTGCAACTGCACCCGAAATTGGGCAAAATGAAGAAAAAGAAGAAAGAGTGCCAACTGCCTATCAACAACACAGTGCATCAAAACTTCAGTGTGCTGCTGCATGTTTTAAACCCCCACCAACGGTCCCAAAAATCTGGTTCTGCAACATGCTGCAGCATACTTCAACAACCGCTGGTGCTTGTTTGAGATGGTCCACCCAGGCCCAGTCACAACCTGCAACGAACCTGCTCCATTGTCCATTGCCTTTTTGCAAAATGGGATGCGCCATTTCGACCCACACTGTTCAGAAAGATGTGACAGATTTTTCAGGAGCAAACTTCCCACTCCCCGAAACACAAACCACTCAGCATAGTTGGTTGTGGGGGCTCTGTCTGGGCGGAAATGAACACACACACAAACACACACACAGACACACACACACACAACTGTCACAACCACAGCAGTAATGCAAAAGACATCAAATCAATGCTTTGAAGTACAGGGGACGCAGTCAGCAGCTGCCAGTACCAAACAGAACAGGGTGAACCGCAGCCCTGACACATGTACTTACTTATTACACTCAGCTGGCTAGAAAACTGACAATACACTGCTCAAAACCAGCGATTGGTGCTCTGGGCACACTGCAACTTAGGTTCACCCAAGTCATCCCTCTCCATCAGCGAGCACCTTGGTGTGAAGTCTCACTGACATTGCTCACTTCCTGGAGGGGTATATCACTGCACAAAGGTCCAATCGCATTTGCAATATGTGTACCAAAACACACCGCAACCGGTATGCTACTCCCCCCAGACACACACACTTACGAACACGCATATCCTCACAAATGTACTGACATATATATTGCATGCATAGCTCAGCCAGCGGCAGGTAGCAGTTGGTGCCAGCAATCCTTCTTTTCCCCCTTCCCAGATCTCCGCGGGTGCTCCATCAAGCGATTGCAGGGGCAGTGTGCACACCTTGATTTCCCCAAGAACCCCATCCGGAATCGCGACCCCAAGTCCCCTGATAATCGTAGTCATCGTAGTCTCTCCCACCCCTTGAGCTGTGAGACTCATATTTGCCACGTTTAGAATACCTGTTGTCGTAATCTCCCTTTGCAGACCTGGAAAACGGTGGCAATGCCAGGATGGGGTGTGCTTTGGGATCAAGCTGCGAGTCTTGCTGCTGCCCACCGTCGCACTTACCCTTCCGCACTCTTTGGGCTGATGGCATTGCATAGGACTGCACAATTCAAGACTCTTGGTCGGCCCCAGCGACCAACAAGAGTTTGGTGGTGTAGATAGTGTGACCCTGTGCCTCCTAAATTGCTGTCACAGCGAGAGGCATTAAAGCATGGAGGTTTAGATTGGGGCCTGCATGGGGCTCTATGCGTTATCTGAAGGAAAAACAGCTTTCAGGTGAGGGAAACGTTTGGCAATGAATATTGCCCTTTTCCTTCGAAGCAAATGCACAAATGGGATTCTTTTGCACGAATGAATTTGTGTGAGCCTTCATCATTGGTGGACGTTCATAGCCGCACCCATTACGTCCGTGCGGATGACCCTGCTGCCTTGCCCTGATTGAGCCTGTTGCTTAGCCTTCCATAACTCCACTGCCTTGTGCTCTATGACCCTGAGACCTCCCAATACAGTGGTGCTTGGGGCCACCTATCTTGCTGTTCCAGCAAAATAGGTGGCCCCGACTTGACGGTGTTCTAGGGTTCACATTGACGTTGGCAGGCAATCCCAATTTCCATCCAATCTTATGGCCTTGTCAGGAGGATGAGGGCCAGCAGAGGTACAGCAATCCTTAGGTCTCAAAGGGCGGACAGGGGAATTAATGCAGAGAGAGGCGGGGATAAGACCATGCCGCTTTGCCAGGCCCTGCGTTACGCACCACTGCGGAATGCAAGACAGAAAATGTGTGTGTGCTACACCACACTTGCAATGCAGGGTTTGAACATGCAGCGGAACTGTACCGTTCAATGATGCACCACAATTCCTTGAGTGCTACCACCGAAATTGATACTAACCACGTCATTCCACATTGGTGTCCATTTGCCGGTTGTCTGAGTTTCAAGCTGTCAAAAGTGTCCCACCCTTCCTGCCGCAGAGCATTCTCATACTGCGCAAGGATACCCTGAATTACCCGAAGCATCAGATTGTGATTCTGTGGTAACACTACCACTGTCGTAGTGCTTGATGCAGCAGCCTGCAACAGTGGATAATGCTGCTGCCTGTTGAGCTGCAGGCGTGCTCCTTTTTATTTATCCATCGTTAAACGAAAATGGAAGGTGGGGTGCTTGCGGTGCGAAACAGAAGCATGGGCACGAAATACTAGAGCTGCTGTACTTGTGCCCAGGTCTGCCTGAATACCCTAATTTTCCAGGTCTGCCCAGACTCTGCCGAGAATCCCCCCGCAGGGAGAAGACTGCTCGCAGACGCAGGGACAACAACCCTGAGACCAAGATGCAACATGTCCCGAGGTGGCGCCTCGGACACTGGACCACGAAAACCAGCAGCCCTCCGCAAACCAGATTGTGATAAAGCCGCAGGCCCACGAGAGACTCTAGTGAAGGCTGCGGCTGGGCCAAAATTTTGACCACCAAGCAGCTTTTGCTTGGCAAGCGCTCGCATAACACCAATGATATTGACCACCAACTGTTTTTGCTCTGAAGATGTTGTGAGCTGCTAAAACACCTCATGATGTGCAATTTCACAAAGAATGAGGGTACCTGTTTGACGCCCTATCATTCCGGCCTTTCTGCTCCACCGTGTCCATATAAGCCACACGCTGGGGTGGAGCATCAGCACGCCGACCAGAGGTGGTCTTGGATGCAGGTTTCGGTGGCCTGCAAGCGAGAACAAGGAAAACGGCGTGGGTGTGTAAGAGATTGCAACATTCATCCATTGCTGCTGCAGAAGAAAACTGCTGTTTGCACTGCCAATCAGCCATGCCTGGACTCCCGGCCCCTTTCATTCATTGGTATCAGTACCCAGGTTGCAAGCAGATTTGGGACTGCTTGAATTGCAGAAAACCTCACCCTTGCTCTGTGAACACGGCCTTACCTGACCCCAAACTCACCTCAAGTAGTTGATGAATTGCCTTTTCATGTCTGCTCAATGCATCATACGATGCAATGCAACCTGTACCTGTATCATGCCTGAAATTCACAACAGCCACATGTCTGACCTGTGTTCTTCTGCCTGCGCTCGGGGCTACCCAAGTGCACAGATGGGTTTAATGATCAGCATTGGAGGGCTACATGAAGCATCAGGATCTACACTGTGTTAGGCGCGGGTTAGCACATGCTGGAACAACGACAGAAGATGTGTCTCATGCAAACAGATGTGGGGGCAATCCTTCCAACCCAGATGCGAACCGACAGATAAACAGCACAAATGCAAACCACAACACACAGAACAAACACGAGTACTCATCTGCGAGTACTCATACAGCACTGCCAAAGGAAATCTTATTCACCTAAACCTTCAGCACATGATAGTGGATGCAACAAAATGCAACGGCACAGCAGATACCAGCTGGTGTCACTGATGTCCGGTCTTTGAGCCTCTGGCAAAACGCTATCTCGTGTTGCTTGCACGGTGCGTTTGACAGTGTTTCCCGAGGCAGCCCCAAGAAGACTGCGGACAGAAGGGCCAGGATGGTTCATGAGTACAGGATGCAAGATATCCAAATGGATTCAAATGGCACAGTAGCGGGTGGCGAGAATCTGCTTTCAGAATGTATCCGTTCAGGACTTTACTATTCATTCAACAGGAAGGGATGGGGTGCGGCAGGGCATCCGCAAGTCCTGAACACCAGAACACGATTGTAAATTGCAAGCCGGCACACCGCAGGGCTTGACGCAGGGGTGGCTGTCACTTTGAGCCAAGGTCGTGGTCTGTTGCTTCACATTGAGGGATTTGACTTCGCCAAAAGGATACGTCGAAATTCGATGACAGGTGCTTGTGGTAAATCACCTTTGTCCCGCTCGCGGATTTCAGCACCCAGCATGAGAGTGGGTGCCATGGGGGCAGAAAGCTGCATTTACTACCGGTGGCTTTGTTGTTGGATTCATGCGGACCAAAATGGTTCCTGCTTTTCGGTTTGTTGTAATGCATTCATTCACCCGGGCTATTTTCGGTGCACAAAGAATGACTCAATACCCCTCCACCTTGTACATCATTCATTGCGTGAAAACAAGTATATGCACTTCCTCAAAGGTGAAATTCCTGCACCGTCAACACGACACCACCCCGGGCGTTTTCCATGACTCTGTGCTGCGTCATGGCACACACCAGATTCTGGTCATGCCTGCGGACAAAAAACCCACAAAAACCGAGGCCCCTTATGTTCTGAACAGCGCATTATGAACCAGCCCACTTTCTCAATTTGAATGGAAGCGGGTCTACCGTAAAAATTGGCACACGCTCCGTGTCGCACGTGCGGAATCTTGTGGAATTCTTTTTTTTCTTGGTTCACGAATACAAATCGCAGAAACTTTCCCAAATGCAAACACAAAACGTGCATGAGTTTGTGTGCATGAGGTGAAGAGACATCTAGTGCCTTCAAGCATGTCTCATGCACATATGCAACTGCAAGTGTCAACTGAGCACAACGCTGGGTACAACTGCTAATGCGCGACAATTTCCTTTGACTGGCGAAAGCAGCTATATGATACATGCAACCAGCGCCCCTGAATAAAATCTCTCACCATTCCATCCATTTAAGTGGCTTTGAAAGGAACCATGCTCTGTTCCGCAACGTCAGAGGAGGGGAGTGATGGGCTTTTGCAAAATTGTTGCCACCCCCTCAAAACCCCAGCTGGTAGGCCACGAAGGCCAGGACGCAGGGGGTCGGCACTTTTCCTTGGCTGGAGGTCAGCATGCTGGCACCTTTACTCATAGACAGACACTTTTGAGCCTCACTGACGCTCTTGAGCGAAATCAGCATACGGTGGAGGGGAAATTTTCGTGGGCAGTAAAGTGCGCGTGAGAAATTTCGCATTTCAAATTGACCGCAAAATTTACCACCGAAAATCCAGGGGCTTCCGCGAAATTTCCCACACACTTCCAGCATAATTTTTATGGCGGTGGCGCAGCGCTGGGCAGGTACTGTTGTGCTGTTGTGGGCAGCCAATCTGCTCATCACGTCAGTTCCGCTTGTGAAGTGAGTGAGAAGCTATTCGTCGTCCAGAATGTTTGCGAGCTTTGTTCGAGGGAAAATGAAGCCGCTGATTGCAACAGTTTTTCTCCTTGTAGTAGCGGCTGTGCATGCCTTCAGATGCCCAGTAAAAGCTCTGTGGAATCACCCCCCCAAAAAAAGCAGAAAAAAGAACTGCTGGTACCCCAGTGGAGTCAGAAACTGCACAAAATCTGCACCTGGTTCGGCAACCGCAGGTGAGAACGTTGCTTCTTTTTTTGCTCAACCCCTAGCTGGTATTGGCTTTGCCTTAATAACTGCACTGTCTGTGGCCACACAAAAGGCTCTGAAGTCATTTGGTTACTTGAGTGACATGCTTTGTGTGTGTGCTAGCGTACTTGAAAAAGCGCCAAGCTCTTGGGGTTGTCCTCAAAAAGCAAGTTTGAACACACATCAGGACCTGAGACGAACTACACCCTCATCACTGGCAGACTGTGGCAGATGGGTCTCCCCTGCATTGTGAGCGGCACCTCAGGCCAAGCTCCGCCAAGCCCCCAAAGCCCTACACAACACAACATTTATGGGATGGTCCGCGAAATTTCCCACACCTTTTTTGGCAGCCTCTACGAAATTTCCCAGAGCGAAATTTGCCACCGCGAAATTGACTTGGCACGAAATTCTGCCCCCCACCGCCCCGTACACCCCCTGGAACGTTTCTGTGCGTACATGTGTACCTCATGTACCTCATCAGTCATCACCCTCAGATGCCCCCCCTGCCAGGGGCTAATTCACCACCACATCGGACCACATAGGACATGCCACAAACAAACAAACAAATGTAAACAGAAGGCTCTTCCGGGAGCAGCCCGTCAACACCTGTCCAACTGCAACAAGGCACCAGATGCTTTGAGTCTGGTGGCAGACCACGTGGCATCTACTTCAGTTCGATCCCATGTCTGCTCTGCATCGACGTAATCGTGCTGTGTGACATTGGCAATCCGCACCGAGAGGTCTTCCCATCTGCCACCTGCAGTCACAAACACGTGGTGTCTCACTGTATATCTGTGTGTGTGTGTGTGTGTGTGTGTGTGTGTGTGTGTGTGTGTGTGTGTGTGTGTGTTTCTGTCTGGGTAGGGAATTTGTTTGTCATACCTCCTCTCAAGGTTCAACCAAGTTTGATTTGGAGAATAAAAATGCACTCAATTCAGACCGTGGTGTGCATTACCTCTTTGCATCTGATTCTTCACAGGTTTGTTCGTCGTTTCACTTTCAATATCTCCATTAAATTTCGGTCTCAGCCATCCCCCCCCCCAAAAAAAACAACGACAAAGCGTTTTTATTTTTGGGGGCTCAGGTGCCCCCGCCAAAAATTCTTTGGGGGATACTTGTATTGGACAAAACAAGGATTTTCCAATTGGTTAAACCCTGAACCTTCACCCCTTGGGCTATGGTCAGCGAATAGGCCTTAACAGGGGGGGGGGAAGGGGGGTCTTAATGTTTGCCATAAATGCAGCGCCCCTGGTTTCGATCTAATAAATTCTACATGGCGATTTTCCCCACGCCTTGGCCAAATAATATCTGCCCAAGCACAGGGGTGGTGATTCATTTCTTTCAAACCACTCAAATCTTGCGGAAAATGTGGGGTGGGGGTCAAATTGCCATGCATAAGATCTCTTGGGAAGAGAGTATGCTGCAACTGGCTAAAAATCTCATACTTGGTACCAGTCTGCCTGGTACTGGTCAACCAGTCGTAACACCAAGAGCTCTAGGTCACTATGGGTGGACACAACGCCTTGGGAAAGAAAAAAGATCAATGCACTAGGCACGGGTTACGCGAAATGGACCTTTTCGGGCAACCCCTTACAAACCCAGGTGGGCTTTGGGCAGGCTTGCATCATCGACAATATCAACCCATACAACCCATTGGGGGGCCATGCAACACAATACCAGTCAGGCCCTTCAGTTGGTGTTCATGGGCCCCTGAAAGGAGTGTTTTCAGGCTGCATAGCCCATATGTTTCGATCTGGGCAAAACAATCCTGGGGGATTCTGGGATCCTCAAATTCTGAGCAATACCATGGAGTATGAAGGACCGGCTGTCCAGTGAGGAATCAGCAGTCATGGTCGTGGGGTACGGGGTCTGGAGCTCCCCGTGCGCAAGCACGACCAAAATCAGGGAACACTGCGCGCAGACAGGGATCCTGTGCTTGGACAAGGGCCGCACGAGGGACATGGGAGATGTGGTCCCCATTATAGCGATGCTCCCCAACAATGACATCCAAAAAATAGAAGCGGGCTGGGGCATCAAACACCTTTGGTGCCAACCGACTGTGCGGCATACACAACAGTGTGGGGGGCACATACAACAGTGTGTGGATTGTGGCTGTGTATCCCCAACTGTCTTTGGGCCGCATTGCTGGCCAGCACACTCCTGCAGCATGCAACCACCAGAAAAAAGAAGTTTTCTGGGTCAACACCCCTCTCCTTGAAAATTTTCAGGGGCTCAAATCCCACCCCTGCCCCTGGCAGATGAATTTTTCACCCGCCTGGATTGTGACCAACTAACTAACGCTGACTGAATTGGAATGGCTGCAGATGGTGCACGAGAAAAAAAAACTTGGGCACTTATGCGCTGCAAAACAGCATGTCTGAACATGCTGGAAACTAGAGTACATGTGCACCGTGAGCTGACACATACCTATCGATTTTGACTCAATTGCAGTCTCGATGGAGAACGCACGATTCTCAGACACAAACCGCCCATCCACAAATTTCACTGACTCCATGAAGCTGTCTATGGCTTGACGTTCCTCTGCTGTTGCAGGACGGACTGCACGGACCGCGATCCGAACATCAGTCTGGTGACGAATTGAGAAAACCGCGGGAAAGAGGGGTCATGGCCTCAACTGCGCACGCATGTGAGCAAGCTTTCAAGTGGGCAAATGGTTGGTTTGGCAGGCGCAATCCAGCCAATATCATGTGTGGTCTCTAGATGAGCCGCCAATCGAGGGCGGTTGGCAGATATCCATCGGCAGTGAGTTGGTAGACAACTAGTCCCGCAGCTCGGTGGTTAGAGGCATGAACTCTAAGTCCCCAAGGCACAAGTTCGATTTCCGGGCTGCCCCGCTAAGTAACACGAGTAGGAGGTCGAAACCCACCGTGTAGACAGTTTGGTGGTTCAAGGACGTTGCCACATTGAAGCGCGACGTGTCCAACTTGATTCATTGGTGCATAGATTGATGGCAGTTGGGGGCTTTGATTCGACCTACATAGCAACGACTTGCATTGCAACGACCTGCCCGGTTCATCAAACCATGGTATAATTGGTCAAGCGGGCATTGAACGAAACCCACCAACCCAACTTGATATCAGGCTTACGTCCGGATTGACCATCCATGTCGCCCAAGTAAGGCTTTGTGTGAATATCAAGAGCTTCCGGAACCGAATTCAACATGTCCTCCCTTGGGTTCGGTACTCTGATTGCATCCCTCCACATCCAAAATTTGGCTGTCAGAGCGGCCCTTTCTAGCAATAATGTTGCGTTGAGATTGGCAATCACAAACGTCGGAAACGTCGGAAAGAAGTGGGGAGCACTGTTACCTGGCTGACAAACGGCAGCAACACATCCCATGTAAACACAAGTTCCTCGCAATTGGCATCGACAACTTGGAACTCTCCAGACGTGTCTACATGAGAATATAGAATGGCAATAGGAATTTATTTTACAAGCAAAGGGCAAGCAAAAGGCCATGTGGGAAACGTCGCAAGAACACACTCTTCCATAGGACGCGGATTTCAAATGATTGATGAAATGGTATTGGAAGGGTAAGCAGGAATCGATGTCTCATGCATTCTCACGAAGGAGGGTGTGTATGCCGCCAAAAAGCCCTTCTAGTGAAAGCGTATTAACGAGTTGTGCCCCAATACGATTCCCCGAAATGCACAGTGTCGTTCAACAATCGTTCCACCAAAGTGCAACCGCGCCATGAAAACGGAAGTTTTTGCATATCATCACTTTGGTATGAGAACGAAATTTGTGTAGGATCCTACGTAAGCGCGAGATTCAATTATTACTCTCCCACGGGCTTTCGATTACCGCTACCTAGCCTACCGGATTTCCCTTCAACACACCGACCCTTCCCGTCGCCATCGCGTCCCGATCATCTTTCCCTCATCTACTTGAACCCGGCAAAAGACTTCTAGCCGCTAGTGTATGCCCATTCGAGTCTTGCGGATGGGTTGTGCTATTTGGGATCGTCCAAGCGCTCACACATGAAGCAACACAACCTGTCTTTGAGATTGGCGTTTCCGCCCGAACACAAAAATCTTCGAAGCTCTTGTCAGATTTCAAATGGAACGTATAAGTGGCCCTTGTGGTTGCATCCGGCAACTTGATGTCGCATTGTTGACTAATGGTACTCGCAAAATGGGGCACAACATCTTTCAAAAATGAGGTACCACATTCACCGGTGTCACCGGCGGTCACTAGTTCCTTCAAAGACCGTTCTTCTGGCTGCCACGCATCTAATAGCAAAACACAACCAAAATTTGCTTGAACCCGGACGGACCCCTTATATTCAGACAACCCATCCAACTTTGCTTCCACGGCGTCACCAAGATCTTCCCACAACGTATCCGCCATCTTGAGGTGCTTCGAGTATTGTTCTTTGGTTGACACCTATCAAGAAGGATCGCTTGTATCAAGATGGCTCCAAGTGGCAAAATGAGCCAAAGGGAAAGCCGCCAAGGACATTCACATAATCTTCACGAAAGCCCTAATTCTCGTTAATGGGTGAACCGAAATCTTTTGCGTTGCATGCTAGCTTGCCTAAAACGATCGTCGTTGAGTACACAGACGTCGACATGTGAATTTGCAACACGAATGTTGCCTCGGATGTGATTGTCGAGGTGCATTTGTTGGCTACTCATTCGCGGCATGCTAACGGATGGAAAGGAAACAAGTGAGGAGGAGCATTACCCTTAGCATATGCAGTCGTTTCTTCAAAAGAGCGGAATGCACGGCCCCTTTGTAGGGCTTCACAGCAAAGTCCAAGCGGTGCACCGATGTGTCAGGGTATAACACGATCATGCGCCTTTGCCGAACATGTCCTTGGAACACTTGAAGCTTCAAATCCGAGCCGTCATTTCGGCGTTTCTCCTTCGGCTCTTCATCGGCATCGAACACCTCCGGGATAACGCCGTACCGCATCTCTTGTTGAAATTGGCCTCTTCCGCGTCGCACGGGTGCCCCGTCTATGAGAAGAATAGGTGGGTGGACAATGTGGAGTTCATGTGACATTCATCAGAATATGAGACGATCAAAGGTCAATCAAGGCAAACACGCAAGCGCAAGCATTACAGCTACGAGTGCAACAATGTCCCGGATAATTTGCCCCCAAGTTGCCAAATCTTCAAACGCCCCTTTAGCGTCTTGACTATCTAACGTCGCGAGTCATCACACTACTCGGGATAGCAATTCGACACTTCGAACAAAGTTGCGAGTGGAACGGCTCCCGCAAGCACAATTGGGAGGTCCCCCAAATTTTCCTTCCTTCGGCGACATGAAAAGAAAACCGGAGGCACGTGGAGAAAGCAGGCACACCGGAAGGCTTGGTCGATGTTTTGCTCCCGTTTGCCTTCTCATTTTCGACTTTTGTTTTGCCTTCCTTATCTTCGGGCTCCGGTTCGTTTGCAATAACTTCATGTGCAAGTGGCGCTTTGTCTTCGGGCACCACTTCACTTTCGCTACTCGTCGGTTGTGGAGTATTCGCGCAACCCGCGTTGTCAGTAGGAGGTGTTTCATCCGGTAAAGTAGTAGGAACCGGGGCGGCTGCCTTCGTAGGTGTTTCAGGCTGTTCAACACCCTTTAGCGTACTTTCGTCCAATACAATTTGTTCGCCTTCCACTTTTATGTCATCACCGTCATCCGTTTCCGTCTTGGGAGGACACCCCTCGTTTGCATTGTCAACCTTGGGACATGGATCACTTGACTCCGCCTCCTTTCCAAGCGTGTCGTTGGACTCTTTCTTTCCAAAGAAGCTTGCAAAAGCTTTCATCTGTGGAGGCAAAGTTTGTAACATGGTCATTCGTTGAGCAAAAGAGGCACAAAAAAAACTGACTCCCAAACCCTAATTACGGTGATTATGACGGCGTCCGAACGTTCGTGAACGAAATCCTACAAAACTTCAAACATCAAATGCGAGTGTGTCCTTCCCTCAAAACTTCAAGCTGTCGCCACCCCTCAAAGTTTCAAGCTGCCCACAAGAGAGTATTGGAACACACAAACGAAATCAACTTGTTTCAACCTTCCAACTCGCCCATTCAATTCTGCTTTATCTTGATTGGAATTTTAAGCTATTGAAAAACTGAAAGGAAACGAACAAATTGGAAATTGAAATTGGCACCGGTGGTTGGAATTGGCACCGGTACAGGCTCACGCGACAGAGATGCCTCGCATGTGCGCATGTGCATCATGTGCCTTGCAGGGGAGCAAGCCGTTCACTGTGGTAGGGAAGTACTTCGAAGTGAACTCAGTGCCCTGCAGGGGATCAGGGGAGGAAGTGGTACAGAGCGAGAGCACCAAGACACAAGTGATCAAGGGCTCGAACGAAGTACCGCACTCCTGACAGGCTTTTCCACTTCATGCCGCTGGGGCATACACTGTAGAATTGGGGTTGGAATATTGGGCTAATAATATGCATGGTCCGATGATCCGATTTGTGTTAGCCTCTAGCTTCCGCGTCTTTTGATAATAATGCCTCGGGAAAGCGTTCTCGTCTCGCGTCTTTTTTAATTGAAAATTTGGGGCTCGCGTCTTTTGACCTATTTTGCTTTGGGGCCCTTGGGGATTAGGCACACTTAGGCTCTTCGGAGTCCAAAGGACTCTTAAGCTGCATACCTTATGCGGAAATGTGCGCTGCCCTCTGGGCCATACCCCTCGCAACTTACAAGGTTGCAACTTGTAATAATGTCTGATTGAATGCCCCCACACAAGCCTCGCGCTTGCATCTTTAACCCCGATTCTACAGTACAATAAAATGTCCAATAATGTCCCTGAAAAAAAGTCTCGATAAGTGTCCCAAATGGCCCTCTTAATGTCACAAGACTTCAGATTCTGACGTCTTGGGACAAGTGTAATAATGTGCCAAATGGCCTGGTACACACGGGGGGGGGGGGGCACAACGCGAAGAGGGCGAGGGTACAACTTGGACCTCCCTTGAGGCCAAGCCAATGTTAGAACTAGGAGGTAGAGGCTGGCGATTGGGCTGAAGGATGGAGCGACGGAGACAGACCCGATGCGCCATGTCCGGTGCTATCCGGACGTGCACTCGACGAATGCACACAGTGTCATGAGGTCCCCGGTGCCAAGGTTGATTTGTAAGTGTGTACGGTATGCATTGTCAGCATCCCAAGCGAAGGAAAACCGCAGGGTAGTGGGGAGAGACCTAGCCGCCAAGGGGTATCCACGGAGCTAGTGGCTAGGTGTAGTGAAAACATCGTTGCGAGTGCACGGGCAACCGTCTTCGTGTTGCTTGCATGTCGTGTGCCCGCTAAAGAGTTCTCTTGTGCTTCAACATTGGTAGGTGAAGTGGTGATAATGTCCCAAATGGGTGGCCGAGAAGTCTTGTAATGTCCCAATTGGCTTGATTTCTGTTGGGACATCATTGCACACTCTACTGTACGTCCTCTCATACTCTACTCCTCTCCTTTCCGGTTCACAATCACGTTTGGGCCTTGACACCTTCCAAATGCGGGTCACACTCAAAGACAAGGCGGCCTTCGTCATGTGACCCGGAGTATTGATTGATATTCAAGGGTCAACTTTTTGTAGATTTTGACCAAAAAAACCAGGGAAATAATTTAAATCGACTCTCTTATGTCTATGTGTGGGAATCATTGGGCTCGACATAGGTGCAAGGGAAGAGGGCAAAGGACTCCATGTTGGAATCCCGCGACACTTCACAAGGTTCGTTCGGTTGTATTCACCGCTTGATTCAGTGATTGGTCCCCTTCGCCGTGCCCCCCCCGTGGTCAGAACCGCCCTTCCCCATGTGTGGTTGTTTGGAAGTATCCAACGGGCGTTAAGCACGAGGCCAACGCACAACCACCTGAGAGACAACGGAGCACCCGGTGTACGTGAACGTGTAGGTCCCTGCCCCCCACCCCCTCCGCGTACACCCACGGGCACAGCAGCGGTGAAGAGGAGCAGGCCCCACCGGGACCTGCACAGGCGGTCCTCCCGTCGGACACTGGCGCCCCAACGCAATACAAACTGGCTCGGCCCAAGAGCGACTGGTAGGGCGATAGTAGAGGTGAGGATAGGACGATGTTGTGTTGTGTCAAGGTGAATACATGCAGTGGAGGCACTAGTCCCACAAATGTTGTCTGGAAAGGTATCGGCTCCGCTTGTGTCACTCTCAGCCTTCGTGGATTCTTTGTGACTTGCTGAGATTTTGCCGCTCAAGGCACTCAAGGCCCTTGCCAAGTTTATCAACGGCCCCCATCCCATGTCGTAGGAATGCAAATTTTTGTGCATACATTAAATGGCAAAACTATCACTATCGACGCCGACCTTGGCGATACCATTCGAAGTGTGAAAGCAAAGATTCGAGATCACGAATGTATGTGGTTGCATTGCCCAATGTTTCAATGTTTGTAGTTTGAACTTTTACCGCCACCGTTTGCGGGATGAACCGTGGTTTTTGAGGAGTTGCCTTCCACCACCAAGAAAAATGGAGACACACAAGACCATCCGGATACACGCTACTTGGGGCTGAAATGAACAACAATAATGCAATATCATGACAATTTCCTCCGCAAGCACCAGACAAACAACTACAAAATCCATTGTCATGGTGCAATAAGTTGATCCACAGTGGTAATCTACGAACGTGTGCCAAGGAAAGCATATCATAAGTGAGAGTCAAATTGATGATCCGAGCAATGGTGACACATGGCACGTACCGTAGATCCCAATTGTCATGTAGCCCCGTCCCCCCATTGCAAAGGGGGTGCCTCGCGTCAGCCCCACGACTTGCCCCACGACCTCACTAGTCACAAAATGGGTTTCTCGAGGTACATTACCTATGAATGGGACTAGGTGGGGGGGGGGGGGGTTTGCGGGGCTCCGATCCACGATGTGCGCCGATCTTGGGGGAGGGAGGGGCATTACGATCTCCGATCCACAATTCATGATACGATCCACGGTCCGATCCACTACCAACATACATTGTACATTGTACAAACATTTGAAAAAAAATTTATCATGAAAACGGGCGATTAACCCGTTTTCTTGCATGAAAACGGGCTCGAAAAGGTGCGTCGGCACCTTAGCCCGTTTTCATTCAAAATAGCCCGTTTTCATTGAGGAAAATGGGTTAACCCCCTACCAAAACTGTGGACAGGTTAACCCGTTTTTCAGCCAAATAAAACGGGCTATTCACCCGTTTTTAATCAAGAAGCATTTGTGGATCGTTTTTTGCTTTGTGCTTGCACGTCACAACTCAACAATTTTTTGAAGTAGTATTCGTGGATCGCTTTTAGCTTTGTCGTTGCATGTTTGCTCAAGAATCTGATTTGAGTCTTGTGCTTGTGTGAGGTGCTCAAAACTAACACGTACAATGGATGCACAGTGGGACCCTTTTTTCCCTATGCAACTAGTAGGGTTTTGTGAAGTTAGCCCAAATATGTCAATTTGTGGTCTTGTGTTTGCTTTCTATGCCTTCCATGCCTTCGGCGTTTTGCGGGGTTTCGGTGGTTTTCGAAAATTTTGTTGCGCACACCTAGGAGGGGATGTGTGTTTCGTCGGACCTCCGATCCACGATCCGCGCCGATCCTTGGGGGGGAGCGGGGTTTTGGGACGTCCCATGCCCTGTGGATCGGAATGCCTAGTCCCCGAAGTATCGACATTGGTCATCACCTCACTTGAGCACCTTTTGGCCATGGATATGGCACAGCTAATTCCGAAAGGTTCCCAGTATTAGGTGCAGAGGAGATTGTGACCATGGTGAAACTAAATGCTAATGGAGGTTGAATGACACAAAACCAAACAACACGAACACATTTTTTGTGGGCCTACTGTGCACACCACAACCCATCTATACATTCTTGTGTTCTTCTGAAGGGATACCCGTTCAAGAACAACGGTTGGTCTTCGCGGGAAAGCATTTGGAGGATGGTGGGACACTACAAGATCACAACATCCGCAGAGGGAGTAATTTGAATTTGGTGGCCTCATTACGAGGAGGGGGTACCGGGGACATGATTGCTTGTCTCATGCTTCTTTGTATTGCCGTGTTGGCATTCCTTGCAATGGTTGGGTGGTATGCGAGACAAAGTAGGCTTGGAACTTTGTTGTGAAGACATGCTTTGCACGTTCACCATGCACATGCGCGAAGATTGAATTACGCTTCACAAAGGCGCTTTGATTCTTTGTCGCCTCTTTATTTTCATTGTCTAGGATCTATGCAATTAGTTAACTGCCGGTCGGTGAGGTTGAGGAACAATCTCGCGTCTATGAGTGCAAATCACAACGCAATGTACAACCAACCACTAGATATGGATCACCGCTGAAAATAACCCTAGCTTCATCCATCAAGATACCTTGGCCCACACACACTTGCTACTCGCTTGGTCAATAGCTCTAATTTTGGAAGCCCCACAATCATGGCGGCGAAAGGAACGTATGGTCGTTATTGGGCATCTCCGGGTGCGAAGGAAGTCGCCCACCTCCCATGAAACCCCATCCAAACCCCTTTCGGTCTTCCAATATTTAGTTAAGGCGAGGAGTAAAAGCAATTCCTGTGTTGATCTCACAACGTCCTACAAGTGGATTTGCAATACCATACATGCAAATGGTTGTCAATATGTCGGTGCACAGACGTTTTTTTCCTTTGGAGAACACGATTGGCTCGCTAACACACGTTGTCGAGGACGTTTTGGTGGGGCTGGTCAAGCGCCCTTATTTGTCGGGCTGAGCACGGTGAGTTTGCGACATGCCGCAATTTGTGGGGTCTAAGGTTCTCTTGCCAGGGTGAGCCATGGCAAACCTGGTCGCGATACCTGTGTCGCACCCTTGGCTCTCCGACACGAATGTCTGAGATATCCTTTTTCGAACCCCCCCCCCCCGCTCATTTTCCGGGGTCCAAGCCCCCCCGCCCCTTTCTCTCCGGGCGCCTTTGCAATTTTTCACCAATCTTGCCTTGATGGTTGACCCCGGGGACGTGCTGCATCGTGCGCCCATTTTGAGCGCTCCTTAGGTGTTTAGTATGCTTGGTGCTGCCCACCCCGCCCATCGGGTCGTGCCACAACAGCCATGGCACCTAGTTCTTGGTGCCTAGTCGCTGGGTGCAGCACACCATCAAATTCCTTTCCATTCCCTCTCCGGGGCTCATACATGTCATGTGAAAGCCGCTTGCACAGGTCCCAAAGGGGGGTTGGGGTTTTCTAGGGCCACCCCCATTGCCCCGCACTTTAATTTTTTTGCCCCCCCAAAAGGTGTGGACCCCTAGGGTTCACGTGCCCTAGGAGTCTGTGATGTTGTGACACCCCTGGGCTGGTTCAGGAAGGCTGAAGAGATCTGCAGTGGTACACAATGACCACTTCCATAGTCTGCTGCTTTCCAACCATTCTGGCCACGAAACCCACAGCTCAGGTTGTGCCGTGTTGGTGTTGACCACGAGCCCACCTTCTCTGCCGTCGTGCTTGTGCAGGGATCTTTCCCATCCTCAGACAGATTATGTTCTCGGCTGTACATACCTGAAGATTCTTCTGCCTTCATGGTTCCCCAACCCTTTGTCGGCCCTTTTATCCAACAACCTGCGCGCGACACTTCGCCAGGAAATTTTGTTTGTAACAGAACCCATTTCGGTGATGGTATGGAGGCAGGGCGCACTGCCGTGGTATGGGGCTCCGGTGTTGTGGGTCACGATGCCCACTCTGAGCACGCTGTGAAACGGTGGGAATCAATTTGGTAAGCACTGTGGCAGTGGACCATTCCATAGACTGGAGCCCTCCTTAGGTGGGAACCAATCTCGTGGGCCAATTCCCAGCAATCCGACAACCATGAGGTTTTCGGCGCTTAGGCTGGAGTGGAAGTCTGAGCAGTACAATCAGGGGAACGTTTTAGCGTCTGCCAAAGGCAAGTGAGTGAGTGAGTGGGTGAGGGAGTGAGTGGCGGGTGAGCGTTCTCTCGGCATCCGTTTCTTTCAAAAGGCGGCAAGCATTCCTCATAACCAATTCATTGTACTATTTTTGTGGCCTGACAAGAAGAGTTGCCCCCCTCACTGCTTTCAGGGTTGTCAGTGTTCTTAGTCCCCCTTCCGTTCTTGTCGCTCTGCATCCATCATTGTGTGTGTGTGTGTGTGTGTGTGTGTGTGTGTGTGTGTGTGTGTGTGTGTGTGTGTGTGTGTGTGCGTGCGTGCGTGCGTGCGTGCGTGCGTGCGTGCGTGCGTGCGTGCGTGCGTGCGTGCGTGCGTGCGTGCGTGCGTGCGTGCGTGCGTGCGTGTGTGTGTGTGTGTGTGTGTGTGTGTGTGTGCGTGTGTGCGTGCGTGCGTGCGTGTGTGTGTGTGTGTGAATATATCCTGAACCTTCCAATGCCTGGATTGAACGGTTGTACGGACTGCAATTCTAGATGTAAGCGCTTCATGAAAAGGTTACGAGAAATCCTGCTTGACGGTCATAGGAATGGTTCCTCCCTTGCTTTGTCTGGTTCTGTGGTTCACGAGAATGATTTTGCTGTAGGTAAGACGATTGACTATGATTTGTATCGCCGACCACATGAAACTGTTCTTCGCCATTGTGCAGAGCGATTACATATCTTGTTCCTCACGAATTGTGAAGTCGCCACGTCAAAGCGTTTCATGTGCACGTCACAATGCTAATTGCTAGTCAACGTTGCAGTGACCTGTCTAACCTTGTGAACGGTTTGTGACGTCATTCATCTCCCGGACATACATGAGAGCAACATTTTCCTCTTACTGTCAAAGATTCATGCTCTGTTGAGAATCGGCTTTTTCTTGCTTACATTGCTGCACTGTGTGCGCTGAGGATAGCTGCTTGTACGCGCGGTGTTCGACCTCTCAGCTCATCTCTTGCTGCCGCTTGTACTATCACAACCGGTCCTTGACAACGTCATCATGACAACCCTTACGTGTTTCAAGTGCCACAAAACGGGTCACTTCTCTAAAAATTGTCCCGAAAACAGTGCACTTCAAAAGCGCCCTGACAATTACAAAAATGGCGACGAAGCTGTTGGTACGTGGCCTGGTACTGGCAAACCACAGTATTGGTGTGAATTTCACAAAAAGCTTGTGGGGCATAAACAGTCCGATTGCCTTTTGGATTCTGCCACCGGCACTATGCCTCGCGTTTCCGATCCGGATGCTATGGCCAATACGGTGCGTGAAATTTTGGCGGATGCCCTGCCGCAGCATGCTGATGTTCTTCTTAAGAAAAACATTAAATGGGGCATCGTCATTCATCTTACCAGGCAGGCGGATGATATGGACAAAGAAATTCTGTCCAAGGCAATTTCCAATTTGGAATGCATCTATGCAAAAAATACCAACGTTCTTCTTGGTTTTGCCACCAATGAACATCGAGATGATGCTATCAATCGCCTGAAGTCCAGCAAAGACGGCGACATTGATTTGAAAATGGAACTTTTCCAGAGCGCTACTCCTCCTGCTCAGTCCCTTACTCCCATTGTGCTGGGCCGTCCCACGCTGAATTTGGCGGTGGCGCGATCGCTGCAAAGTGGACAGCCCCCTCTTTCTCAATCTCAAAGTACCAACTCTTCTCTTCCCTATTCACAACCCGATTTGTTTTCTCAATCTCAATCTGCCGATGTACCCCAGTCTATGGCGCTGGACTTACCGGACCCCGACCCACTTCATCGACGCATGGATGCTTTGGAAGATGGTATGAACCAGTTCAAACACGAAATTCATCGGAAAGTTGATTCTCTTGGCAACAAGATTGATGCGGCGCTTGCTGGAAAATCCCTTACGCTGTACGTTTTTTCTGATGATTGCCGGTCCCCGGAGCAGCCGGTCAAAGGCCAAGCTGTTTGGTTCACCTTCCGTCGCTCTAACGTTGAACCGTGGGTTGCTTGTCCTGGTCGTATCACTGAACTCATTGACAACGACAAATTTGAGGCAGTTGCCGTCGACGATGATGGAACTCCTGTTCCCAATGTTACTGTCCGAGGGGTGCACAACAATCTTGCAGCTACCGCTGATGTCGCAAAAAATGTGTAGCTGAGCCCCTACGACCCCGTATTGCCCTTTCCCCGGCGCTTACGCCCTTGTGTGACCGGTCTTCCAATTTTCTGTATTGGACTTGTTCATGCCCACGAACACAGAGACCGGTCTTCTCAAGTCGACCGCCTTGTTTCCCATCCCTTTCCATCTTTTCCCAGCAGTGGGTGATACCATCCTGTTTCTGGACATGTCAGTACTGGTTTATGGATTCTGATGCTCTACCGAATCAAGTGAATCAACTTGCTGACATACGACATGGTCTCAGTCATCTGGATGTTCTTGAAGAATTTTTGGGACTTAATAAAATGCAGGACTGTTTACATAGCATGCTCAATGATGTCAAGCAGTCACAAAAATTGTCCCGCCCCTCCTGTGATCCGTCTGATGTCATTGCCCCCTTTTGTATGGACTCTCCCTATCCACCATCCCAATTTGTTCGTGCTTTTGCTCATTCTACATATCGTTACCCCTACTTACGTACCATGTGGCTCCAATTCTGTCGTTGTAGGGGACTCGCCTGTTGGATTGATATTTTACCTTCTACTATTCGTTGCTTTTTACCATGGCTTTTGAAACTTACTAATTACCTCTGGAATCTACTGTATTATATCCCACATGTACAAAAACCTACAGCACCATATACACATCGACAATACAAGGCAACCCTTCATATGCTCACACGAAGTCTCCATATCGCGCTGGGAGTGGATATGGAACTGCATGCTCCCTTGAACCATCATTCTGTTTTGCCATACATGCATATTCCTGCGGCTGATACGGATACCATGGACTGGTACGTTTCCCCATGGTCCTTCCTCCAGGCCAAACGATATGTTAACTGTATATGCTACCGTCCATACCTGCATAATACCACATACAATATTTTCCCTGCAATGTTGCAGTGTTTACTGTATCCATCAGCACCTGCACGGTTTGTTCTTTTGCTGACACCTGATCTCAGTGTACATATTCCCAACTGGTGTCTGGAACGATATGCCAGCCAACTCACATATTCTACGTCCACATCTGAAGCCCTATGGCTTTTCCAAAACCCGTTGGCATCCATTTTGTGGCCCATTAACACCTCTACATTCACAGCCATCACAGCTTCACCACTTAAACACATTGGACATAAATTTGTTACTTTGCCTACCCATATTTGTATGCCCAAAGTGCCTGCTACATATATGCCAGCCCATCCCCCTGTACCATATGTCCATGTTGCTTCCGGTGTGCCAGCATATGTCCCCCCATGTGATGGCAAACAGTTTTTCTGGCATGTATGGAACACTGAACGACTGATCCGTCAAGATGCATTTGAAAACCTTAATCGGCCCAATGCATGGACTGCCATTCAGAGGTCTGTTACTCGATGTATCCCTATCCTGCCTTATGCGCCTATGGCTCATATTCGAAAGCTTCTGTGTCTCGTTGATTGGGCTGCGCTCAAAGGTATGGAACAACCCGGACAATGGTTATATGCATCCTTCTCCCCGCTCCTCACTGCCATATATTATGGACAAACGGGTGTCATTTCTCGACCCCGTACGGTGTTTGCTCGTTGGCGAGAGGAATTGCAACAGGCCATGGCATGGGCCAAACTTCAACATACCTCCCCTTATAAAGGACCGCTTTATTTTCGTACATTGCACACTCTAGGATTTTTTAATTTCCTACCCATCCCTGTCAAAATGCTGTCACACTCAGGAGCTGATCGTATTGAACAGCAAACTATTGCCAACAATCCACCCACACTCAACACCCAAAAACGACGATCCAAGGGTTTCATTCGATGGCTCGTACGTCACAAAATGCTCAAAACCATCACTCAATGTGCTTTGATGAATGTTCAATTCTGGGACCATCAACTCTCATTGCGACGTCTTACTATCTCTGGTGCAGATGCTCTAAAGATTTTGGTGCAAGCAAAAGGTGTGGTCCCAGCTTGGAAATTCCACGTCATGCAAACACGGTTCTTCCCATTGATCAATAGACATTTCCACATCGACATGCCATATTTTCTGCTCTTACGTATCCCCTGCATTACTGCCCTGGATGTGGTGCACATCAAGAAGTGGTTTGCTGATTTCATTCATGCTACTACTTTGCCCCGAATTCTCAAACAATACCTCCACAAAATCCTGATTGTACCCCTCTGCCACCCACACAAATTGTCACAGACCTTCACCCAGGATCGTTTGCAATTGTCCATTGCTGATTATCAGAATTATGTGACTGCTCATTCTCACGAAGATAATTTCATTGCAACAGGACCGGAAATTGTGACGCCCCAACACCCCACACCCCTTACCCAATTGTTGCACGCACCCCTCAACCATACAATTATTCCGGTGTGTGTGTGTGTGTGTGAATATATCCTGAACCTTCCAATGCCTGGATTGAACGGTTGTACGGACTGCAATTCTAGATGTAAGCGCTTCATGAAAAGGTTACGAGAAATCCTGCTTGACGGTCATAGGAATGGTTCCTCCCTTGCTTTGTCTGGTTCTGTGGTTCACGAGAATGATTTTGCTGTAGGTAAGACGATTGACTATGATTTGTATCGCCGACCACATGAAACTGTTCTTCGCCATTGTGCAGAGCGATTACATATCTTGTTCCTCACGAATTGTGAAGTCGCCACGTCAAAGCGTTTCATGTGCACGTCACAATGCTAATTGCTAGTCAACGTTGCAGTGACCTGTCTAACCTTGTGAACGGTTTGTGACGTCATTCATCTCCCGGACATACATGAGAGCAACATTTTCCTCTTACTGTCAAAGATTCATGCTCTGTTGAGAATCGGCTTTTTCTTGCTTACATTGCTGCACTGTGTGCGCTGAGGATAGCTGCTTGTACGCGCGGTGTTCGACCTCTCAGCTCATCTCTTGCTGCCGCTTGTACTATCACAACCGGTCCTTGACAACGTCATCATGACAACCCTTACATGTTTCAAGTGCCACAAAACGGGTCACTTCTCTAAAAATTGTCCCGAAAACAGTGCACTTCAAAAGCGCCCTGACAATTACAAAAATGGCGACGAAGCTGTTGGTACGTGGCCTGGTACTGGCAAACCACAGTATTGGTGTGAATTTCACAAAAAGCTTGTGGGGCATAAACAGTCCGATTGCCTTTTGGATTCTGCCACCGGCACTATGCCTCGCGTTTCCGATCCGGATGCTATGGCCAATACGGTGCGTGAAATTTTGGCGGATGCCCTGCCGCAGCATGCTGATGTTCTTCTTAAGAAAAACATTAAATGGGGCATCGTCATTCATCTTACCAGGCAGGCGGATGATATGGACAAAGAAATTCTGTCCAAGGCAATTTCCAATTTGGAATGCATCTATGCAAAAAATACCAACGTTCTTCTTGGTTTTGCCACCAATGAACATCGAGATGATGCTATCAATCGCCTGAAGTCCAGCAAAGACGGCGACATTGATTTGAAAATGGAACTTTTCCAGAGCGCTACTCCTCCTGCTCAGTCCCTTACTCCCATTGTGCTGGGCCGTCCCACGCTGAATTTGGCGGTGGCGCGATCGCTGCAAAGTGGACAGCCCCCTCTTTCTCAATCTCAAAGTACCAACTCTTCTCTTCCCTATTCACAACCCGATTTGTTTTCTCAATCTCAATCTGCCGATGTACCCCAGTCTATGGCGCTGGACTTACCGGACCCCGACCCACTTCATCGACGCATGGATGCTTTGGAAGATGGTATGAACCAGTTCAAACACGAAATTCATCGGAAAGTTGATTCTCTTGGCAACAAGATTGATGCGGCGCTTGCTGGAAAATCCCTTACGCTGTACGTTTTTTCTGATGATTGCCGGTCCCCGGAGCAGCCGGTCAAAGGCCAAGCTGTTTGGTTCACCTTCCGTCGCTCTAACGTTGAACCGTGGGTTGCTTGTCCTGGTCGTATCACTGAACTCATTGACAACGACAAATTTGAGGCAGTTGCCGTCGACGATGATGGAACTCCTGTTCCCAATGTTACTGTCCGAGGGGTGCACAACAATCTTGCAGCTACCGCTGATGTCGCAAAAAATGTGTAGCTGAGCCCCTACGACCCCGTATTGCCCTTTCCCCGGCGCTTACGCCCTTGTGTGACCGGTCTTCCAATTTTCTGTATTGGACTTGTTCATGCCCACGAACACAGAGACCGGTCTTCTCAAGTCGACCACCTTGTTTCCCATCCCTTTCCATCTTTTCCCAGCAGTGGGTGATACCATCCTGTTTCTGGACATGTCAGTACTGGTTTATGGATTCTGATGCTCTACCGAATCAAGTGAATCAACTTGCTGACATACGACATGGTCTCAGTCATCTGGATGTTCTTGAAGAATTTTTGGGACTTAATAAAATGCAGGACTGTTTACATAGCATGCTCAATGATGTCAAGCAGTCACAAAAATTGTCCCGCCCCTCCTGTGATCCGTCTGATGTCATTGCCCCCTTTTGTATGGACTCTCCCTATCCACCATCCCAATTTGTTCGTGCTTTTGCTCATTCTACATATCGTTACCCCTACTTACGTACCATGTGGCTCCAATTCTGTCGTTGTAGGGGACTCGCCTGTTGGATTGATATTTTACCTTCTACTATTCGTTGCTTTTTACCATGGCTTTTGAAACTTACTAATTACCTCTGGAATCTACTGTATTATATCCCACATGTACAAAAACCTACAGCACCATATACACATCGACAATACAAGGCAACCCTTCATATGCTCACACGAAGTCTCCATATCGCGCTGGGAGTGGATATGGAACTGCATGCTCCCTTGAACCATCATTCTGTTTTGCCATACATGCATATTCCTGCGGCTGATACGGATACCATGGACTGGTACGTTTCCCCATGGTCCTTCCTCCAGGCCAAACGATATGTTAACTGTATATGCTACCGTCCATACCTGCATAATACCACATACAATATTTTCCCTGCAATGTTGCAGTGTTTACTGTATCCATCAGCACCTGCACGGTTTGTTCTTTTGCTGACACCTGATCTCAGTGTACATATTCCCAACTGGTGTCTGGAACGATATGCCAGCCAACTCACATATTCTACGTCCACATCTGAAGCCCTATGGCTTTTCCAAAACCCGTTGGCATCCATTTTGTGGCCCATTAACACCTCTACATTCACAGCCATCACAGCTTCACCACTTAAACACATTGGACATAAATTTGTTACTTTGCCTACCCATATTTGTATGCCCAAAGTGCCTGCTACATATATGCCAGCCCATCCCCCTGTACCATATGTCCATGTTACTTCCGGTGTGCCAGCATATGTCCCCCCATGTGATGGCAAACAGTTTTTCTGGCATGTATGGAACACTGAACGACTGATCCGTCAAGATGCATTTGAAAACCTTAATCGGCCCAATGCATGGACTGCCATTCAGAGGTCTGTTACTCGATGTATCCCTATCCTGCCTTATGCGCCTATGGCTCATATTCGAAAGCTTCTGTGTCTCGTTGATTGGGCTGCGCTCAAAGGTATGGAACAACCCGGACAATGGTTATATGCATCCTTCTCCCCGCTCCTCACTGCCATATATTATGGACAAACGGGTGTCATTTCTCGACCCCGTACGGTGTTTGCTCGTTGGCGAGAGGAATTGCAACAGGCCATGGCATGGGCCAAACTTCAACATACCTCCCCTTATAAAGGACCGCTTTATTTTCGTACATTGCACACTCTAGGATTTTTTAATTTCCTACCCATCCCTGTCAAAATGCTGTCACACTCAGGAGCTGATCGTATTGAACAGCAAACTATTGCCAACAATCCACCCACACTCAACACCCAAAAACGACGATCCAAGGGTTTCATTCGATGGCTCGTACGTCACAAAATGCTCAAAACCATCACTCAATGTGCTTTGATGAATGTTCAATTCTGGGACCATCAACTCTCATTGCGACGTCTTACTATCTCTGGTGCAGATGCTCTAAAGATTTTGGTGCAAGCAAAAGGTGTGGTCCCAGCTTGGAAATTCCACGTCATGCAAACACGGTTCTTCCCATTGATCAATAGACATTTCCACATCGACATGCCATATTTTCTGCTCTTACGTATCCCCTGCATTACTGCCCTGGATGTGGTGCACATCAAGAAGTGGTTTGCTGATTTCATTCATGCTACTACTTTGCCCCGAATTCTCAAACAATACCTCCACAAAATCCTGATTGTACCCCTCTGCCACCCACACAAATTGTCACAGACCTTCACCCAGGATCGTTTGCAATTGTCCATTGCTGATTATCAGAATTATGTGACTGCTCATTCTCACGAAGATAATTTCATTGCAACAGGACCGGAAATTGTGACGCCCCAACACCCCACACCCCTTACCCAATTGTTGCACGCACCCCTCAACCATACAATTATTCCGGCGTCTGTGACTGCTCATCGACGTCTTGCAGAGCACCTGGAGTCCCTGAAATCACAATTACCAAAGGCTGCCCCCTTTCCCTTTACACAGTTTGCTGCTAAAGTGCATACACTCCTGACATCTACTCTCCAATCCTCTTCAGTCGCTCAGTCTTGTATTCGCACAGCAACACTCAAGTCTTTTCAACACACATTCCCAGAACTCCTGCCCGTACGTGTTGATAAATACCCCTTACTGTATGCTGTGGCCACAATTGTTACCTTTTACCGATTGATCTTATATGTGTTCACACAGGCAGTCAATTACCGTCATTTATTTACCTGTCGTTCTCCCACCCGGGCACGCAATGTCCTGCTTTTGTATTATAACTTGTGTGTCCGAGTGTATCCTGAGATTCTCAATCATTTGTCTCCCCTCCGCCTGCGGAACACATTGTCCCTTCAGGTGCCCATACTCAAAGGTATTTCCATCAAAACACCCCTGTTGCCTGTTCCATCTCATCCCATCACACCACAAACGTTATGTACAGTAAAAAACATACTACTACACGATGCCCAACAGCAGATGCACCTTACGGATAACATACTGTATGCGCCACCGATATACCCATATGGGCATCGACATACGAAACAGGTGTATCCCCCCTCTGTCATTCTTTCAATAAAAGGCAAAAGTCTTCCGTACCAACCGACCCAGCCCATTGCTGATGTTGCCACCAGGGAAATTTTTAGTAATGGTGCCCATCCCTGGAAACGCCATTCCCGCATTGTTAGTCGTGCGGCTTCGGTTGCATGCCGTCTTTTTCAAAGTTCTTTCTTTTCTTTACAAATCCTTACACAGCAACAGCTGGTTACCCAATTTCTGCGCCCGGCACAACAGTACTTTTCAGCATTGAATGTCGACGTTGCCGGTTTTGAGCTGGACCTGAAACGAATGTTCCCCAGCTTGGACAGGTCCATGCTCAGGCCAGCTTACACTAACCTTTTCGACCGCTGTACCAAAATGTATTGTTACCGCCGTACAGAAAAGGATATATACATTTCTGTGGCCCATGGTTCCGATTCACAGTTAGATTGCATTGGAAAAAAGTCCCCCAAATATTATTCTGTGTTCTCCAGTCGAGAATTGGTTGATCGCATTACCTTGGATGCCTACTTGAATGACTTATTCCAAATTGGTTCTGACATATTTGAACAATACACTGGAGTGGCCATTGGTGCTCAGATGGCCTCGCAGAATGCAAATGTCATCCTCATGCATGCTGAAAGCACCATCAATTGGGATGCCCGTTTACCTGAACATACAAAATTGTGTCGCTATGTTGATAATGTTGTAGGACTTTGCCCTAAACACAACCTTCTGGCGACAGTCCAGCGGGTCAAACGGCTTCTCACGGAAATCTATCGTGTTCCCTTGACTGTTGAGCAACTAGGCACTAGTTTCAACACATTGCAACTCCAGATTTCCTGTGTAGGTCCTGAAATTCATTGGGGTATGAAAAACAAGGTACTCCTGTCCTGCCTTACCCCGCGTATCCCAGTGTCTCGGTACCCTGATGTGCATTCTCTACATGCAGCACGTATTGTACATGGCATGGCAGTGAATTTGGTCAACTTAGCTTCCATTCTACACACCCACCCTGTGCTATTTATTTCCAATTGTGCCCATATTGTGTGGGAATTCCTGCAAAAAACATATCCACTGTCTTGGTGGATGCCAGTGGTACGTCGAGCATATTCCTCTTATTCCGATTTGCCATTGACATGGAATCAATTTCTCGATGAATTGCCCTGGGTTGTGCCCTGTCCTCCAAAATACTGTTTGTTGCAATCTGCAAGTTTGTTGACAACCACCTCTCTGAAGTCCGTTCCCACCTTTTCTCTGACCACCAGCATACTACCACCGGTGCTATCCCTGAAACACATGGAGTTACTTGTTGAGAAAACAGCACCAGTCACATACCTTCCCCGTGTACTATGGTACTCTACTATTTTCTCGTACATACCATACTCCACCATCTACCAACTCTGTACTACTGCAAAATACATCTTCGTCCATTTTTGGTTTCACCTGCCACTTTCCCTTGTCACCCAGCGATGGCCAGTCTTCCTTCCCCTCTGTCGTGTTGCCACCAAACTATGCTTTGCAGTACCCAGTAGAAATTTGGCAATATTCTATATGTTTCTCCTGCGCACTTGGTCAAAAAAGCTTTGTAAGGGACTGACATTCCTGATGAAACTTGTTGCCCATTATGCAATCTCCCCGCTCATCACTGAACACAAGGTACCACAACTCCCCAATCCACCTATAGGAGGCAAAGGACGTCAACGGGCAGCCAAGCGCTGCCGGTTTCTGGATGTTACATCTGTTTCCGATTCACTTGCACACACCTCCATGCCAGACTCCAGATTGCAGTTGCTTGAGTATATGGCAGACCATCCCCTACCCAAACGACGTTGTCGCCAGCGGTAATGCAGGGGATTTTGTGTGTGTGTGTGTGTGTGAATATATCCTGAACCTTCCAATGCCTGGATTGAACGGTTGTACGGACTGCAATTCTAGATGTAAGCGCTTCATGAAAAGGTTACGAGAAATCCTGCTTGACGGTCATAGGAATGGTTCCTCCCTTGCTTTGTCTGGTTCTGTGGTTCACGAGAATGATTTTGCTGTAGGTAAGACGATTGACTATGATTTGTATCGCCGACCACATGAAACTGTTCTTCGCCATTGTGCAGAGCGATTACATATCTTGTTCCTCACGAATTGTGAAGTCGCCACGTCAAAGCGTTTCATGTGCACGTCACAATGCTAATTGCTAGTCAACGTTGCAGTGACCTGTCTAACCTTGTGAACGGTTTGTGACGTCATTCATCTCCCGGACATACATGAGAGCAACATTTTCCTCTTACTGTCAAAGATTCATGCTCTGTTGAGAATCGGCTTTTTCTTGCTTACATTGCTGCACTGTGTGTGTGTGTGTGTGTGTGTGTGTGCGTGGGTGTGTGTGTGTGTGTGTGTGTGTGTGCGTGCGTGCGTGCGTGCGTGCGTGCGTGCGTGCGTGCGTGCGTGCGTGTGTGTGTGTGTGTGTGCGTGTGTGTGTGTGTGTGTACGCGCTTGTGCATGCCAAAAGCTTTTGGGAAGAGCCGGCTGAACGTTCCAGCAACTCTGAATGTGTGTAAATGAGGATCGGAAATGGGTGCACACACTCACGACATCACCATGTGCACAGCATCACAGATCATTCACACATCTGACTGAGAAGATAAGTTGCGTTTCAAGCAAAATACTGCTAGGCTGTCCCCCGCACGCGCAATGGGCAATGACCGGCTTGTCCAGCGACCACCTCCTAGTGTGTGTGGGGCGCGTCTCAAGTGTATTTCAAGTAGTTTGGGGTGGTGGGTGTTGGACCCCCCCCCCCCGCCCCACACAGACACTAGGCGCTCTCCTGGTTTGCTCTGCAGTGACACATGCAACACGCCCCGAAACTCTCCCCAACTTACACTTTGGCGCTCTGTGACCGGCACGTGCGCCGAAAAATTCCTTACCGATTGTTCCAAAGAATAAATCCCATTCCCTGCTTGCATCCATTCCTGCACCTGTTTGGCTGACCTGTCCTTGTATGCCTCCACCCACCCCTGTGCAACAAGCTCTGTCACCTCTTTCATGGTCTTCATTGTCACATGGAGATGCGACCCCCACTTGGCCTCCTTCTCTGCCAACTTGTCGACCATAGCTTGCACCAGGGGACGAGCCCGGGGGGGGGGGGGGTACCAAAGGTGTATACAGGTACCAGTTGGGGTATTTTGCCAAAGGCTTCCCTTTTTGCCACATAACTCAAGGTGCATACAATTTGAAAATTCATCAGAAGTTCCCGTTGGGGGTGGAATATTTTGGGGGTGTTTGGGTCCCCGTTGAAGGTTCCACAAGAGCCTTTTTGTTTTCATTTCAAATCTGTCAATGTTGCTGCAGTTCCTATTTCCAGGCACAATATGAAAGGTGTTCATGAATGTGGTATCCATGAAGGCAAGCCCTTACAGGAACACACAGAATTCTGAAGCATGATGTTTTTCTGCCATCAAGCCGGCTACAGCCTGGTGCTTTGACCTTCATCACCCTGAAGTGGTGCGGCATCGTGCTCTATGCGGCCCTTGCACGCCTGTGGGTTGAGGCTCTGGCGCCCAACGTCTCTTGGATGGCTGTAGGACGTAGACACTGCAGCCCCGTTCCCTCCATTGTAGAATCCCTGACGGGCTCAGCCGCAGGTGCGGGGTGTGGAATGTGACTGGCGCAAAGACTGTTAATGGGACAGCAACGTACTGCCCCTTCTGCCCCATATTGGGATGGTATTGGGTGAAGGAGATGGAGGGGCTGGCTACATCAGAGGATGGGGAGGCTTCCATCTCGGACCCAAGAAGTTTCACACCGTTCGTTCAATTTGTCACTGCTGAAGTTCTACTGCTTGCATCATTTACTTAGGCAGGGTTGCACCCCCCCCCCCCGACCCATCCCACCCCATGCGGTCCCCCTGCACAGGCATTCCTACCCCCCCCCCCCCCCCAGCCTTGAACAGTAGGAGGGCAAAACTGGGGCTAAGGCCAGGATGCTCCGTACAAAAATAGCGCTAGCCCCCCCCCCCCCCAAATTTGCACAATCGAGGGGGCCTGAGCCCTCGGGAGAAGCTGGGGCTCCGAGATATAGTCGATCCCAATTCTGATGGCAGAAGGTTGGGATGCCACCAAGAGGGCAATGCATGGACAAAGCTTGAAGAGAAAACAACAACATGCCACTCAGCCACTCAGGCCCGCATGAGGTTACTTACGAACCTCAAGTATGTTCCAACCTTGCAACAACGATTCAAATTCCGAAAGAGGTGGGAATGATACCTTGGATATGCGCTCATGAGTGATTGTAATTGATGTGTACAACTTGGGATTTAAATTGTGTCAAAGTTGCATGTGTGAATTTCGTGCGAACTTTGCATGACATTCGCAAAAAGTACCTCATTTGCAAGTGTACTCAAATGAGATGCCTGAAATAGTGTGAATGCAATTCACGCTTTTCAGGGCGCAGGCATTGAGAGTCGAAAATGGGGCACTCCTTCCAAGAATTGTCAATTATCTTAATCTTGAATTTACTGTACATTTATTGTGGCATAGTGTATTGGTTCCCGTAGTGGGGCCGCCATAAGTGGCACGCAGTGAGTGGGGAGGTGGGTCATGGGGATCTGTGGGAACAGATTCTCTGGGAGCGGGAGAGGTCAGGGGACAGTTTGCTGATTCGCTGGGTCCCCTTTCACTTGGAGGTGGAAGGAAATGTCAGGGCGGATCAACTGGCGGAGTTGGGGAGAGAATCGCACCCCAACAACCACCAGCCATTGCCAAAGCGGCCGCGCACGGAGCCGCAGCGGGAGGCCCTGGGGCTGGAGGAAATGAGCTTGGACAGTGAGGGGAGGCACAGGACAGTGGGGTATCGCATGATGAAGAAGCTTCCCAGTGCAGTGGATCATTGGCTTCAGGCGGGGATCAGGAATCAATTTCAGAGTTCACTACGAATGTCAGTGACACCCGACGGAACACCACGTGGGAGCCGAGGAGCTCCGAGTTGGGGTGATCAGAGTTCAGCACGCAAGAGAGTGACACACGCCGTGGCAAGTTCAGGAGGCATGAGCCGTGTACTGAGCAGGGAGGGAAGGGATAATCAAGAGTAATTGCACAGAGCCTGAAGTCCTGTGCAGACAAGGCATTGAAGGAAATGTGACGGCGCCTCTGCTGCCGTATCTGTGGACAAATTGTAATGGTGCCTCACGGCACCGTATCCACGACAATGCACTGTGAGAGCTTCCGGAGTGATTCCAGAGGGTGACAACCATTGTCGATTTGTGGCCAAGCTTGCTAGACATCTTGGACAATCAGTGCTACGTTTAGACCTGTTGTACTGCTGTGGATGCCAGAGTGATTTTGGTGGGTGACGACCATTGCTGATCTATGACCAAGCTACCGTCTTCTCCAAGCTACAGCGGGCATAGGGAGCTTATTAATTTGGGATCTAATTTGATTTGGTACGAATTTTGCTGCAACCACATGAGACAAGGTTTTGGGGTTAAAGTGTCAGGGTTTTGGGCTGAGGGACATTCCAGATGTTCTTGTTTGCCTAATGGTGCCCACAAATGTTGATTTGAGGGGCCATGGGCATTATCCTGATCCTTTGCTTGCACTAGCGCAACAGTTCCCATTTCCGTGTCCTGTTTGCCAGCCTTGTCTAAGCTACAGTAGGCATAGGGACTGTATTAATTTGGGACTTTTCCATGGCTTGCACAAGGGGGGGTGGGGGGGTTATGAGCCTCCTTTAAAGGAAATACTATGGGCTATTCGCAAAAAGTACAAATGGGGGACCCGAGTAAGAGCCGAGCACCCCCCTTGTAAAGGTGAACACCACTCAAGGGGAAAGAAAGCGACGGCGATTGAGGGTACATTTAGAAGTAGGTCACGCGAGGAGTGAGAGAATAGGAAGAGAGAGCATGAAACAATAACGAGGAGTTGTGGTGATCAGTGTCACCAGCTGACACGTGGCCATTTGGCATACCCGGATGATCGAATGCACCAATGCTGGAAATTTGAGGGAGTGTTTGTTAACGCCTCGGACAGACCGGCATGTCTAATCATTACGGACCATGGCATAGCCATGATTCCGCTCCTCAGACGGGGCCGTACATTAGACTGGCGGATGTACAAAAAAAATTCAAGGTGAACACCACTCAAATGTTGCCTATATAATTGTGCAAGCCTCGCTTTTGGTAGGTTTTTCTCTGTTGTTGCTAGTGCGAGCCCAACTTTCAGTGGGCATTGCTCAATTGTTGCCGTTGTGAGCATAATTTTCGGTAGAAGTTGCTCAACCATTGGCCGATGCACTCATCCCAAAATGTACCTTTCAAAGATTGGCTGGCAGTGTTCCATGTTCAGACCGCACCCCCACCCCCCCATGCGCACCATCCAAGCACAGGGTTGCTGTGCTTGGGAATGCGAGAATGTGTGTATCTCTTCGCGTCGTGGGTGGCACCAGTGGTAAACCTTGCTGCCTGGGAATATGCCTCCACACAGCATGTAATATCCCAACTGAATATGGTGCATCGGATTGCGCTAGATCTGGGCATATGGCGTTTGACATGCCCATTCTAGCCCTATCATTGCCCGAAGGGGGGCTGGGACAGGTGGGGTTGGGCCTGTATATGCAGTGGGTGCACAGCCACACCTTTGTGAATTGTGCAGTTGTTGATATGCCCGGGGTTGGTGGTGGGGGTGCACGTGAAGCCATTCTGCATGGTGGGCACACACCCAGCGGCGCGACAGCCACCAGAGGTGTGGCGAGCGTTCAAGAACTTATACCTGCCCACATGGGATTTGGATTTTGTCAAGCGGGTTTTGTGGGGGAAACTGCCAGTGGGTGTGCGGCAGGAGCGCATGGGGGGACAGCTATGTCTGCTGGACGGGAGGGTGGAGAATCATGAGCACGTGCTGTGCTGCGGCATTGTCAATTTTCGTCAGCCATATTTGCCACGGTTTGAAAGGCGTTTGGATTAGTGCAAACGGATTCCAGACAAATAGACCCCAGCAGAATTTTGTACGAGGGACCGTTCTTGTCGCTAACCACGACACAGGGATTGGTGTTGTGGTCAGGGATTAAGGCGCAGTGGCGCTTGAGATGTGACTCCAAGTATTTGTGTCGGCAGCTGGCCTTGGATGGTTTCATGGCTGAGTGGTTGGGTGTGTTGGAGGGCTGGTGGCTGGAACACAATATGTGTTGCGATCGGGTCGACCTGCAGCACATCATTGGGTAGTTGCACGGGTGGTTCACGAACAAGGTAATGTTTCAACGCGGGCCTAAGCCGCCGACCACAATATGCAAACCGCCGCTGGTGAACCAAAAAGCATTATAAGAGGCCAACTTGGGGGAATATAAGAAGAAGTTGCTGCAGGAATTGACAGAACTCGCTGGACATGGGTGGGCAGTGGCGTACACAGACGGATCAGACGGATCAGCGAAACATGTTTGGGGGTGGATGCGGGCTGGGGGGGGGGGGCGGCGCACCGTGCGCTGTGCCCGCGCTGTGCGAAAAGTCGGCTGTTTTTCACCACCGGTGCCCCTGCTGGTACACCAGGGGTTTTTTGTTTTAGCCTGATGCTTGCCACGGGTCCCAGGGTCCTGAATTCTGCACCCCCGATGCTGTTTTGAATGGATCATGCACGCTTCTGTAGGGGGGTGGTTTTCAGGGGTGTTCCCGGGATAAACAACGTAATAATTGGTGCTGTGCGTGCGCTGTGCGAAAACGCCCCCTGGGTGTGGGGTGTGGTATGGGGAACACTGAGACAAGAACTATTACAGCCACATTCCGGCGCATGAGCGCTAGAGCATCAGTCGGGGGGAGTTGCGGGGGCTGCTGTTGTTGAAGAGACGGCCAGGAGAGCGACTAGTCATTGTGATGGACTCTGAGTATGTGTATAATGCGGTGGTTGAGTGGTCGGTGAAGTGGCGACTGTTCCACAGGGGAAGTGGGGCATCAAGATTTGTGGGAGCAAATCCTGTGGTATCATTGGCAGGATGGAGTCCCGGTGTGCTGCTCTGGCGCGCCGGTGGGCTCGTGCCTCGCGGCCTCCGCTTGGCGTGGGGTACTGTGCGGCGCTTGGGTGCGCGGTTTCTTTTGGGGGCAGTCAGCCGTGTGGAAGGCTACGGGCCATTCTGGTGTTGGGTGGTGGATGGGTGTGGGGAGTGTTGTGTCGGCTGTCCAGGTTTGCGGGGGGCGGGGGGGGGGGTCGGCAGCTGAGGTGGGTGCCCTCCCACCTGAATGTGCATGGAAATGAACAAGTCGACTTGCTGGCGAAAATGGGTTGATACATGCACTCCAATAATCTGCTCCTGCCGTCCAAGAGACGGCGGGTGACGAGTGAGGGGAGTGGGATGTGCTGGGTCTGGAGCCCATGGAGGAACCAGTGCGCTCGCTTGACCTCTGGGGATGATTCAGGCGGGTCAGGGATGTCGGAATCGGACGCCAGTACGTTGTCGGAGAGCGTGTGCTCGGAGTCCGACAGCGATGGGTTTCCAAGGATGTCAGTGACAGGGTGAGGGAGAGGGCACAGGGGAGTGAACTGTCGGAGCAGGTGTGGAATGCGGGCTACAGTACGGATGTGAGTGACTCACGCCGAAGAAAGGGCAGGATGTTAATCAAGAGTAATTCTGACGTGGCCTAAAGGCACCGACCTGACCTGAGCCCAAGCATTGGACAATTTGTGACGGCGCCTCACGACGCCTTGCTGGACATTATGCACGAACTGTGTCGCTTCTCCGCCGCGTGATACATGAAGACCTGTTGGAATGCCAGAGTGATTCTGAGGGTTATGACCATCATTGATATATGGCCAAGCAGGGCAGCAGGGGGGGGATCCAAGTGCGGCGAGCATCCCCCCCCCCCATCGTCGGGCGATTGCAATGAAGCTGCCTGGTTTGCAGTTTGTTAAGTTGCGAGAACTGCCGTAAGCAGGCCTGTTCACCACAGCCAGGAATACTACTAGTGGTGTCGCTGGTACCTCGGTGCATGGTGAAGTATTCATTGCCCACCTTGAGCGATTCAGTGAGCGGTGCATCCCCCGCTTTGCCTCCTCCTCCATATCCACTGGGGGTTGAACTGGAGCGTTTCAGTGCATTGTTCATGGCCCAAACATCCAGTAGGGGGGGGGGGGGGGTTCTTGTGATGTATGGGCGAAGAATAATGTTGATTCACCGTGTGAATGCACACTACGGCCTTGTGGCCTTCCGGTCCTGTCTGTCAGTTGATCCTGAGTCAGTTTGGTGGGTGAGGGCAGGGGACAGAGGACAGGCAAAGTAGTACCACTTTCAACCCACCCACCCCCTCCGACGCTTCACAACATGAGCAATTCTAGTGTGTGGGTGTTCTCTGTCCTCGTGTTGCAGGC
The DNA here is from genome assembly GCA_964036045.1 of Eutreptiella sp. 'Long Island Sound 2002'. Classification (NCBI taxonomy): domain Eukaryota; phylum Euglenozoa; class Euglenophyceae; order Eutreptiales; family Eutreptiaceae; genus Eutreptiella; species Eutreptiella sp. 'Long Island Sound 2002'. Next base: position 20,462,303 of record OZ038378.1, on the reverse strand, counting down.
CCCCCGCATGAGTGCAGTCCTGGTGGAGCCAGGGACTGCTCCGAGCTCAAGAAGGGTATGGATCACACCACAGACTTTGCGGAGCTGCTGGGCACGATGAGCCTCGCTATAAGTGAGTTGTCAGCGGGCAGCCATGTTTATGCAGTTGTTTTTGTGCTGCTGACCTCATTGTTCAGCGTTCTGATGCTTTGCAGACCCAATGAGTCGGCGGTGGGCACTCCTGCATTCCGCAAATTCCAACGAATGTTTCTGGTGGTGTATTGCATTATGTTTGCTGGGGACTGGCTGCAAGGACCCATGATGTATGCGCTGTATTCCAATTATGGATTCTCTCGACGGCAGTGTGGCATGCTCTTCTTGAGCGGCTACGCTAGCAGTATGCTGCTGGGCACCTTCTGTGGAATGTTTGCAGACAAGTATGGCCGTAAGCGGTCATGTCTGATGTATGCAGCAATCTATATTGGATCCTGTGTGTTGAAGCACTTTGGCCACTTCTACATTTTGTTGCTTGGTATGTGAACTCGCCACACCTTTCACCTTAGCCCCCGCTTTCTGTATGTTCTCTTTGTGTATCAGCCTCCCTTAAGGAGTACAGCGACCCTGAGGGATTGTAAGACAGGCAGGAAAGAGTGAATTTGCTGTGGGACGATGCCACATTGCAGCCCCAGGTATCGTTCCCTCGGGTCAGTGATGCTTTGGAATGTATGTTTATTTTTAAGGAAGAGCCCCCGCTGCCGCCGGTCCGACTGAAAATGCCAGGGGGGAAAGCATGTTTTGTGCTAGAAACGGAATTTCAGCTATTTTTGCCTACAAACCTCTGGGTCTCAGACCTTTCCCCCGCTCTCCCTTGCTCTGAAAGTTCTCTGTCCAGGTCCTGTCCAGGGTGGTTGAAGCATTCTAGATGCTGGTGCTGGTGCTGGTGCTGTGTTGATGTCCGAGTCACTGTCATGTGTGCTACTGAGGTGGGCATGTCTGTTGCGCGACATCCGCAAACCAGACAAAAGCACAACCAGAACCCCCCATCAGCCAACAATGGCGGCTGGAAAAAAAAGGCAGCAAAAAGTGGATGGGAAGCGAGCAACATGAAGGGGAACCCCATCTGACCCCAGCTTTGGGTTGGGCTTCACCCTTCGTGTTTGACGTCCACCTGGGGGGTTGCCATTATGGGGGCAGGGCTGGGGAAACCTACAGTTTACTTTGCAGCCCCACCGTGGGGGCAGGGGAAATGGAGCCCTCACAGCTGGGGATGAAAAAGCCCCCCAACTCTCAACACTCAATCCCCGGGAGTGCGGTATGCCACCACACTTATTGGTGAGATCAACATCGCACACTGACCTCGAACCTTCCCACTCCCATGACCCTAACCCACAAGCAGGTCACACAAAAGGCATGGCACTGGGCCATTCTTCAACGCACCAGCCTTCATGGAACTTCCCCGTGGGAGTGTGCAACCAATGCCAGCAACACAATGAGGCGATCGTAGTGATTGCGCGACCCATTTACGCTACATCTTGCCTTTGGGGGAAGGCTCACCTGCCACTTGCATTCTGGGTGGACACGTTGGGCCCCTTTGGTGGTGTAGGTGATCTTCTGGCCACATGACTCTGACCTTTCCAAAAGTTGCAGATGCGTTGCAAACCCCTTCCCATTTGTGGGTTTGAATGGGTTGTCTGGACTATTTTCTGGTTCAAGATTCTGGAGCCTCATGTGAAAGCATCCCCTATGCAACTTTGCAATTACCTCATATGATGCGGGTTACTTTGCAATAGTTTCATATGCTCGGGGCCCACTTTGCAAAAAAAAAAAAAGGTCTCATATGATGCGGATCCATTTTTGCAATCATCTCCTTTTTTCCGGGTCCACTTTGCAGGTTTAAGTTTCGGATAAGGAATAGTGCAGGGAAGATAGGGCCCTCGTCAAAAGGGTAGGACACCGTTGAATGTGGTCGTTGCATGCAAATAGCAGGTGGACAGTGTTGCTTTGATGGTCTGTTGATCAGGTGGTGTTCTGTCAGGAATCAGTACGTCAATCTTGTGGTCTTCGTTCGAGGCGTGGATGGTATCCGAGCATCGGGCTCGAGGGTACGACGAGTTGTGGCTGGCCAACACTTTTTCCCTCATGACCATTAGCAATTTCTTGGTCGCTATACCATCTGGTATGCCGAGGGCACGGAGCGTAGAGGCTTTTGGTTTTGAATGTGATCCACTGATTCTGTCCATTGTCTCATTCCGTCCTGTGTGTGCTAGCCTACGTGCGTTTGATTCATGTGGTGGTGCTGAGGTGGAGTGCTGTGGTGGTGCTGAGGTGGAATGCTCTACTCTGCAGCACACCTCATGGAGCGCCGGTGCGATTGCGCAATGTTGTGTGGAACCGGCTGTTGCTTTGAGCGGCATGCGTGTCAATCGCTGGCAGCTTTGACCGAAATATCTGTGAGCGGGAGCATCGGTAGCTGCAGACCCACTCCATACCAGCCTAATGTCCCGTGTTCATAGGGCTGATCGCGGACACCGCCATTTGGGTAAGTGATGGCAATCCGGTGGCCCCGTACAATGTGGCCATTGCCGTTCTTGCGTGTGGGATCGTGTTGTGCGTTGCAAACTGGAGTGAAAATTATGGGGAGACGGACGTGCAGATGACGCAGAACCTGCTCGAGGCCCTGCGCTCTGTGTTCGGAGACTGGAAGGTTTTGTTGCTGGGGATTGCACAGTCGGTGTTCGAAGGAGCGATGTACACGTTTGTGTTCATGTGGACCCCCACCATGACCCAGGGCGGGAACAGTATTCCACATGGGATTGTGTTCAGTTCTTTCATGGTCGCCTGTGGCATCGGGGGATGTCTGTTCGCATTTCTGTTGAGGTGGGCCTCGGAGGAGACAATCATGCCGCTGGTCTTCATTGTCAGCGCAGGTGTGCGAGCATGACCACTACATCGCCGTCATTTTGAGGGTGACAAAATTTGTTTTGCGCAGTTTGTTTGTGCTCTGCTGCGGGATACAATTGTTTTCTGCTATTTCTCCCGGCACGTTCTGTCTTGTATTGGTGAGTGCAATCCCCCTCCCCCGCTGTATTTGTGTCAGGCGTTTTTTTCCCCTGTGGGTCGCTTTTAACGTGTGAGGGACAATTTTCAACGTTGTATTCGCAACTCCCGTTTTTTCGTCTCTGTACGCGAGTGCAATTGTTTTTTGGGTGTATTCATGAGCACTTCTTTTTCACCTGTATTTGCAGCTACATTTACATTGGGCTGTATTCATGACTAAAACCTTTTGTGTTGCATTTGCAAGCACAATTGGATTTTTTGCCTTTTGTCTTCGTATCATTATCTTTTGTTCGTTTCGTGGTATTTGCAATGACAAGGAGTTTTTCCAGCTGTGTTTTGTGACTTGTATTGCTGTACCCTCGAGCATAAATTCTTTCTCGCCGTGCTGAAATTTCTGTTTCTGACGTATTGAAAGAAAGAAAGGGGATTTTTAGCTACGTCTATGAGTCTCAAAACCTGGAGAATCCGCTGCATGCAAGACGTAACGATGCCCAGGACGGACTTGGCTCACCCGAGACTGGCAGAGGGAATGTGGATGGGCGGTATGGGGCTGTGCACACCAAAGAAATGCGGGCTCAGAAATTTCCTTGTCGACAAAACAGAAGGACAGCGCAAAAAAGATTACGTGAAGGGGCTTTTTTATGTTCCTAAGAAACGTCCAAGGACTGTCATGGACTTTTAATGTTGTTATGGACACTCCTGGGGTGTACAGGCGGTGCAGGGAGTGACACAGGCACTGGGTATCATTGAGCACAGATGGGTTGGTGATTCTCTCAGAGAGCGATACAATTGTGACTAACACAAGTTGAAAAAGTTTAGTAGTGGCACGCATGCAGGTGGTTGGGGAAGTTACCCACAAAACTTCCTGTTGTGCATGCATGACTCCAGTATGTCAAAACTTTTCCCAGTATTCTTTTGGCAGATTTAAATTCTCCATGAAGTTTTGAGAATTTTGACTACACAAAAGCGTTGGCTAAATGCCACATAATGTTCCAAAAGTTCAACGATTTTGTCTTGACAGTTTCGCAAAAAAAGTTTAATTTTTCCTGAATATTTGAATTCCCCGTCAAGTTCTGAGCAAGTTGAATACACATCAGTGGATATAAAATTTGGAATTTTTCTGAAAACTTTCGAAAATTCACTGCTGGGCGAGAAAAATTGCTGTTTCCCATTTGCGTAGGTTTGAGGGTCTGCAGGGGGTGGTAAGGGTCTGGAGGAGGTTCAGACCTGCATTTAAAGCCCCCCCTGGATGGAACATGCAGTGCTGTGTGCTGTGCTTCGTTGAGGTCAAGCCTCTGTCTCTCTCTCTCTCTCTGTGTGTGTGTGTGTGTATGTGGCCATGTCTGTGGACATTTTTTACATGATTTTTTCCGCCTCTTCCTATCAGAGTATGTTTTGCTTTTGTTTGTTGTGCCTTGAACTGCAATGTGCACGCTTGAATCTCTTTGTGTTCATAAATTTCTTTTTTTCCTTCTTTGTGTCACGGTATCCTTGCTTTATTGCTATGCTTTGGTTTGCAAGGCGCACTCTTGAAACTATTTTTTCCCCATGAATTTCTTGCCTCTTGTAAGAGTACTTTTGCTCTTTGTGCAATGCTTTTTGAATCTGCGATGAAGAGCGGCGGCATCACTCTGCAGGCCATCAAAGGCAATTGAAACCCACAGGGCCAACTTTCTTGGGCTTCGAATTTCAAATGGGGAATGGCTTGAACGGCGATCGGTTGAGTTGGTCCTGGGGAGTATTTTTTCAGCACTTCAAAGGTTACCACTCAGGGGGAGGGGGGGGATGGCGAGGCTTGGGGGGGGTCAAAAACCCCCGTGCCATGTCAAAGTGGTGTGGGTGTGGGGGGGGGGGGGGGGTCAAAGGCCCCTGTGCTGTGCCATGGTCCGGAATGGCTAGTGTACTGGGTTTGTAGTATTCTGGTTACCTTGGCAAAATTACAGTACCCCGAATAGAGCATTGATCCATGGCCTGATAGATAAAGGAATACAGGCGGGGGGATTTGGTGGGAGGACATTTTCAAGGGAAAATTTCGTTTTTAAGGAATGTGGCGAAATTTTCCCCTGGCGAAATTTAGGGGTGTCGGCTGTGTAGTGCGGGGGAACCATGCCTTTTGATGTCTTTGAGCCCTCCGTCCCTTGCGATAGCACGTGAAGTCTGCAGCCCTCACACCTGTGAGTGCTGGTGCGGGAGTATGCGCAATGTATGGCCATCTAAGATGCCACATTTCTGAAGACCAAATGAATTAATTCGGCAATTCGATTTCCAAATGTTTATGTCCCTGAACGCAGCATTGGCTTGCATGTTAGGGTGTGCGTGAGGCATTTAGAGCTTGGGGATTGCCACCGGTGGCGAAACCCCCCCCGAAAATTTCCTCGGCGAAATACCCCCGTTACAACCCCCCCCCATCTGTACCAGAGGTGACAGTGAGCATTCTTGCCTGGGGCCTTGCTCATCCACAAATGAGCCCCCCCCCCCCCTTTTTGAGGATACAACATTGTCCACTTTGCCGCCCAGTTGAGGCATGTTCACAGAACGCTTGAAACACAGCCTGAGGAGGTTTTGTACGCCTTTTAGTAGGCCTGGTGGCAGTAATGGGGGGGCTGGCGGGGCAGGAGGCATTTCAGTTCAGGTTTGGACCCCATCACCCTCGGCATGTGAAACGTGAAAAGAAACGTACAGTCAGGGCAGGACCCCCCCCCCCCCGAACGCACCTGTTCTCCACCCCAACCCTCCTCGGACTGGGCCCCCTCTCAATGGGTCAAGTGTGCATGCTCTGCAGGCGGCAGGGAAGGGCACGTGCAGTCTGCATTGCACCCGCACCACCGGTCGGATTCATGTGCTGGCCCCCCTCCCCCCTCCCCCCGTACCCATGGTCTCTCTTCCCAGCGGCATGGCGCTTGTTTATGTGCCTCCAGTGCATGACAGATCTCAGTGAGGCAGATGGACTGGCTGCTTCCTGCTGTGTGGACACATGCCCTGCAGAGGTGACTGCTGGTAAGGGACACGAGACCGCTCGTGGTGTGGCCAATGATGTGCGGCCTCCCGTTTTGCCCCTGCGTGGCATGGCTCAGGATCTGCGTGTGGCGCATGGCAAACCCCCGGGTGTGGAGTGCATTGGGCGATGTGCTGCACACATTTACCGGAACATATGCCCCCTGCTCCGTCCTCTGCAGTGTCCCTTGCAGTGCCCGTCTTCTGCTCAAGCCCCATCGCCCTGCTGAGCGCATTCTGCGTCTACGAGGCCACCGTCGGCGTGTTCTGGCCAGCCATTGGGTCCCTACGCAGCAAGTACATCCCGGACGCGGGACGTGCCACGATTATGGGGCTGTTCCGCATTCCTCTTAATGTGCTTGTCTGCGTGTTGCTAGTCATTCAGGGATGGGTCCCCTTACATTCTGTGTTTAGCATCTGTGTGGCGTGCTTGGCGATCTGCGTTCTGCCGCTCTGTATACTAAGGGGGTATGCACGACGACGCCGTGACAGTGAAGGGCTGCTCGCTCCGAGTATTCTGAAAATTCATGACTTAGAGGTGGGGCAGAAGAGCTCCAATGATATGCCATGTACGCATGATAGAGTCTGCAACGATCCAGAGTGGCAGACAGGGCTGCTGAGGTGAGGTGGATGAGTCAGTTGTATTCTTGTTGTCAATTGTGTAGACACGGCCATGTGCAAGCATGGCGTGCGGCATCCGCGAGCACTAGTACTGCTGCCCAAGGCGTGCAGAATCCAAGCATAAGGAGGGATCCGGAAAACGCTGCCCGCCAATTTAAAAGTATGCCAGGGCGGCTGGTCAATGGCACCCGGCATGGAGCTGCACCACTCAACGAAGCACCACAGCTCGGGGCATGAAAGGCACTTGACAGAGTCAAGCTTGGGCCCATGACCACCCATCCCATCAGGCTGGCCAGCACTGGGAATGATGCGGCGAAGCCAATTACAAGGGCCCCGCGGGGATTGGATTCTTCACAATGCAATTTGGCGAGTAATACGTCATTTTGATGTTAACCAGCGCTCTCATTTTCCAGTGCCAGTGTATTCATTCCCCCATGTTGCATTCCACTTGCTTCCCGAGTGGATCTGACCCCTGCATCATGGATGTTGGTCACAACCCCCTTTGTTGTGGGTCAGCCTACAACCCCCATAATAAGTGCCCTGGGTAAGCTGCTTACCACCTTCAGTACGGTGTCTCAGCAGTCCTTTTCTGTGAAAAATGTCCAAAGAGCAAAAGAGCAGTCACTACAAAGACAAAAGAAGTGACCCCTGTGCTTTAGTTAGACTGACAAGGAATCATGGGATTCATGCCCCAACGTGAGTGTCTGCTCAAGTTTCAGCCCACCAGCACGCACTCACAGCCGCTCTCCGCAGCCTAAGCCCAAGCTACCACCTCCAGCCGCAGCAGCCACAGCTACAGTCCATTTGGAGGATGTTCTTTTGCCCACACATGTATGCATTATTTGCATGTAACCACCTACCTTGCCAACTACGAACCCCCCCACCCCATCCCCCCAAGGCTCAGCCGGGGGGGGGGGGGGGGCGTATTGCCAAATCCGCGTGCACAGGGGAAAAGTAGCAAACCAGGGGACACAGGCCAGGTTGCCAGAGAGCAAAAGATACAGTTACCACGGCATGGATCATAGTTGGGGTAGCTAGGCTGCATCACTGTGAACCATGTGTGCCCCTCCCGCGTTTCCATATATATTTGCTTGCTTAGGTTCACACATCTGCATGGTGCGAACCTGCAGATTGTGTGTACAGCCACAGCAACCATAACTACAGCTGTTGCATTCTCAGGCTTTACAATCAGGGCAAAAAGAAATGGCTGCAGCATTTTATACTCTGCAGTGTCACCTGTTTTGTGGATTGGACACATCTTGGCTCGAATATTCTGATTGTTGGCCATCATTGACTGGTTTTTTTGGTAGAATGCCATTCAGCTTCAATGTGAATGGCATGTAAGCGCCACCCTTGGGGGCTGTGATACCAGCAGGGTGCTGGGAATGCTTTCTGATGCAATGTGCGCAATTTTGGCGTTCACAGTGCTGTTCACAGCAAACCACCATCTCAAGCAGCTGGGATGCTGCATGCCAAGCCAGTGTGAGCTAAGGTAGAGATGTGGAAGACAGAGAGAAACAGAGAGAGCAGCAGCAGCAGCAGCAGCAATTGCGTGCATAGCACCACAAAAATGGTTTTGCTTTTCAGATATCAGTGTGTCTGTCATATGCTCAGGCAGTGTGCTCAAGATTCTTGGTACAGTGGCTGGTCACATGTACCTTACCCCTCCTCTGCATCCCAGCAGGTAAAACGTAAACGAAAAAGTACCAAGACATCTAAGGAGTCAAGCCTGTAATGCCCCACCAATCATGGCCACCGAAGGAAATGCAACCGCCCCACGAGGTGCGGCCACCTGACAAGACGCGGCCAGGGGACCACACGGGACCACCCAAAGAGACGCGGGCACACCAAGAGATGCTGCAACCCAACAAGATACGGCTACCCGAAGAGACACGGGCACCTGAAGAGATGCGGCCACGGATGAGATGCGGCCACCCGGCGAGACACAGCCATCCGAAAAGACGCAACAACCTAATGAGAGGCGGCCACCGGACCAAACGTGGCCACCCCACAAGATGCGGCCATCCCACGAGACGCAGCCACTTGAAGAGACGTGAGCACGGGACCAGATGTGGCCACCCCAAGAGACGTGCCACCCCACGAGACACGGCCACCTGATGAGAGGCAGCCACCTGCAAGAAGCGGCCCCCGACGAGACGTGGCCACTCGATGAGGCGTGGCCACCTGACAAGGCACAACCACCGATGAAGTGCAACCACCCAAAGAGGATCAAATGTGCTCAGCAAAGAAGTAACAAATGGATGATGTGTTAAGGACCAGTTGGTGTGCAATTGTTTTTTTGTTTGGTGTTGGTGGTGTTTTGTCCCGCTATAGAGTGCTAAATATTGCTATATATGTTGTATTCTGTTCTACATGTTGTGTATTGCTGGAGACAATTATGTTGTACCCAAATAGTTTTCAGTTTGAAAACAGCCCATGCAGAGAGCCCAATAATCGCCTAATGGCCCGTCTGAATTGAAGATACCCTGTCCAAGTAACCAAAATGACCGCCTGAAATGAAAATAGCCGGTTCAATTACCCAAAATGCCCCTTTGAGCTGAGCCTAGCCTGTTGATACACCCAATTAGTCCGTTTCAATTCCAATAGCCCATCCAAACACCCAAATAGCTATCTGAGTTGAAGAAAGCCCGTTCAGATACTAATATAGCACAGTTGAATGGAAGATTGCTTGTCAAAATACTTAAAAGGGCTATATGATTTGAAGACAACCCGTCTAAATATCAAAATGGCATTTTTGAATCGAAGATTGGTTTTCTAAATATGCAAAAAGCCCGTCCAAGTTGAAGATAGCCCGTCCAAGTACCCATAAAGCCGTTGAAGTTGACAATCAATTGCTTTGTACAAGTATAGTTCTATAAAGTGTTATAGCGTGTATGCAGCACTACACAACTGTGTACAACATTGTTATACAGCAAATATAGCCAAAATTCACGGATATACAGCACCAATTGTACAGCATGTAAAGCAATATATAGCAACATTACAGCAATTATAGAAATATACAGGCTGAAGGCAGCCGCTAGGAAGTTTACATCTCCGGTCTGCAGGCATCGTGCGAGCATTTGCCACATTGCAGCCACAAAAATCATGCAAAAAAAGCCCAAGTTGAGAAAAATTTATAACGGACCCATTCTTAACACTTTTGTTAAACCTTTTTTTCCGACATGATCTTGACTTTTGCAATGAACCTACTTCGTACCCATAAGAACGATGTTACTTTGACTTGTTTGAAAGCATTTGGGGAGGCATACTGCCCTCAAAGTCCAAAGATCCCGCGAAGGTTTGTTGCACCATGATTTCAGGTGACCAAGTGGAATCTTTGCCGTCTGGCCGAAAAAAAAGAAAAGATTTTCGCTGAATGGAAAGACACGAATCAACCACATGTACTTTTTTTTCGCAAAGAAGTGGTGAATCTTGTCAAAGTTTTCGTGCTTTGCCGTGGAGGGGAGTCACCGGAGGCTGAAGCGCATGCTGCGCTACAGCGGGGGCCCAAGCCTCCTCCGGGAGAGACTAGGGGTGCAAGTAGTTATGGACAACCACACCATCGATGATAGCCTTACGGCGCATGGGTGGGATGGGGCCAAAAGGGCGCAACATGGGCAAGGGCCCAAGAGTGTACAAAGGTACGCGAGCCGCACAAAAATATCCCTTCTCACCGACATCCAGCACCTTTAGACCCTAGAGCGGTGGTTCCGATGCCGCAAGAAAAGGATGTTAGAAAAGAACATTGCCTGGGGTGCTTGCAGGGGTGCCCGCCACGGTGCATAGTCCGACAGGTATTAGGGCAAAGGTGGGGGTGGCCAAGAGTGAAATTCAGATAAATTCGTACGAAATTCTTACAAAATTCGTCCAAATTTCATATGAAATACATGAATTGGCACGAATTCATGTCTACGGCTAGCTCACAGGCTTGCCGGGTTTTGCCACTTTTGGTTTTGTGCGCCGTTTAGCCGTGGTGCATGCATTTGGGGCAGGACTTTCGCTGGATGATGCGTAATGAAGCTGTGGCATGAACTTTACAACTTCCAATACCTCAAGAAGAACCAAAAATGTACTTTTTTTCTAAAAAAACAAAAAAACCCAAAATTCAGGTCAACTTGCACAAATTTGCATCCTCCCGTCAAACGACCACTTAACCCCCGTTCACGAAGGGTACATACGTCTCCTTTCTACTGCCGATACTCCGATACTGACAATTGCTGACGGTGATGCATTTCTGCCCCTCGGCCTACATCTAGTCAGCTGTAGGGAGCTGTTCGAGGCCACGTGCAACCCGCGTGGCACGCCCGCATCCGTTGCTCACCTTATTGCCGATGCCCTAGGGGCTGTTCGCAATTGGACCCACCTATGGTTGGTTGAGGATGGGCAACCAAATTTCTCGTGCAGTGTGATGCCTATTGTGTGGTGTGGTGTGAACCCAACACCCAAGAGGTCCAAGAAGGGCAACAATGCTGACCGAAGACGTTTGCAAGAGCAAAAGGGACAACGAATGCGGCCATCCTGGGCGTGCTTGTTAGTTTGAAAGCGGGCCAGGGGCAACTGAAAATGGCAGCCAGCAGCCTATCACCACCTGTATCAAAACCATTGGCACAATAGTTGTAACATGCTGTCAAAAAGGACGTTCACTTTCAACACTCTTGGATAATAGATGAAGATGCCCAAAAAAGTATCAAAAAGGTGCTTTTTTTTTTTTTTGATATTCTAACTTTTCCACAATGTATGTAGACTCTCCCTACCTATTTGGAGGTTGCAAAAGCCATAAAACCGATCAAAATTAATGTTTTTGGATCTTGACAGGTGACGTTCATTCATCTGCAGGGACACCCCGGGGATTGAGGGGATGCACAGTGCAAATATCATTTGCAGGGTGGGTTTATCATTAAATTGATTACTTATTTGGTAGAACTGGCCTCAAACTTTAATCCAACAACACTGCCAAATGTATGCTGTGAAAAAAAAAACACACCCCTAGGCCACAAATGGCAATCTTTGCAAAAAGTCTTTGCAACATTGCAATACTTTTGCAACAATCAAACCCTGAACACATTTGGCAGCTAACATCGAATGCACAGCTGAGCAATTGGAACAAGTGGCAGAAAAATCATAAAAATGTAATGAAAACCAGCTGCAAAGCAAGAACAAAGGCTTTTTTCATAGAAAAATTGGTGGGGACCTTGTTCATATCCAACACCCAAACATGATGACACACAGAAAACAGCTGTCTGTGTTCGTCCATTAAAGTACATTGCAAATATGATTCGGCACTGTAGTGGGTAGCAGGGCTGCCACGCATAAAAGAAAAATCAGCTGTCTGTGGCAGAGACTGGACCAAACAAAGTGCACAGTGGATTGGGTGCCATGCAAATGCCACATTAGTTCTTCAGCAACCGGGGAAAAGGCAGGTATAGTAAGGCAGGATAGACCATTTTGGAGTATTGAGCAGACACCAAAATGCAATTGCATGCGCCAGCAGTTTTGTGCTTTTGAATCACAGGGCAGAGTGGTCAGGGTAAAGCAGGAAAAACAGCGGGTAAGTGGAAGGTAGATAAAACCATAATGGGAAATCCAAAACTCCATTGAATTGCCCTGTGCAGTCAATGACACCGCTCAAGCAAAAGATCGGTGAATAAACCAGTGAGCAGCAGCATGCTGCTAGTGTTCAGACCAAATTTCGAGCACAATTTGATACAGCTGCTTTGGGGCATGACAACATTGAAAACACAAAACTGCCATGACCTGCATCAAAGATATCCATGCATCACCTGTGTAACTTTGTGTACATGCGTGGGGGAAACCTCATGTTACCCAGGGTGCAGGCCCAATAAGGCCCAAGGCTCAAGAGCCCAGGCGGCTGGGAGTAGAAGAGCAGGTTAACCCACCTACCCCTGCAACCACCCCGTACCTCCACCTTTCGGTGTGGTGAGCCACAGGGTCAAGTGACCCAGCTGGCCCAAGCTCTGACCCCTGCTGGAGAGGGGGGGGGATAGGGCGCCGCCCGTGTGAACCCCAAAGACGGAAGACTGCCTGTGCAATGTGCCTCTGGTGGCTGAGGCACTGCAGCCATTGTCTGGGGGCAAATGCCTAACCTCCTTGTCCTCCCTCTGTCTGCAACTTCCTGTGGCCCAGGGGGCGCCCTTGCACTGCGCGCGCACTGGGCGCTACTTTTTAGACCAAGTTCCACCTGAAGAGGCCCCAAGCACACCCCTTCCACACGCCCTTACATCACCCCTGCCTCAGGAGCATGTCCCACTGTAGACCCTGGGAGACGTCCTTTAGTGGGGGCGGGAGGTGGTCCATCTTCCACAAATGGGGGTGGGACGATGGACCTGGGGGTGCTGGGTATGGCCATCTAGCATAGCCCCGCTGCCGACCGTCTCGGGATGACGGCATGGTACGTCTTGGCTAGCACGAAGGATCCTTGGCGTTGATCAAGCCCACAGGGTCACCTTCGATTACAGTACTTGGATGCGATACAACACTTGGAGAGGATGCTGGATTGTGCCACGGCCTTGATCATGATCCTGAGGTCTGACATCAACCATGTCTGCTCAGGGTCCCCATGATGGGGAGAAAACAACATCGATACATCACCTTTGCCTTATCGAGGTCCCATGGTGGGGAGAAATCAACCTAGAAAAGAGTGGATGTGGTGGAAATGAGCAAAAAAGTGTGCAAAGAGGTGGAAATGGGTGAAACTAGGTGAAAATCCCAAAATGCCATATCCCCAATGTGTAAGAAGCATCAAAACCTACTCTCAAACAACAATGATGCCCCTAGTATCACAAAGTATGGGTCTCTAGTACGGCCACACGCCCAAATAGTTGCATTGCGCCTGCAATGCGCGCGCACTGCACTAAGTGCACCCCCCTGAGCCCTCCTTGTTGCCACTGCCTGCCCCGTTCCCCATATGAATTAAGGAGGGTACACGCCTATCAGTCCCAACAGGTTGCATTAAGGAAGGAAACCAGTCTGGGGTCTGGGTCTGGGTCTGGCGCAGATGCACACGGGGGCACAGAAGCCACCGCAAGCCCAGAGGCAGCCGCCTCACAGAAGCACGCAAGTGGGACAGCAGGCGAAAGCACTTGGGATGAAGGCGTGGCCAGCATAGCCCCTGCAGCAGCAACACACTCCTTGGTGTCCTCTTCTGCACAGATCGCACTGCGCAAGCAAATGCCTGTCGCATGCCCATGTGTGCCTGCATGTGCACAGCTCTGGCCGGCGTGACACCTGCCCTGGCCTTCCCGGCCAGAACACAGGGTTGTGGGCCCCCTTCTGTGTGCAGGTTTGTTCCGTGCATGACCATGTTACAGGCATGGGTTGTCATGGGCCATCTGATGAACAATTCATCAGGGCAGCCATTTCTGTCAGAGGCCAACCGGCTATGAGCTAGAAGGCATTCTCTTCCCACAACACCCAACCTTGTGTGCACACATCCGTGTGGTCATGATGCACGCCACTGTGACTGGCAGTGGTATGGCTTTGATATATAAATTGGCAGTGTCATTCTGGCATGGGCTGGCGCATCGTGGTGTACCCCGGGCCACACACATGGGAAAGCATGGCCAAACTATGCTGTGACAGAGCTCCGTGCATGTGACGTGCCTCGCTATTCCTCATGGGCCGTAGTTATTTGAAAATGTTTCGCTGGGCACAGGTGCGCAGCCAAATCAAGTAATGAAAGAGATAGGGCCCCTGAGCTGATTTACCAGTTTCGGATCTTACAACCCCATTTATGAGTGAAAGAGGGTCTGCAGCAAGGTGCTTGCTGCAGACAGAGGCAGCAGCAGCAGCAGCAAGGCATCGTTTGGTGACAATTGATTTCTTGGACCAGGTGCTTTGCTGAAACAAAATTGTCGGCGATGGTGATGCTGTGGCTTTCCATCAGAATGACAATGATGAAAAAAGTGGTAAACCTCTTACCTTTCGGTACAGTCACTGTTGGTTTGGGCTCAATATCGGGTTAGATTTGGGCAAAATCGGCGGTCACGGGCCAGTTCAGGGATGCAGTTTGGAATTGGGTCAGCAAAGCACACACCACACCATTTGTGGATGCTGAACCCTGCACATGCATCACAGGTCAGGCACAGCGGTTGGGTTGGGCTGTGCGTAGAAGACGCACCGCAAATTTGACTGTACAAAACAGAATGGCTTGGGGTCGCAAATCTTGACATGTCTTTTTGTGCAGCATCAAGAATGTGCAGAGGTCGGGGAGGTTGCGAAGCGGAGGGGGCCCAGGTCACGTTGTGGGGAGCGGTTGGCACCAAACTAGTTAGAAAGGCAGTTGCTGTGTGGTCCGAACGCTGTTCTGGGCGGCCATTGGGGTAAGGGAGACAGTGGCTGGGCCGCTGGCAGGTGGCCCTTAGATGGGTCTGGTGTGTGTGCGTGTGTGTGTGTGTGTGTGCGTGTGTGTGCGTGCGCGTGGTGGGTTAGTCTGCATCAGCTCCCACATGATAGGGGGCAGGCGGGAGGCACTGGGCTGCCAAACCCCATGCCATGATGGACATTTCACTCTTAACCCCCCCCCCCAAACACATGGATGTATCCCCCGGTGTCTCTCGAAGATCCCCCGCTGTCTCTTGAAGCTATTCATCGCCTTCGTTGGCTCAGCGCAGCTGCATGGGTCTTCAGTTTGCAGTTGCTGCGGGTGTTTGAGCCCACACATTTACTGATATTTACAGCGTCACCGAAACCTGTGTTCCTTCAGTGCTGTTTCGTTCCTGACGCAACTGCCTCAAGGGAGGGGGTCTCTGTGCTGCCCGCCCCTCTCCCCCCTACACACACAGGACACACCACAGGACTTCTGCAGACCGCACCACCAGAGGTCAGGGGATGGCGCACTGTCTACAAGTGCTGAACTCTCGTGGGCCTCGTTGTACAGACTTACCCCCCCACACACATTTTCCCGCGTGCCCCTGTGTGACCAGTAATCTAGTGATTTTGTGAACAGTCCCCAGATGAGATACTACTCTGTTCGAGCCAAAGAAGAGGATGAGCAACGTCATCAGGTCGCTTCACACGGTCACCAAAGCGGCATGTGGGGCTAACAAAAAAAACCCCGATCAATTACCATTGGACCGTGAGCAAACGTTTCTTCCCCGAAGAACAGATCTTCCTTTGCCAAACACAAAGAGTACAAATGTGGCAACTTGTGGAAAACCTGTAACCCTAAACCCCATATAAGCGGGAGTAGAGGATGCGCGCATCGTACAGTGAAAATCTTGGGACACTGCGTCAGGCAGACGTAGAGTGCGACGGCGACATGGGGCAAATGAACAACAGACAGGGAACTCCGCTTGATCCCAGCCAACCCCCTGTGTGACATTCCATCTGGTTGTTGTTTCTTTACGGGGCCATGAAAACACCCGTAGGCGGGGCGGGGTCCAAGCATCCGGGGCCCATCAATGAGAGTTGTGCGCACATCTCATCTTTGCGCCTTTGTCGGCTCTGTGTGCCTGGGCGTTGTGCTGTCCTGTACTGCTCTGGTGTGTGTTGTGCTGCTCTGTTCCGTTGTGCGCCTCTGTCGGCCCTGGTGTGCCGCCTGTACTGTGTGATATGCTGTGTGCTATGCTGCATCAACAAAGAATGGCGGCCACGGCTACACAGGCTACGGCCACGCTCTTCCATGGAGGCCAAGTCCCGGCAACCTCCGAAGCACTTAGATGCCGCCACACACCCGAAGGCGGGGCAGGGTCCAAGCACCCGGGGCCGGCCAATGAGGATTGTGCGCATTTCTCTTCTGTTCTCATCTCATGAGTTCGCCTCAGTCAGCTCTATGGGCCTGGGCGTTGCACCGCCCTGTGCTGCTGTAATGTGTGTTGCGCTGCGCCACACTATCCGTCCCCCCCTCACTGAACGACAAAACGTGTGTGACAAGCACGTGGGCCCAGGACAGTCACAGTTGAATACACTGGTCGTCACACACTCTCTTGTCACTTGCTTGTCCGCCGTGTTGCCTGCATCTCGCTCCTATTGTGTGGCATTGGCTTGTAAACTTGCTGCATGCCAGCCCTACCCCCCCCACCCCACCCCCTCCCCAAATCAAAGAGGAGGTACGGCATTGCACTGTGGCGGGGTGTGCCCTGTTCCACTGCCACATGAATGCGCGGTCACCAAGCAGTCCACCCCCCACAAACTGCCCACAAACATTTACACAGTGCACCCCCAGCCACCACCATCGTTCGGGCCGGTATCAATTGCAAACCCCCCCCCCCCCCCGTCCACTGTGCAAACAATGGCCAAGGCACCAAACGTGTACTGCCATGCCATTCCCATAAGACTCACAAGGCCTCTGCACACATGGTGGGCCATGGGGCAGTCTCTGGTGCCATGCCCACAGCTGCAAAAAACTGCCCCAGGGGCGGTGTGCGGTGCGGACGCAGTGCAACACCGCTCCCTCTGGAAAACACCCGAGCAGCACGAAATGCCATCAGAGCCTCTCTTTAAGGGTTGCACTGCTGTGGCGGTTGTGGATGGGGACGGAAGCGTTCGCAGGGGCCAGAGAGGTCAACGAAGTACGCGCCCTCTTTTGGGTGGTCTTGTGCGCCAGTGACCTGAGGAAATGGCGAAGGGGGCAAAGGCAGCGGCCAGTGCGACCCAGAGAAGACAACAGAGACACACAGCCACCCCACAATTCTATACTTCGTCCGACCCCCCATCGGTCGCTCTGGTGGGCGACGTGAAGTATTTTCCACCGGAATGTCCACAGGTCAGCAGAACGCACACGTGGAGGTAACTAACCGTGTACTCACTCAGCAATAATGGCACACACCCTCCACCCGCCTAGCACCCTACAATATTTGTTCCAGTTGTTGGCTCACCGGGCCCTGCACAGTCCCCCGTTGCATCTGTAGACTCAAAGCAATCCAGTCCCGCATGCCACTGTTGCTTTCCGCCGCCACTTTGCCTCTGCCAGGATTGTACTGCCTGCAGTATCATCATCAGCGGACGAACGCCAGGATTTCAACTCTTCAGCTCAGCACGGCCGGTACACAGCACATTCCAATGTTTTGTACCAACAAAATTGTCACGAGTTTGCACCATTTACTATGGCATGCACCTGGACTCCGCCCTGGAATTGCAATCTTCCCCCTGACTTGCTGTTCCCCGCCCTCTCTTCACCAGCAAAGCTGAGCCTGGTCAAGGGAGACACACATATACACACATACATGGATGCATACAGACACAAATACATGCATGAATGCAGAGCCTTGTTGCTGTGCATTGTAGTAACGGGGGGCCAGTTTTACGAGACGCAGATATTGGTAATCGTTGGTTTGTGCTTGACTGCCGTGCTCTGAGCATTCACAAACAGACCTGGCGGGGATTTGGTCCAATGACCGATCAGTGAGAGCTAAAGAGTCTGCGATCCGAGGCGACGACCCGTCTTGACGGCGGGGGGACACTGGAGGAGACGCGGGGGGCGTCCCTACAGGGGATGGGCATAGGGAGGCGTTGGGGGTGCCGAAGGAAGGCGGCATTTCGCTTGCCAGTCCGGGCGAGGGATGACGCCCCAGGAACGGAGATACTGCGCTGGAGGCTGCGGCTGCCACAGCCTCTCCAAGAGAAGCAGGGGTGATCCCCGCCTCGTGCAGCTGCCGTCGCAGCTGCTGATTTTGGTGCTGCAACTGCAATGACATAATGGATGAGGAAGTACACATCATGGCAACCCATGTACTTGTGCAGCGAACAGTGCGTGTTTCTACTGCGCAGTGTAAGGGAGCATCGTGGGTTTCCAAGTGCTGGCCTGGGTGGCAGTTGTTGTGTGGTGGTGTGGTGAGGTGAGGTGAGGTGAGGTGAGGTGAGGTGAGGTGAGGTGAGGTGAGGTGAGGTGAGGTGAGGTGAGGGGAGGTGAGGTGAGGTGAGGTGAGGTGAGGTGAGGTGAGGTGTGGTGTGGTGTGGTGTGGTGTGGTGTGGTGTGGTGTGGTGTGGTGTGGTGTGGTGTGGTGTGGTGTGCCGAAGGCGCTGTTACCAAAAGGCAAAAGGCCGGGATGTCTACCCACGGGTACAGGTAAACGGGCTGGGCTGTGTGTGTTGTGTGCGCGCTGTGCGTAAGTGTGTTGTGGCATAGCCGGACCAGTGCACTCTCGCACTTGGCCGACACTGCCTTGCCGACGCCTGCGCGCAGTCTCACAGGGTCTCGTGGGCCCACTGCACCCTGCGTGCCGCGCTGCACCATCAGTGCTTATTGTGTGGTGCCGCACTGCTTGGTGCTGTGCACTACACTGCACTGTGTGTGCCCTGCTGCACGGTTGTTGCGGGCAGGGGGCAGTGGGCAGTGTAACGCACTGCCACGCCACCCGGGGGCTGTGGGCAGTGGAAATCCCGCTTCACACTGCCGCATTGCCTGAGGGCAGTGGGGAGTGGTACTCCTGCCATTCTCTGCCTCCCTGCCTTGGGGCAGTGGGCCGGGCATCTCCTGCAATACACTGCCGCCGTGCCTGGGGCAGTGGTCAGTGGAACTCCTGCGACACACTGCGCCACGGCCCGGGGGCAGGGGGCAGTGGATCTCCTGCAATGCACTGCCTCACTGCCTGGGGGCAGTGGACAGTGCAACTCCTGCAATGCACTGCCTCACTGCCGGGGGGCAGTGGGCAGTGGAACTCCTGCAATGCACTGCCGCACTGCCTCGGGCAGCAGGCCGTGCCACTCCTGCAATGCACTGCCTCACTGGCTGGGGGCAGTGGGCAGTGCAACTCCTGCAATGCACTGCCTCACTGCCCTCGGGCAGCAGGCCGTGCCACTCCTGCAATGCACTGCCTCACTGCCTGGGGGCAGTGGGCAGTGGAACTCCTGCAATGCGCTGCCTCACTGCCTGGGGGCAGTGGGCAGCGCAAATCCTGCAATGCGCTGCCTCACTGCCTGGGGGCAGTGGGCAGTGGAACTCCCGCAATACACCGTCTCACTGCCTGGGAGCAGTGGGCAGTACAACTCCCGCAATGCACTGCCTCACTGCCTGGGGGCAGTGGGCAGTGCCACTCCTGCAATCCACTGCCGCACTGCCTGCGGGCAGTGGGCAGTGCAGCTCCTGCAATGCACTGCCTCACTGCCTGGGGGCAGTGGGCAGTGCCACTCGTGCAATCCACTGCCGCACTGCCTGGGGGCAGTGGGCAGTGCAGCTCCTGCAATGCACTGCCTCACTGGCTGGGAGCAGTGGGCAGTGCAACTCCTGCAATGCACTGCCTCACTGCCCTCGGGCAGTAGGCAGTGCCACTCCTGCAATGCACTGCCTCACTTCCTGGGGGCAGTGGGCAGTGGAACTCCTGCAATGCGCTGCCTCACTGCCTGGGGGCAGTGGGCAGTGGAACTCCTGCAATGCGCTGCCTCACTGCCTGGGGGCAGTGGGCAGTGGAACTCCCGCAATACACCGCCTCACTGACCGGGAGGAGTGGGCAGTGCAACTCCTGCAATGCACTGCCTCACTGCCTGGGGGCAGTGGACAGTGCAACTCCTGCAATGCACTGCCTCACTGCCTGGGAACAGTGGGCAGTACAACTCCTGCAATGCACTGCCTCACTGGCTGGGGGCAGTGGGCAGTGCAACTCCTGCAATGCACTGCCTCACTGCCTGGGGGCAGTGGGCAGTGCCACTCCTGCAATGCACTGCCTCACTGCCTGGGGGCAGTGGGCAGTGCCACTCCTGCAATCCACTGCCGCACTGCCTGGGGGAAGTGGGCAGTGCAGCTCCTGCAATGCACTGCCTCCCTGGCTGGGGGCAGTGGGCAGTGGAACTCCCGCAATGCACTGCCTCAGTGCCTGGGGGCAGTGGGCAGTGCCACTCCTGCAATCCACTGCCGCACTGCCTGGGAACAGTGGGCAGTGCAGCTCCTGCATTGCACTGCCTCACTGGCTGGGGGTAGTGGGCAGTGCAACTCCTGCAATGCACTGCCTCACTGCCCTCGGGCAGTAGGCAGTGCCACTCCTGCAATGCACTGCCTCACTGCCTGGGGGCAGTGGGCAGTGCAACTCCTGCAATGCACTGCCTCACTGCCTGGGGGCAGTGGACAGTGCAACTCCTGCAATGCACTGCCTCACTGCCTGGGAACAGTGGGCAGTACAACTCCTGCAATGCACTGCCTCACTGGCTGGGGGCAGTGGGCAGTGCAACTCCTGCAATGCACTGCCTCAGTGCCTGGGGGCAGTGGGCAGTGCCACTCCTGCAATGCACTGCCTCACTGCCTGGGGGCAGTGGGCAGTGCCACTCCTGCAATCCACTGCCGCACTGCCTGGGGGAAGTGGGCAGTGCAGCTCCTGCAATGCACTGCCTCCCTGGCTGGGGGCAGTGGGCAGTGGAACTCCCGCAATGCACTGCCTCAGTGCCTGGGGGCAGTGGGCAGTGCCACTCCTGCAATCCACTGCCGCACTGCCTGGGAACAGTGGGCAGTGCAGCTCCTGCATTGCACTGCCTCACTGGCTGGGGGTAGTGGGCAGTGCAACTCCTGCAATGCACTGCCTCACTGCCCTCGGGCAGTAGGCAGTGCCACTCCTGCAATGCACTGCCTCACTGCCTGGGGGCAGTGGGCAGTGCAACTCCTGCAATGCTCTGCCCGACTGCCTGGGGGTAGTGGGCAGTGCAACTCCTGCAATGCACTGCCTCACTGCCTGGGGGCAGTGGGCAGTGCCACTCCTGCAATCCACTGCCGCACTGCCTGCGGGCAGTGGGCAGTGCAGCTCCTGCAATGCACTGCCTCCCTGGCTGGGGGCAGTGGGCAGTGCCACTCCTGCAATCCACTGCCGCACTGCCTGGGGGCAGTGGGCAGTGCAGCTCCTGCAATGCACTGCCTCACTGGCTGGGAGCAGTGGGCAGTGCCACTCCTGCAATGCACTGCCTCACTGGCTGGGGGTAGTGGGCAGTGCAACTCCTGCAATGCACTGCCTCACTGCCCTCGGGCAGCAGGCCGTGCCACTCCTGCAATGCACTGCCTCACTGGCTGGGGGCAGTGGGCAGTGGAACTCCTGCAATGCTCCGCCCCACTGCCTGGGGGCAGTGGGCAAGGCAACTCCTGCAATGCGCTGCCTCACTGGCTGGGGGCAGTGGGCAGTGCAACTCCTGCAATGCACTGCCTCACTGCCCTGGGGCAGCAGGCCGTGCCACTCCTGCAATGCATTGCCTCACTGGCTGGGGGCAGTGGGCAGTGCAACTCCTGCAATGCACTGCCTCACTGCCCTCGGGCAGCAGGCCGTGCCACTCCTGCAATGCACTGCCTCACTGGCTGGGGGCAGTCGGCAGTGGAACTCCTGCAATACACCGTCTCACTGGCTGGGAGCAGTGGGCACTGCAACTCCTGCAATGCACTGCCTCACTGCCTGGGGGCAGTGGGCAGTGCCACTCCTGCAATCCACTGCCGCACTGCCTGGGGGCAGTGGGCAGTGCAGCTCCTGCATTGCACTGCCTCACTGGCTGAGGGCAGTGGGCAGTGCAACTCGTGCAATGCACTGCCTCACTGCCCTCGGGCAGTAGGCAGTGCCACTCCTGCAATGCACTGCCTCACTTCCTGGGGGCAGTGGGCAGTGGAACTCCTGCAATGCTCTGCCCCACTGCCTGGGGGCAGTGGGCAGCGCAACTCTTGCAATGCGCTGCCTCACTGCCTGGGGGCAGTGGGCAGTGGAACTCCCGCAATACACCGCCTTACTGCCCGGGAGAAGTCGGCAGTGCAACTCCTGCAATGCACTGCCTCACTGCCTGGGAACAGTGGGCAGTGCAACTCCTGCAATGCACTGCCTCACTGCCTGGGGGCAGTGGGCAGTGCAACTCCTGCAATGCACTGCCGCACTGCCTGGGGGCAGTGGGCAGTGCAGCTCCTGCAATGCACTGCCGCACTGGCTGGGGGCAGTGGGCAGCGGAACTCCTGCAATGCGCTGCCTCACTGCCTGGGGGCAGTGGGCAGTGGAACTCCCGCAATACACCGCCTTACTGCCCGGGAGAAGTCGGCAGTGCAACTCCTGCAATGCACTGCCTCACTGCCTGGGAACAGTGGGCAGTGCAACTCCTGCAATGCACTGCCTCACTGCCTGGGGGCAGTGGGCAGTGCAACTCCTGCAATGCACTGCCGCACTGCCTGGGGGCAGTGGGCAGTGCAGCTCCTGCAATGCACTGCCGCACTGGCTGGGGGCAGTGGGCAGCGGAACTCCTGCAATGCACTGCCTCAGTGCCTGGGGGCAGTGGGCAGTGCCACTCCTGCAATCCACTGCCGCACTGCCTGGGGGCAGTGGGCAGTGCAGCTCCTGCAATGCACTGCCTCACTGCCTGGGGGCAGTGGGCAGTGCAACTCCTGCAATGCACTGCCTCAGTGCCTGGGGGCAGTGGGCAGTGCCACTCCTGCAATCCACTGCCGCACTGCCTGGGAACAGTGGGCAGTGCAGCTCCTGCAATGCACTGCCTCACTGGCTGGGGGCAGTGGGCAGTGCAACTCCTGCAATGCACTGCCTCACTGCCCTCGGGCAGTGGGCAGTGCCACTCCTGCAATGCACTGCCTCACTACCTGGGGGCAGTAGGCAGTGGAACTCCTGCAATGCCCTGCCCCCACTGGCCGGGGGCAGTGGGGAGTCCAGCCCAGGGGGTGGTCGGAGTGTCCTGCAGGGCCTGTGGGGACGTAGAACCGGGCACACCGGCCTGGGGGGATGGGGAGTCCAGCCCAGGGGGTGGTCGGAGTTTCCTGCAGGGCCTGCGGGGATGGACAACTGGGCCCACCGACCTGGGGGGATGGGGAGTCCTGCCCAAGGGTCGGTCGGAGTGTCCTGCAGGGCCTGTGGGGACGTAGAACCGGGCACACCGGCCTGGGGGGATGGGGAGTCCAGCCCAGGGGGTGGTCGGAGTTTCCTGCAGGGCCCGCGGGGATGGACAACCGGGCCCACCGGCCTGGGGGGACGGGGAGTCCTGCCCAGGGGGTGGTCGGAGCGTCTTGCAGGGCCTGTGGGGGCGTAGAACCGGGCACACCGGCCTGGGGGGACGGGGAGTCCTGCCCAGCGGGTGGTCGGAGTTTCCCGCAGGCCCTGCGGGGATGGACAACCGGGCCCGGCGGCCTCGGGGGATGGGGAGTCCTGCCCAGGGGGTGGTCGGAGCGTCCTGCAAGGCCTGTGGGGGCGTAGAACCTTGTACACCGGCCTGGGGGGATGGGGAGTCCAGCCCAGGGGGTGGTCGGAGTGCATCGCTGGGCCTGTAGGGAGGTAGATTCGGGCACACCGGCCTTGGGGGACGGGGAGTTGTGCCCAGGGGGTGGTCGGAGCGTCCTGCAGGGCCTGTGGGGACGTAGAACCGGGCACACCGGCCTGGGGGGATGGGGAGTCCAGCCCAGGGGGTGGTCGGAGTTTCCTGCCGGGGCTGCGGGGATGGACAGCTGGGCCCTCCGGCCTGGGGGGATGGGGAGTCCTGCCCAGGGGGTGGTCGGAGTGTCCCGCAGGGCCTGTGGGGAGGTAGAACCGGGCACACCGGCCCGGGGGGACGGGGAGTCCTGCCCAGGGGTTGGTCGGAGTGCCCTGCTGGGCCTGTGGGGAGGTGGATTCGGGCACACCGCCCCGGGGGGATGGGGAGTCCTGCCCAGGGGGTGGTCGGAGTGTCCTGCAGGGCCTGTGGGGACGTAGAACCGGGCACACCGGCCTGGGGGGATGGGGAGTCCTGCCCAGGGGATGGTCGGAGTTTCCTGCAGGGCCTGCGTGGACGGACAACCGGGCCCACCGGCCTGGGGGGATGGGGAGTCCTGCCCAGGGGGTGGTCGGAGCGTCCTGCAGGGCCTGTGGGGGCGTAGAACTGGGCACACCGGCCTGGGGGGATGGGGAGTCCAGCCCAGGGGATGGTCGGAGTTTCCTGCAGGGCCTGCGGGGATGGACAACCGGGCCCACCGGCCTGCGGGGACGGGGAGTCCTGCCCAGGGGGTGGTCGGAGTGTCCTGCAGCGCCTGTGGGGACGTAGAACCGGGCACACCGGCCTGGGGGGATGGGGAGTCCAGCCTAGGGGATGGTCGGAGTGTCCTACAGGGCCTGCGGGGGCGTAGAACCGGGCACACCGGCCTGGGGGGATGGGGAGTCCTGCCCAGGGGATGTTCGGAGTCTCCTGCCATGCCAACGGGGGGCCATCTTCTTCTGAGAACCGGGCGCACTGGTTTGGGGGGGACGGGGAGTCTTGCCCAGGGGGTGTTCGGAGCCTCCTGCCAGGCCAATGGGGGGCCATCTTCTTCAGAGAACCGGGCGCACCGGCCCGGGGGGGACGGGGAGTCCTGCCCAGGGGGTGTTCGGAGTCTCCGGTAAGGCCAATGGGGGGCCATCTTCTTCAGAGAACCGGGCGCACCGGCCCGGGGGGGACGGGGAGTCCTACCCAGGGGGTGTTCGGAGTCTCCTGCCAGGCCAATGGGGGGCCATCTTCTTCAGAGAACCGGGCGCACCGGCCTGGGGGGGACGGGGAGCCCAGCCCAGGGGGTGTTCGGAGTCTCCTGCAAGGCCAATGGGGGGCCATCTGCTTCAGAGAACCGGGCGCACCGGCCTGGGGGGGACGGGGAGCCCAGCCCAGGGGGTGTTCGGAGTCTCCTGTAAGGCCAATGGGGGGCCATCTGCTTCAGAGAACCGGGCGCACCGGCCTGGGGGGGACGGGGAGCCCAGCCCAGGGGGTGTTCGGAGTCTCCTGCAAGGCCAATGGGGGGCCATCTGCCTCAGAGAACCGGGCGCACCGGCCTGGGGGGGACGGGGAGCCCAGCCCAGGGGGTGTTCGGAGTCTCCTGTAAGGCCAATGGGGGGCCATCCGTTTCAGAGAACCGGGCGCACCAGCCCGGGGGGGACGGGCCCAGCCCAGGGGGTGTTCGGAGTCTCCTGTAAGGCCAGTGGGGGGCCATCTGCTTCAGAGAACCGGGCGCACCGGCCTGGGGGGGACGGGGAGCCCTGCCCAGGGGGTGTTCGGAGCCTCCTGCAAGGCCAATGGGGGGCCATCTTCTTCAGAGAATCGGGCGCACCTGCCTGGGGGGGACGGGGAGCCCTGCCCAGGGGGTGTTCGGAGTCTCCTGCAAGGCCAATGGGGGGCCATCTGCTTCAGAGAACCGGGCGCACCGGCCTGGGGGGGACGGGGAGCCCAGCCCAGGGGGTGTTCGGAGTCTCCTGTAAGGCCAATGGGGGGCCATCTGCTTCAGAGAACCGGGCGCACCGGCCTGGGGGGGACGGGGAGCCCAGCCCAGGGGGTGTTCGGAGTCTCCTGTAAGGCCAATGGGGGGCCATCTGCTTCAGAGAACCGGGCGCACCGGCCTGCGGGGACGGGGAGTCCTGCCCAGGGGGTGGTCGGAGCGTCTTGCAGGGCCTGTGGGGGCGTAGAACCGGGCACACCGGCCTGGGGGGATGGGGAGTCCAGCCCAGGGGATGGTCGGAGTTTCCTGCAGGGCCTGCGGGGATGGACAACCGGGTACACCGGCCTGGGGGGACGGGGAGTCCTGCCCAGGGGGTGGTCGGAGCGTCTTGCAGGGCCTGTGGGGACGTAGAACCGGGCACACCGGCCTGGGGGGATGGGGAGTCCCGCCCAGGGGGTGGTCGGAGTTTCCTGCAGGGCCTGTGGGGATGGACAACCGGGCCCACCGGCCTGGGGGGATGGGGAGTCCTGCCCACGGGGTGGTCGGAGCGTCCTGCAGGGCCTGTGGGGGCGTAGAACCGGGCACACCGGCCTGGGGGGATGGGGAGCCCAGCCCAGGGGGTGGTCGGAGTTTCCTGCAGGGCCTGCGGGGATGGACAACCGGGCCCACCGGCCTGGGGGGATGGGGAGTCCTGTCCGGGGGGTGGTCGGAGCCTCCTGCAGGGCCAATGGGGGGCCATCTTCTTCAGAGAACTGGGCGCACCGGCCTGGGGGGGACGGGGAGTCCTGCCCAGGGGGTGGTCGGAGCGTCTTGCAGGGCCTGTGGGGGCGTAGAACCGGGCACACCGGCCTGGGGGGATGGGGAGTCCAGCCCAGGGGATGGTCGGAGTTTCCTGCAGGGCCTGCGGGGATGGACAACCGGGCCCACCGGCCTGGGGGGATGGGGAGTCCTGCCCAGGGGGTGGTCGGAGCCTCCTGCAGGGCCAATGGAGGACCATCTGCTTCAGAGAACCGGGCGCACCGGCCCGGGGGGGACGGGGAGTCCTGCCCAGGGGATGTTCGGAGTCTCCTGCCATGCCAACGGGGGGCCATCTTCTTCTGAGAACCGGGCGCACCGGCCTGGGGGGGACGGGGAGTCCTGCCCAGGGGGTGTTCGGAGCCTCCTGCCAGGCCAATGGGGGGCCATCTTCTTCAGAGAACCGGGCGCACCGGCCCGGGGGGGACGGGGAGTCCTGCCCAGGGGGTGTGCGGAGTCTCCTGCCAGGCCAATGGGGGGCCATCTTCTTCAGAGAACCGGGCGCACCGGCCCGGGGGGGACGGGGAGTCCTACCCAGGGGGTGTTCGGAGCCTCCTGCAAGGCCAATGGGGGGCCATCTTCTTCAGAGAACCGGGCGCACCGGCCTGGGGGGGACGGGGAGCCCAGCCCAGGGGGTGTTCGGAGTCTCCTGCAAGGCCAATGGGGGGCCATCTGCTTCAGAGAACCGGGCGCACCGGCCTGGGGGGGACGGGGAGCCCAGCCCAGGGGGTGTTCGGAGTCTCCTGTAAGGCCAATGGGGGGCCATCTGCTTCAGAGAACCGGGCGCACCGGCCTGGGGGGGACGGGGAGCCCAGCCCAGGGGGTGTTCGGAGTCTCCTGCAAGGCCAATGGGGGGCCATCTGCCTCAGAGAACCGGGCGCACCGGCCTGGGGGGGACGGGGAGCCCAGCCCAGGGGGTGTTCGGAGTCTCCTGTAAGGCCAATGGGGGGCCATCTTCTTCAGAGAACCGGGCGCACCGGCCCGGGGGGGACGGGGAGCCCAGCCCAGGGGGTGTTCGGAGTCTCCTGTAAGGCCAGTGGGGGGCCATCTGCTTCAGAGAACCGGGCGCACCAGCCTGGGGGGGACGGGGAGCCCTGCCCAGGGGGTGTTCGGAGCCTCCTGCAAGGCCAATGGGGGGCCATCTTCTTCAGAGAACCGGGCGCACCTGCCTGGGGGGGACGGGGAGCCCTGCCCAGGGGGTGTTCGGAGTCTCCTGTAAGGCCAATGGGGGGCCATCTGCTTCAGAGAACCGGGCGCACCGGCCTGGGGGGGACGGGGAGCCCAGCCCAGGGGGTGTTCGGAGTCTCCTGTAAGGCCAATGGGGGGCCATCTGCTTCAGAGAACCGGGCGCACCGGCCTGGGGGGGACGGGGAGCCCAGCCCAGGGGGTGTTCGGAGTCTCCTGTAAGGCCAATGGGGGGCCATCTGCTTCAGAGAACCGGGCGCACCGGCCTGGGGGGACGGGGAGTCCTGCCCAGGGGGTGGTCGGAGCGTCTTGCAGGGCCTGTGGGGGCGTAGAACCGGGCACACCGGCCTGGGGGGATGGGGAGTCCAGCCCAGGGGATGGTCGGAGTTTCCTGCAGGGCCTGCGGGGATGGACAACCGGGTACACCGGCCTGGGGGGACGGGGAGTCCTGCCCAGGGGGTGGTCGGAGCGTCTTGCAGGGCCTGTGGGGACGTAGAACCGGGCACACCTGCCTGGGGGGGACGGGGAGCCCTGCCCAGGGGGTGTTCAGAGTCTCCTGCAAGGCCAATGGGGGGCCATCTGCTTCAGAGAACCGGGCGCACCGGCCTGGGGGGGACGGGGAGCCCAGCCCAGGGGGTGTTCGGAGTCTCCTGTAAGGCCAATGGGGGGCCATCTGCTTTAGAGAACCGGGCGCACCGGCCTGGGGGGGACGGGGAGCCCAGCCCAGGGGGTGTTCGGAGTCTCCTGTAAGGCCAATGGGGGGCCATCTGCTTCTGAGAACCGGGCGCACCGGCCCGGGGGGGACGGGGAGTCCTGCCCAGGGGGTGTTCGGAGTCTCCTGCCAGGCCAATAGGGGGCCACCTTCTTCAGAGAACCGGGCGCACCGGCCCGGGGGGGACGGGGAGTCCTGCCCAGGGGGTGTTCGGAGTCTCCTGCCAGGCCAATGGGGGGCCACCTTCTTCAGAGAACCGGGCGCACCGGCCCGGGGGGGACGGGAAGTCCTGCCCAGGGGGTGTTCGGAGTCTCCTGCGAGGCCAAGGGGGGGCCATCTTCGTCAGAGATCCGGGCGCACCGGCCTGGGGGGGACGGGGAGCCCTGCCCAGGGGGTGTTCGGAGTCTCCTGCCAGGCCAAGGGGGGGCCATCTTCGTCAGAGAACCGGGCGCACCGGCCTGGGGGGGACGGGGAGTCCTGCCCAGGGGGTGTTCGGAGCCTCCTGCAGGGCCAATGGGGGGCCATCTTCTTCAGAGAACCGGGCGCACCGGCCCGGGGGGGACGGGGAGTCCTGCCCAGGGGGTGTTCGGAGTCTCCTGCCAGGCCAATGGGGGGCAATCCTCTTCAGAGAACCGGGCGCACCGGCCCGGGGGGGACGGGGAGTCCTGCCCAGGGGGTGTTCGGAGTCTCCTGCCAGGCCAATGGGGGGCCATCTGCTTCAGAGAACCGGGCGCACCGGCCCGGGGGGGACAGGGAGTCCTGCCCAGGGGGTGTTCGGAGTCTCCTGTAAGGCCAATGGGGGGCCATCTGCTTCAGAGAACCGGGCGCACCGGCCTGGGGGGGACGGGGAGCCCTGCCCAGGGGGTGTTCGGAGTCTCCTGCCAGGCCAAGGGGGGGCCATCTTCGTCAGAGAACCGGGCGCACCGGCCTGGGGGGGACGGGGAGTCCTGCCCAGGGGGTGTTCGGAGTCTCCGGTAAGGCCAATGGGGGGCCATCTTCTTCAGAGAACCGGGCGCACCGGCCCGGGGGGGACGG
Organism: Eutreptiella sp. 'Long Island Sound 2002'; assembly: GCA_964036045.1. Taxonomy (NCBI): domain Eukaryota; phylum Euglenozoa; class Euglenophyceae; order Eutreptiales; family Eutreptiaceae; genus Eutreptiella; species Eutreptiella sp. 'Long Island Sound 2002'. The sequence goes on along the minus strand of OZ038378.1, from coordinate 20,432,865 downwards.
GGAGTCCTGCCCAGGGGGTGTTCGGAGTCTCCTGCCAGGCCAATGGGGGGCAATCCTCTTCAGAGAACCGGGCGCACCGGCCCGGGGGGGACGGGGAGTCCTGCCCAGGGGGTGTTCGGAGTCTCCTGCCAGGCCAATGGGGGGCCATCTGCTTCAGAGAACCGGGCGCACCGGCCCGGGGGGGACAGGGAGTCCTGCCCAGGGGGTGTTCGGAGTCTCCTGTAAGGCCAATGGGGGGCCATCTGCTTCAGAGAACCGGGCGCACCGGCCTGGGGGGGACGGGGAGCCCAGCCCAGGGGGTGTTCGGAGTCTCCTGCCAGGCCTGTGGGTACTCCCTCCTACCTCTTAGCAGCAGCAGGCAAGTAAGCAGGCAGTACCGGGGGTCATAACCCCGGGGTAACAGTATCTGGGACTCAACGTGAGTCCTCTTAACCAGGAACAACCCCAAACACCGCCGGGGCTTAACTCCCGAACGTAACGGTGTTTGGGGCCCCCGTGGGCCTTATGAGCCCACGGAGTGTACTGAGGCGTGGCTACCAGCTGTACTGTGGCCTGCCATACCCATTTCTGGGCTCGCCTCAGTACGGCCGGTCGAGTCCGGCTCTGGGGGTTGCGCACTAAACTGGCCCCGGGGGGGGGCCATTTACCCTGTTAAGCATTAGTTACGGCAGTAGGCACTATTTATTACGTTAGGGAATTACTCACCGCATTTGTTTACCCCGCAGACATGCCCCGTCCAGTGGTGCGCTCACCTTCGGGGCAGCCTTTGGGGGATCGGGGGCTGTTACCCCTCCCGGACGCCCTCCCTGGTGTTGGCGCCGGGGTGGTGGCCGGGGGGCCTTATACCGTACCTAAAGGATGTTGGATACCGATACCGGGGCGTCCAACCGGACGGGGACAGGGACTGTTCCTCCGGGCATTGCCATTTGGCTTACAATCGACTGACCCATATTCAACGTCTGTTGGTATGGAAGCCTGCTCCACTCCAGTCCTCAAACACTCAGGCCAGCTTCATATTCCTCCACATACTCTCGCACATGTTGCAGGGCGGGGGGTCGTTGTTGGGGCCCCCCGCGCATGTCCGCGCCACTGGCCATCCTCTCCTCCCAGGCACCGCGCCTCTGCTAGGGCGGGGGCCCCTCACATGCACCCTCAAGGGCCCTTTCCTCCTGCACACCTGGACGCTTGCCATGAAGACCCCGCATTGGAGCCTCCTCGTCGGCGCGCCCGGGCCCAGCTGTTCACGCGGCCGGCCGCCGATGCGGGGCCCTGGAGGCGCGCCGCACGGGCGCTGCCAGCCTGTGAGAGGGGCAAGGGCAGGAGAAGGGGGTGGGGGGGGGGGGCAGTGGGCAGGGGAGGCGGCACGGAGTGGCTGCGGGAGGTAGTGCATGGGGGGCACCGAGAGCTGCATGGGGGTGTGTGGGATGGAGTTGGGGCAGAGGGCCCTGTGGGTGGGGCAAAGGCGCGGGGGGGGCGCATGTCCGGGCTCCTGCGTGGGCTGGCGCGTGGGCGGGCGCGTAGGGGAAGAGAGGAGGGGGAGGCTTGGTCAGCCGTCCTCTACGGAGGGTCGCTGACCGTTCCCAGGGCCAAGGCGGCCGGTACTAGGGGCCGCGGGGTCCCTGGGGATGGTGCTTGGCACTGGGACGTGCGCGCACCCGACACTGTTAGTACACCGCCTATTGGCAGTGCCCGGGCCCTGTCGTCGGGGGCTTCGCACCCGGCACCCAGCCCGTGAGTAGAGCTGGGGAGTACTCAGGGTGTGGTGTGGTGTGGTGTGGTGTGGTGTGGTGTGGTGTGGTGTGGTGTGGTGTGGTGTGGTGTGGTGTGGTGTGGTGTGGTGTGGTGTGGTGTGGTGTGGTGTGGTGTGGTGTGGTGTGGTGTGGTGTGCCGAAGGCGCTATTACCAAATGGCAAAGGCCGGGATGTCTACCCACGGGTACAGGTAAACGGGCTGGGCTGTGTGTGTTGTGTGCGCGCTGTGTGTAAGTGTGTTGTGGCATAGCCGGACCAGTGCACTCTCGCACTTGGCCGACACTGCCTTGCCGACGCCTGCGCGCAGTCTCACAGGGTCTCGTGGGCCCACTGCACCCTGCGTGCCGCGCTGCACCATCAGTGCTTATTGTGTGGTGCCGCACTGCTTGGTGCTGTGCACTACACTGCACTGTGTGTGCCCTGCTGCACGGTTGTTGTGGGCAGGGGGCAGTGGGCAGTGTAACGCACTGCCACGCCGCCTGGGGGCTGTGGGCAGTGGAAATCCTGCTTCACACTGCCGCATTGCCTGAGGGCAGTGGGGAGTGGTACTCCTGCCATTCTCTGCCTCCCTGCCTTGGGGCAGTGGGCCGGGCATCTCCTGCAATACACTGCCGCCGTGCCTGGGGCAGTGGTCAGTGGAACTCCTGCTACACACTGCGCCACGGCCCGGGGGCAGGGGGCAGTGGATCTCCTGCAATGCACTGCCTCACTGCCTGGGGGCAGTGGACAGTGCAACTCCCGCAATACACTGCCCCACTGCCTGGGGGCAGTGGGCAGTGGAACTCCTGCAGTACACTGCCGCACTGCCTGGGGGCAGTGGGCAGTGGAACTCCCGCAATACACTGCCTCACTGCCTGGGGGCAGTGGACAGTGGACCTTCTGCAACGCACTGCCTCCCTGGCTGGGGGCAGTGGGCAGTGCAACTCCTGCAATGCACTGCCTCACTGCCTGGGGGGCAGTGGGCAGTTGAACTCCTGCAATACACTGCCGCACTGCCTGGGGGCAGTGGGCAGTGGAACTCCCGCAATACACTGCCTCACTGCCTGGGGGGCAGTGGGCAGTTGAACTCCTGCAGTACACTGCCGCACTGCCTGGGGGCAGTGGGCAGTGGAACTCCCGCAATACACTGCCTCACTGCCTGGGGGCAGTGGACAGTGGACCTTCTGCAACGCACTGCCTCCCTGGCTGGGGGCAGTGGGCAGTGCTACTCCTGCAACACACTGCCCCACTGCCTGGGGGCAGTGGGCAGTTGAACTCCTGCAATACACTGCCGCACTGCCTGGGGGCAGTGGGCAGTCGAATCCCCGCAATGCACTGCCTCACTGCCCTGGGGGCAGGTGTGGTGTGGTGTGGTGTGGTGTGGTGTGGTGTGGTGTGGTGTGGTGTGGTGTGGTGTGGTGTGGTGTGGTGTGGTGTGGTGTGGTGTGGTGTGGTGTGGTGTGGTGTGGTGTGGTGTGGTGTGGGTGTGCAGTGCCTTGTGCACACTATTGCAGCCCCTGATAACCCCGATGGCGATGTACTGCACATACACAGGACTGTAGCACCTGGTAAACAAAGTTCTTGTACTCGCGCAGCTCTTGATTGTAGGACTTGTACAAGGACTCGATCCGTACCCGCTGCTTGTCACAAAACCATTGCAGTATCTAAAGAGCATATGCATTTTCAGCATCCCCTCATGCAACACATGGATTGATGTCCACCAGTCTGAGCCTGCCCAATCAATGATGGGCCCAGGATTTCAGATTTCAGTGATGGGTCGGTAGCCTGTCTGGAGGGGTTTGGGTCTACAACAGGACTGCCGAGCCCTGGGAACGCCAGCATCCCCTACTCTACTGCTGCTGCCCGCCAGCGGCACTCCCGCCGGGCAGAGGCGCAGGGAAGGGGCTAGTCCATGGATGTGCATTTGGATGCCCCGTGCCGTGACAATTTGGGGGCGCTACGCACTGTCGGTGCGCAGGGCCGATCTAGACAACAACAACGCACTACAACGTCAGGCCGAGCTTGCAAATTCGAATGCAGCATCCGAATTTCTCCCCGAATTTGCCGAACTCGCTCTTGCCCTTCCCAGGGGCCCTGTGGTGATGCGCATGCACGAATTTGAATTCGATTTGCGACTTCGCCCGAATTCGAATTCGTTTCTGTAAATTCGGCCTGAATCTGACGCCCCTACAACGCACAGGACCCCCCAATGGACTTCGCCAGCCCCCCAATCGAGGAAGCCCCAGTGTCGTCCTCCTGTAGCTGCCAATTCAGCCCCTTGCCTTCGCAGGCGCCTCACGGCCCGTTTCGCTCGGTCACTAACACCACCCCCGTACGTGTGCACCCCGTGTGTGCCCTCCCAGCCCCTTTACGGGTGGCATGGACCAAAAAAGAAATTGCCACCAATAGTAGGCGGGTGGAGCGGGCGGCCGGTGGGTCCGAGTGGGGGCACAATCAGGGGGCACAATCACAAACGAGCAAGACTGATACGCACGCTCGGGGCACAGCAGGGCCATGGGGGGGCAGGTCACGCCAGCAGCTCATCACAAAATGATCACCTACCGGCACCCGTGCCACTGCAGGATCGTCTCGGCCATGGGACTCTCATGGAGCAATGCACACCCTGAGGTGCATGCTGCAATGAGGTCATGTGACGATGCAGATGTCTCAACAGCTAGATAGTACATAGGGAAGAGGCAACAGCAAAAGCTATCACACACACAACCTTTTTGTGATGCTGCGTATAAGAGTCTGTGAGCTTCCGGAACTTGACGCCCTGCTGCAAGTTCATCTTTTTGATCTCTTGCTTCATTTTCTGCGCAAAGACAACACGGCCATTTGCGCGCGCACGTGTTTTGCTGTTTGGCCATGTGATAGCACTGGCCTGAGTGGCCGTGAGGCGATACAGCCTTGTGCCTGTGCCCATGGTACCGCCCACTGCCTTGGCTGCTGCAGGGCCTCTGATGAGAAGCGGGGGTGTTGTTGGGCGCCGTAGTCAGTGAAAGGGTGCGGCGTTACAATGCCCCCTGGTCGAGAGCTGTCCCGTGGCATGCGGTTCGTAATTCTGGGCGAAGCAACACTGCCACGGCATGACGCCAGCAACGTGGGTACAGCAGGACATTGCAGCGGACCTCAATCACACAGCTCTCCGGACCCCCCTCATACTGACGTCACGCAGCTGCCTGCAAATCTAGTCGCCTAACCCCTTTTTTTTGGTTCTGTGGCCTGATTAGGCAGTACACTCAGGCAGCCGCTATTGCTCTGGTTGGGGCCTTGCACGTGTAGTATGTACATGTATGTGCGGCATGCCCTTGTCTGGCCGCCACCGAGTCCCATGCCTCCAACAACACAAATACGATCAGCCAAGCACAATGCCGATGCGTCTTATTGAAAGGCACCACAGGCATAGAGGCCGGGGACAGCAGACACAGACGCCATCGATGACCACTGGTGGACCTGTTTGACTTCTCTCTGGATACTTTTTTGGTTCTCCGCGTCGCTCTTAGGCATGCCTGCCCCTTGGTGCGCCTTCAGCATCGCCTTCCACATCCCCTGCACCTCCATCAGCAGCTGTGTCGCGGTCGGCTCCTGGGACTTGCTGTCATCGTTTTTCCAGCATCCACTTGGCACCTTCCATTCAAATGCCATACGGGTGGGGCAGCCGTGAAGAAGCACCGCACAAAAAGGGACCCTGCTATGGTTAAAGGGGCCATCAACACCGAATTCCAAAAGCTTGAGTGTCCGCTCTGTGGGCGGACACGTGTGCGGACATGTGTGCGGGCATGTACGCAAACTGGACCATCATATTCAGTCAGCATGATGATCAGGATCACACCAATAGGAAAGACTGCAAAATTATGGCAGGGACCGCCCACTCTCGGAAAACTTTATGGAACTTCAGAGGACGCAGAGCCATGGAATATGAGCGTATGTGTCTGTGTATGCAGTCACCTGTGTGTGTATGTGTGTGCGTGGGGGGGGGGGGGGCATTGTTAATGTGTGTTAACGCGTGTGTGTGGGGGGGGGGGGGGGCTTCCGGAATCCACACCAGGCCAGCAGGGTTCCACAGGGCCAGGTGTGCAGCATGGGTGCTCGGTTCATATGCAGGCCGGTGGCCGTCGGCCCCCAGCAGAACCGGGCCCTGCACCTGTCCCCTCGCCTGTGGCGAGAACCTTCAGTGAGAAGTCCTCTTGTGCCATCCGTTCCTACCTGCCCGTGCCCGGCTGCGGCAGCAGCTGTTGCCATTTGCCCCTTGCGCTTGGGCGCTTGCCCAGAGTTTTGGGCGCTTGTCCAGAGTCTGCGAGCAAAGCTGCCCGTTTGCCGGCTGTGTGTGTGCATGTGTGCTTGTGTGCGTGCAGGGCACCATTGAGGGGGATACCAGCCCTGAAAGCCCTTCAGGCGGGCACTGGACTATCCCTGTGCAGCGAGGAGCGGCCAAGGGACCGCCAATTGCAGACTAGGTCTCCTTGTCTAAACCAGGTCTCCTCGTCTGAGGCCCTGCCATCGGCACCTGGCGGCCCTAGACCACTCTGCTCGCCCTCAAAATCCTGTGATGTAGGTGCGGGGGAAGGCAGGCTGTCCTAGCCACCCTTCTTCCCTCTTGCAGAGCCGGTGGGTATGGTGGGCCGTTCATGGACGTGACTCACAGGCAAGCGGTTCTAGGGGGTTGGGGCCACATAGAACGCTTTCTGCGGTGTGCAGGGGTACAGAAAACTGGTTTATTGTAGACCGCTGAGGAAACAAGCCTCATAACTAAGAAACAGTGCATGTTATTCTTTTGATACCATCGCTCCATCAATGTGAAAACTACCCCAGCTCAATGTGCAAAAGCGCGGATGGGGATCTCACCCTTCTACTGTGGTTAAGGAGGAGGGGCGTTACTCCCTCAAAGTAGTAGAGCCCCAACACCACTTCTTTCCCCATACCCCTTGGATACGGCAACAACACGTTGCACAATGGCTAACTACTTCGTTGTACCCTCTCGTTACTTGCACATACCATCACAGTGCGAACTCCTGTAGCCCTGCGGCACATACTTTCCTGGGTGCCTACTCCCATCACTTTGCGGGGACTGCATCTGGTGAGGTTTAGGTTTGGGCACATGCAGGTTTGGGTTTGGGCACTGTGTTGGCAATGGAATATTTTGCAAGTGGTGGGCTTGCGCAAGAGCTGGGGAGTACGGAGGAGGGGAGGAAGGACTGAGAAGGTTGGTAGCATCTGAGACGGGGGATGGGGCTGCGTAGCACGAATAGTCACTAGTCACTAGTCACTAGCAATCCACATGACACAGGGCATGACCTGTACAATGCACTCCTGGTGCAGTGCTGCGATGGCGCCACATAAGGAGTCGCTCTGGGCCTGCAGCTGCGAATACCCTTGTTTGGTCTCATTCAAGGAGACCTTCAGGGCTACGCATGAGCGGCAGCACGTTTTACCTGGAGAGAGGGTGTGCGCAGGGCTGGGGCTGTGACATGGGCGAAAGACTTCATGGCCCCTTACCTTCCTCACACCAGATACGGCTTGTAGGCTTGGAGGCTGTATTTATCATATCAGTTTCGGGGAGCCCAACCACATGGCAATCAGTCCCATCCAGGAACGACCGCAATCCTCAGGCACATGTGTGTCACACGTGCCAACCCACTAAATGTCAGGAGGGCGTTTGGGCACCACAGCAATTAGAAAAAGCCGCATGACTCGCTCTCCATGCTTTTGATCCTCCGGTCACCTAAAGGAATGTATACCAACGATCTAAAAGCCTGCAACAAAGGACCACTCGAGAACCCCCACCTCCTCCGGTGCCAATTTTCAGATGGTGCAAAAGGTCGGGGGGGGAGGGGTAGGGTTGGACTTGCTGACGGCAGATTCCCCTGTTTGTGACACTATCCCGTGCGTCCCACGCCAGACCTGTTGTGCCGCGCCATGGTGGGGCTGGCAACGTGCAACGCAGGCACTATTTGGAGAGGCAGTGCCCAGTCTGTAGGCATGCTGCAAGGCTGTAAGGCTCCATGTAAGGCCCTGCACGTTCTGCATGTGTATGTGTGCGGAAAATCTATGCACCATGTCCACCGGGCGCCATCAGGAATGGTCCGTGTTACAAGTGTCGAGGCCTTGAGTGATGTTATTTTGGTGCATGATGAGGTACGAGTGGAAAGGGGGGAGGGGGGGGGTCGGGCAGATGCTACCGGGGGACATTTTCAAGGCAGGTGTGCCACACAATCATCAGAGGGAAACAGCGCACCACGCGCGCCAACTAGGGGGTCCACTAGGCTGGGCTCAAAACTCCACACCCATCTTCATCAGGGGCGACAGATGGGTGGGTGATTGCAAATTTCGATCCCGCTGCTCTCCCACAAACTCTACTTATGTTTGCGGGAGAGTGATGTCTACAGCCGGCAGTGACTACAAACCAAGAAGAATACATCCAAAAATACCAGCAAATACTATGTGCACCGCGCGCGGCACCGCGCACTCGTTTCGCTCTCACCCACCCAAATGGGATCGGTGCAAACGCCATATGTGCCCCAGGGAACTCCTGGATTGCAGATGTTCCGGTACACTGGCAAACCTGAAGTGGGGGACAGGCTGGCCTCCGTTGAACCTGATTGCGTTTGCATGGCCTCCTCCAAATGCAACCGTTGCTCTGAGCGGTACCTCAGGGAACACTGCACCTGCAAATGCGCAGAGGTCTACTGCAGCCCCAACTTCGGGAAGACGGACACCCTGACGCCCGAACTCTCTCTACCCATAGCCACGCCCATCTCCCACACCACTCCACCTTATCGCCCCCATACGCCCACGGCCCCACCGTGCCGACAGCCATCCGTTGTTTTGGGTATGGGAAACCGGGTTTTCTTTGACTGACTGAGGTCACCCGAGGGTGCCACAAGCATGTGCCACAATTACTCCGCGCGAAACGGTTCTTGGTGGACGGCTTTGCTAGATTCGGTCAGTCTTCCGGAGGTGCCGTCCACGCTGTCTGAATCCATGCCTGAAAATGCGGTTGTTTCACCACTATTAGGAAAGGACAATGGCGTCACGCATGCATGGAGGGCTCTCAGGTGTAAAGCGTACACCGGCACCCCCCGCCTCCCTCCAGCGGACCAAAAATCTGGATGTGTTGTGCAAACCCCGAACTTGGCGCTGCAGGCGCTGGAGACTTCTTTTCACTTCCGATTCTGCTTGAAGTTGGTCCGCTGCCTTTAATTGTGTTTGCTCAAAATGGTCAGAAATTCAGCGAAATTTCAAATACAGCATCAGAATGAGCCGTATCTTGACGGGGCATTATGATGTGAAACGATGATGAAGGGGATCCGATCCTTGGAGGTCTGGTGTCTACCACGGCAGGCTGTTCGGTTCTTCAGCCATTTGCTTCATCTTTTCCAGGGATGATTGGAGGCATCGTCTTGCCATCCATGTCAAGGATGCCACTGGCAAGATTGTGTGAAAGTATGATTCTTGGATCCTTATCACCATCATGACAGCGAGCTTCATCCAAAACACAAGGAGCTCAAACAGGAGGACGATTCCAATGGACAGAGCGCAACGGTGAACAAAATACTGTGTGCCGAGACGGGAGGAAGGTGTACAATGCACAACGCGCACAACCAGCGCAGGGGAATGGAGGCCACAAGTTGCCGCCGCAGCTTGGGCACCAACCGAATTACAGAACCGAAAGGGCAAAGGGATTTAGGGGGCCAACCCACGTGTGCGACAGATATACGTACGCTGTTCTAGAATCACCCCGGCCCAGCGTAGGCACCAGGTCAGATGGGGTTTGAATGGAGAGTTGGGTAGGGATATGGTCTGTCTCTGGGGCATTCCTGTGAGGAGGAAAGCCGAATCCCCATCCTAAACGCAAAGCATGATGACAGCCGAAAATCTGGTGCTGTAGACTCGGGTCCACGTCGGCCTGGTTGGTCAGAAACAACCAAAAATTTCCAGCACCCAATTTTTTCAAATTTTTCGCTTTGCCAACTTTCTAGTGGAAAACAATTTATTGGGAAAATTTGTTATTGGAATTGGCAAACTTTTCTATTGGAAATAATTTGGAATGGGGATGTGATCCACAAGTGCATAGGGGAAACCCAATATGTGCCCCTGAAAAAGGTGTATGAAGTACAAATGTGGCCCGCAGCTGTGGTGGAGTTGGACGTCGCTGAGGCTCTGCAGGCTCAGGTCGCGCAGATGATCGGAAACCTCGGGTCAGAACTCATAGGCGAAGAGGTAGCGGTTGGTCCTTCCCCACAAAAGTATGGCAGTGATGGACGTCAGAGGGATAGACAGATAGAACCCGAGCACAAGCCATCCGAAAAAGGACTCAGATACCATGACAAATGGAAGCCTCCATGTCTCTATCCCAAACGAGGGGACAGGTAAAGAAAGATAGGGGCAAGGCTTTACTTAAAGAATGGCCGGGGGGGGGGGGGCGGGGAGGAAAGTTGTTGGAAACATCCAACTACCGTCAGTTATCTATCCACCGACTGCCGTTGCTCAACCGCCAACTTCCGGTGGTCCGGGGGGGGGGGGGGTCCCCCGGGGGAAAGGAACGTTTCGACTGCTGTCTGACTGAAAAATGAGCCGCAAGCGATTCGTTTGCTCGACACTTAAATCTTGAGTGACTGCGAGGTACGACTGCTGCGCCTGTCTGGGGGAGCCAACAGAGTTGTGCACAGCCCTTGCAGTGCAGTCAGTAGGGTCGCATGTTGTCAATATCAGCCGTGCAATTGGAGGAACTCCCAACTGCCGTGCCGCTATTTTCTGTTGCCAAGGGGGTTGCCGAAGCTCTACGGACGTACCTTCTGCAACTGCGACTTCAGTAGCTCCACCTGAACACCAGTGGACGCATCCTCCGACCCAAACTTGTGTGCCTGAAAGAAAGAGGAATGAGTGGGAGCTGGGCACAGGAATCAGGGAAAACCCAGGAAGCAACGAGCACTTCCCAGGCGGCAATTTCCGAGAGACTCCACCACAGTGCTCTGGTGTTTCAGGGCTTTCTGCCATGCAAGTCCTCCCCATTGGGCACAGAAGACTCTGGGTGCTCTGTGGGCCAGCGTGTGGGTCTGTGTGGGGCTCCGTTCGGCTGTGTGAATTGTGGCGCCACACAGAAATGCAGAAGTGCAGGCCGGAGGTACATCCGGCAACACACGCAAATACAGCCTTGCTATGGCGAACCATCGCATTGATGAATCCGGTACGAAAGCCCCCCGGCTGAACCGCGAAAAAAACACAAAAGTGGTGATCGCCTTGGCTGTTGATGCATGGGCAACACGACCTTGGCCTCCCAAGGGAAGCGGCCGTGGTCAGTGGTGTCCAAGCAGCTGCACCCCCAAGACACTCCCTTCATTCGTTGGCACGGCCCCCAGATAATGGGGCAGGAGGGATGCATGCGCCTGATGTTCGCTGTGTAGTTCCAATGGGCACATGCCTCCAAAAAGGCCTCCAAGGGAACCTGCCCCTGCAGCGTACAACACATCTCAGCTGTGCCGCGCCCAGCAAACACCCATCTACACCCACCAGCGTAACCGCTCCCGGCACCGGCACATGGCCTTCAGGCTGCGGGTCCCAACCTCAGCGGGCTGCAGTAAGACAAACCGCCATGCCGGACGCCACTCGGCATTGCTCTGCAGGAACCTGCCCAGACCTGCTCGGTCCTTCGGATCCAGGGCCATGCAGCCACCCCATCCAACAGGCGGCCTGGTCAGTGTCCGTTCAACCGTTTCTGCTCGCCCTTCGGGCAGACTTTCTCCCCGACCATCGGGCATGGCTCACCCGTCACTGCTGTTAGTGGCCTGCACAGGGCCAGCGCTCGCTGCAAACTTGTTTTCCGCCCGCCCCATGCCCAGGTATGCCCCCCTCCCCCCCCCCCCCCCACACACACTGTGCGCACAAACACAACACCTCCGAACGCGCAGTACTCTCCAAAACGGCATGAATCTGTCCGGGCTCGCTCTGCTCCTTCTTCACCTTTCTCCGGGACGGAATGCCCTCCTGCAGCAGCTGAGAGAGCATCCGAGCAGATTTCCCCTCGTCCAAACATTCGACAACATCAACACAACTCATGGGATCCACAGTTACAGAACAGTCTTAATGCAAAGCCCCCCCGCCCCTGCCCACCCACAAAAAAAGCTGGGCTCCACTAACTTACAGAGGTGTCAATGGACTGCCAACTGCTGTCGGTTAACCGCAAATGGCTGTCGCTGTCTGCCAATCCGGCAGCCTTCAACAGCCGGTCTGTGACAGGTTAAAAAAAGCCAATGGCTCCTGAAAGCCCCTCTTGCGTGGACCTGCAAACCCACGACATGGCCACCTCATCATCTCATGTCCGATGCCCCGGTTCCTGCCACGTCCTGTCCCTGAACCAAAGGAGTGAGGGGGCACGGGGATGGGATGGGGGTGGGCAGAGGGGGATTGCGACGCGGATGTTCGAGGCTTTCAAAGGGAGATGACGGTCGGGGTGGGTCAGACGGATTGGTCTCATGGTGGGGTCTGGTGAGGTCCCTGGGAGAGCACAGACCCCCATGGGTCTGCAAGTCATGGAGTGGATCACATGCAGTGGACGCGGCGAGTGCCGAGAAATGTGTCGCACGATCATCAGGATGAAGAGCGCGTCTGTCTTCCTCTGCGCCGTCCCCGTTCCGCGCTCATGCAGACGGCCAAACTATCCGCGAGCACCACCACGTCCATCACCGGGATGCACCCCAAAGATGTGGGGCCATCCCCGGGGTATTCTGTGGGCATTTGTGGTGGATTTTGAGGCCTGAGGGTGGCCACCTTGAAGAGCGACTTGGCGGCCCTGGAGCAAGGCATTGCAATGTTTGCAGCACCCGTTACTACCCCACCAAAACCCTTTCATTGGCCATGGGGGCGCTCAGCACTGGGCAGTGCGCTGCTCACGCCGCCGGCCGGGGGGGGGGCACGCACTACCCTACGCACGACCCGTCGGGCCGCATTTAGGACCGTCCCTGCGCTGTCTGACGGACCTCCTCGGCATAGAGCCGCCGGTACTCCTCCAATTGCTCTCGCAGCATCATTTCCTTCTCCGCCCGCGTGGACTTGATGCGCTCCAATTGCTCCTGCAATTCCGATGCTCGGCGGATCTGCACATGGGCATGGGCATGGGCATGGACACCGAGGCACGGGCAGAAGAGCATGGGCACGATGCGCGAAAAAGGGGAGGGGGAGAGAATGCTGTGGCACGAGGGCATGGGCAGGAGCTCCCCCACAGTCAGTACACATGCACGAGACGCGTAAGTAGGAGGGCAGGACACACGGCGACGTATGCGACATGGCCCGTCGACTGCAAGGCAGCAACTGAAAGGAATCTCCATAACGGACCACTGTCCACAACACAACACAACACAACACAACACAACACAACACAACACAACACAACAACACAACAACACAACACAACACAACACAACACAACACAACACAACACAACACAACACAACACAACACAACACAACACAACACAACACAACACAACACAACACAACACAACACAACACAACACAACACAACACAACACAACACAACACAACACAACACAACACAACACAACACAACACAACACAACACAACACAACACAACACAACACAACACAACACAACACAACACAACACAACACAACACAACACAACACAACACAACACAACACAACACAACACAACACAACACAACACAACACAACACAACACAACACAACACAACACAACACAACACAACACAACACAACACAACACAACACAACACAACACAACACAACACAACACAACACAACACAACACAACACAACACAACACAACACAACACAACACAACACAACACAACACAACACAACACAACACAACACAACACAACACAACACAACACAACACAACACAACACAACACAACACAACACAACACAACACAACACAACACAACACAGACATACACCGCGTGATGGACATGCGTGACAGCACTAGCCACGTGCTTCAGGGACAGTGATCCCTCCGCTACTGCCCACAGGCTGGCAGCTAACCGACAAAGAGGCACAGAACATGGCGTGGTTGACAGCGGGGGCCACATCGCAGAAACCCGCTGGAACCCCGACGCAGACCTCATCCTGCAGAGCTTGTTCCAGTCTCTCAATCAATTGCCCAGAGCGTAGCTCTTTGAACTTGACCTCCTTCTTGGCGTCGTCCAATTCGTCCTGAGTACAAAGCAGCCGTGGGGGAATCGACGAGGCCCCTGACCACACAGCAGCGCTGATTACAGAGGCCCAGGTCGTGCAAGGACTTGTGTACGGGCCTTCCACTACAGCAGTATCACATTTGGGTGGCAGTGAAAGGCCTTGGGTAGGGGTGTGGCAGTGCAAAGGGCTAGGTCTTGGGTAGAGCCCTGGCAGTAACTGGCAGAGACCCCCTCCGCCCAAGGTTCCACACATCCAGATTCCCCCCTGAACGATAGTGCCCGTCGTCTTCACGCTATCCACCGTAGTCTTGTCAGGCTGGTCCCGCCATTACAACCCTACCTTCCCGTGGGTCCCTCGCTCCCCTTCCTGTTATTGTTGTATCCCGCCTTTTAGTGTTTGCCGCGTTGCTCCAGTTATCAGGATCAGATTGGGAGTCAGGCTTCCTTCTTCAGCGGCACTTGGGGCCACCGCTCCCGAAGGAACACCACCAGTTGGCCAATTTCGCGTTGCTGCCTGTGCACTGTTGGCCAGCGGCGTCCAGCGAAACCGGCTGCAGTGATTCCGTACAAGGCTGTTCCAATGAATGGAGCCCCGTGAGAGAGAGAGAGAGAGAGAGAGAGAGAGAGAGAGAGAGAGACTGAGCTGTCCTGATTTGGTCACCAAGGGCTCACGCTTTGTTGCACAACTTCGCGGGGCGTTCCATGGAGTCGATGGCCTCAACACTGGACATGAGAGGCCAGACTGAAACCGGTGTTGCCGGGCCTTGCTTTCGTCCCTTCGGTCGTCTCTTCCTAGTTAGCGGCGCCCGGTAATTATGCGAAATACAGCGGACATGTCTTGTGCTGCGAGGCATTCTACCCAGTGTTTTGTTTTTTTTGGAGGGGGGGCGGGTGATGCGTCACAATTCGTAAACCTCAGGTTTGATTCATTCATTCCTCGCCTGGCAGCTTAGCCCCTGCCTGGGATGTGTTCGGGGAAATACGTACATGCGGCCGCTTTGGATTGTGGCCTTGGGGCTGGTATGCGCACGCGACGTCTTTACAAAGTGGCAAGTTCTGTCAGCTTGAAGACCACAACGTTGCACTGTATGGGGTCCCGTCTTCCCATCTCACCGCCAGCCGCCTGCACCCGCAGCTCAACCCACGCCTCCATTGCAGTCAAACCCCGTAACCCCAATTTGATCTGCACAGAGATGTCTCAACAGCCGAGGCCAGGCCTTGTGGTCTAAAATGCCGTGTGACCCACCCCGCAATGATGCATCACAGCAGAGACCCGCGAGGTACCACTGACGACCAAAAATCAGGCCGTTGCGTAGTGGTGCGGGACAGTAAGGGGGTGTTGAACTATTATCTGCAGCGGAAGGGTTCGCCAGCGGCCAAGAATGCTGCGGGGTATGCAGTGCTTTGCCCCTCCCCAATGCACACAAAATGGGGTTGGGCGCACTGGCAAAGGGGCTTGTGTGTCCAGGGCGTACAAAACGAATGCAAGGCCTTGTAAACCCCTTCAAAACAAAGGGCTGTGCACACGTCATAAGGGGGGCTCGTTGCTGGCAGGGCCGCTGCGGTCATTGTATGGGGAGTCCCCACCTCAGGCCACGTCTCTGCAGAGCGATTGCCACACTGTCCCCTGAACCTGTGCGCTGAGGGTGGCCTGCCCACTGTCGAGTCCCAGAGCCCCCCGCGCACTCATTCTGATGCCGGCTTCTGACGGGGACCTGACTCGCATCGGGTGCCCGCCACGCCTCACCACGTCGGCGTGAGTTTACCATCGTCGCCATGCCAGCAGTCCGTGACGGACTTGCCACCACACCGACAACACCCATGAAAATCAGGATGTGTGCACCTGCGATGTCCTCCAGACAGCCCCCGGACAGTTGTGTCAAGGATCATTGTGCGGGGCATACATTTGTGGCCCTTATTACTTCGCTTTCCTCAAGATTCCAGGAGGGACACGTCCACTCGATCCAACAACGACCCGGATGCGCACGAAGGCTCCTTTGAAAGGCCATAAGGTTAGGCATCCCGAAATGTTCACCGTCACTTTCGTTCACCATCAGCCCCGTCCCTTTACACCGGCTGACTGCTGCACCTAGCTTAGTGCGAAGACGTGGATACCTGCAGGCGATGGAACTCCAAGAGGAACGTGTGCCAATCAATCTCTTTGCTCATTCTGTGGAGGCGCTCTTCCATACTCGAGCACTGCAACCGGGCAAAAGGAACATGGGTCATTCCACTGCCCACTGCCTACAAGCAGTGAGGCAGTGCTCCACTGCCCACTGCCCCAAGGCAGTGAGGGGGTGTACAGAAGGAGTTCCACTGCCCCCTGCCCTAAGGCAGTGAGGCAGTGAACAGAAGGAGTTCCACTGTGCACTGCCCCAAGGCAGTGAGGCAGTGTACAAGAGGAGATCCACTGCCCACTGCCCCACGGCAGTCAGACAGTGTACAGCAGGAGCTCCACTGCCCACTGCCCCCCCCGGGCGGTGTGGCAGTTAAATTGAACAATCCCCACCATCCACTGCCCGGCACAGTGCGGCAGTAGACTGCAGGATCTACTGCCCACCGCCCACTACAGTGTGGCAGTCTACGGAAGGATCCCCACTGCCCACTGCCCGTCGCAGTGTGGCAGTGTACTGAAGGTTCTCAGCCGCCCATGAGCCGGCCTCAAAACCGCCCAACCAGGGCCCGGATGCGCATAGGCGGCGAGAACTCCAGTAGCACCATCAGACGAAGGGGCAGGGGTGCCCAGGGCAGCCCTGGACAGCAACCGCCCGGCGCCAGAGAGAGGGACGGCCCTCTGCTACAGGTGTGGTGTGGTGTGGTGTGGTGTGGTGTGGTGTGGTGTGGTGTGGTGTGGTGTGGTGTGGTGTGGTGTGCCGAAGGCGCTGTTACCAAAAGGCAAAAGGCCGGGATGTCTACCCACGGGTACAGGTAAACGGGCGGGGCTGTGTGTGTCGTGTGCGCGCCGTGCGTATGTGTGTAGGCCTCGGCGGGGAGAGGGGGAGTCGGGAAGACCTGGTCGGTTCGCCCCTGGCGACCGCGCTTACTCCAGGAGCTCCCGCTGCACTCCCTCCCGTTCCGCTTGCTGGTGCAGACACAGCTCCTGCAACGCCCACGCCATCGTGCTGCCCTGGCCCAGGCGGGCCTTCAGCAGTGTGGCACGCGCCTTGGCGTGGGCGTACCAGATCCGTATGGACTCCTCCACGACGTGGCGGAGGAACTCTGTGCCCAGCGAGTGGGGCCCCGTACACTCCAGGTGGGCCAGCTGCATGGAGGGGGTCTGCAGGGCTGCCGCCCACGGCTCCAGCACAGCCGGTTCCCACAGCTGGTGGCGCACTGGGGCCTCCCGTGGCCCCACCTTCTGGTCGAGCCACGCTGCGAGGCGCCGGCGGGCTGGTCCCCATTCATGCGATTGAGCCGAGCAGGCCCACAGGTGGGGCGCCGTCTCGGGATGTGCCCCGCACAGGAGGCACGTTGTATCCAGCACCGTGTCCCGGTGGGAGGAACGGTGGGCTAGGACGGCCATGGTCGGGACGTTGTCCATTCGGTGCGCCGTGATGTGGCGCTGCTGGTCGTGGTCGAACCAGTCCAGGGGGAGGCCTCCCCCTGGCATGAAATTTTCCCCCCAGCGGGCCTCGTAGGTGGCCCGCGCCGGTATGGAGGCCCGGTCCTGCAACCAGTCACTCAGCGCCGTCGGGGAGAGCTGACATTGGTCGCGGTAGGGCACTGGGGGGATAAATGAGTAGGGGCGCCTGAGGAGCCACGTGAGGTCTACCTCCGGCGGCTCCCGCGTCGCCGCGTCCACACGGACGTTTAGGTCCGTGATCCAATGCGACGGTGTGGTCACCACATTGATGGCGGACCTCGGGGAGAGGCGCTGCCCCCCCAGGACAGTGGCGTAGAGGTGGTGGATGCCATCCCCGCAGTGCCCTCCTTCCTGGTACGTGCGGAGGGCCCCCACTGCCGCCTCCGAGTCCGGCACCAGCCAGTACACCCCTGGCTGTGTCGCCGGCCGGCAGGCATATGAGAGGAGGGCCATCGCCTCTCCTTCCTGGGAGGTGCCCACTCCTGAGGCCACCTGGGCCTGGTACGCCTCGGGCCCGCTCTGGACGACCCCGGCCATTGCCATACCTGCCTGCGTGGTCCCAGCATCCACCGCCACGACATTGCCGCGGAGGGTCGCTAGCGCAGGCAGGTCATGGAACCAGACGCCCGGGCGAGTCTCGGGGGCCAACACCTGCGGGGGGCTGGTCGCCCGGCCGTGTGGCGCTAGGAGGGCCATGTCTCCATGGTGCTCCCTGAGGTGGGTGCGCAGGGCCTGGTGAAGCTCCGCCGGCACTGCCCCCACCGTATCGAGGGAGTAATAGAGGGGCCCCTTGTGTGGGTGCCCCGGGCACCGGTGCGCCATGCACTCCGTTGGATACTGAAAACGCGCCACCGCCTCCGGGGCTATGGCTATCCACGGAAACGGCGGCAACGTCGAGGTGACTGTCACGAGAGGGGCCTGCGACGTGCTGGCCCAGCTCCAGTAGGCGGCTGTCGGGGGGGCGGCCATCCACACGACCGTGGGCGCCCGGACCCCCGCGCGCTGGAGCTGGGCCAGGGACTCCTGCCGGTGGTCGCCCCACAGTTGGGCGTGCAGGGGCGCATCCACCTGCACCTGAATACCCAGGAGGGCCACCAAGAGGCGGTGGAGCCTGGTGTCGCTGGGCAGGGTGCCCGGGGGCTGCTGGCACACCCGGAGTTCCGGCGCCCAGCCCGCGGTCTCCATGGTGTCCTGCAAGGCTGCGGTAACCCGGAGGGGCTGCCCCCTATGGTATATCGTCACCATTCGGGTGGTTTTGGCCGCCCGGCCTCCGACGACGACATCCGCTTGATAGGTGGGTACGGCCCTGGGGATCCAGTCCTTTGGTGCCGCTTGCCACCTCGGTGTGGGTTCCCGCAGGAGTGGGACTAGTACCGCAGCGTGGCGGGCCAGCCACGCACGTAGCCCCGGGATACCCTTGCGGGCTGGAGCTCGC